>JAEIFJ010000992.1:0-505592 GCA_018903435.1 Leucophenga varia
AGATTGCTCGAATTTTGGGCGTAACGCAATCAACAGTTTCTAAACGATTAAAATCAGATAGGTATGTTAAAAGAAAAAGCAATATAAAAGTCGACTAGTACTGTTTATATTTTATTTATTTTTAAAACGATGTTTCAACTTTTTGTGAATTATATTATTTCATTAAATTTTAGTAGAGATTCAAAACCAACCAAAAAGAGATCATAAAGAGGAAATCAGCTCTTTAAGATCACAGAATAGCACCGCGTGATATTGACGATCCTACTAAAAACGCATGCTGAGCATGGAAATATTTCAAATGACAGAAGTTCAAGAACACTTTAACGCATGCATCCTATGAGCTGTTTTATATACCAACGTTGCTTTTTATACCCGGTACACATAGTGTAAACGGGTATATTCAGATGCATTGCTTAGTTTTAAATAAGAAATTGTTTTGAAACTCGAAACCTAAACTTTTCTCGGTCCTAGGTAGTTTGTATGTTTTATGCAGAATACCACGCCCGCTCAATTTTACCGCCCATTTTTAAATTTTTGTATTAAAATTGGTATTATTTATGATTGTATTTACTTGAAACTGGGTAAAAACACATCTAATATCATCCTTAGGACAGACCACCATTATGATACGGCCATTATAACCTATAGCCCTACATATATAAACTAACCTTCATTTTCTGATATTTTCAAGAAAATTATTGTTATAGCTGTATTTTCAGCTTAAAATTTAAAACCAATATTGTGTATGAAACTTGAATTATATCAATTCATTGATCCCCCACCCAACCCATCTCGAATTCTATCTAAGAATGATTTGATTTAAAATATTGTAGAGGTCAATTAAAAATTTTAGAATAAAAATAAAAAAATGTTTTAAAAAAGATAAAAAAAAAGTGTTCCAATTACGTTTTGTATCACCCAAAATCTTGGTACTGTGGATAGATATCTGTCATTAAATTTTTTTTTTTAAAACAACTTTCTATAAAAATGAAACGCTCTGAAGGCCTAGAAAATTTACCGATGACGAGTTGATGGCCTCATAGAACAAAACCGAACCTAAACCCAAGCGGAGATTGCTCGAATTTTGGGCGTAACGCAATCAACAGTTTCTAAACGATTAAAAATCGATAGGTATGTTAAAAAAAGAAAAAACAATATAAAAGTCGACTAGTACTGTTTATATTTTATTTATTTTTAAAACGATGTTTCAACTTTTTGTGAATTATATTCATTATTTCATTAAATTTTAGTAGAGATTCAAAACCAACCAAAAGAGATCATAAAGAGGAAATCAGCTCTTTAAGATCACAGAATAGCACCATGTGATATTGACGATCCTACTAAAAACGCATGCTGAGCATGGAAATATTTCAAATGACAGAAGTTCAAGAACACTTTAACGCATGCATCCTATGAGCTGTTTTATATACCAACGTTGCTTTTTATACCCGGTACACATAGTGTAAACGGGTATATTCAGATGCATTGCTTAGTTTTAAAGAAATTGTTTTGAAACTCGAAACCTAAACTTTTCTCGGTCCTAGGTAGTTTGTATGTTTTATGCAGAATACCACGCCCGTTCAATTTTACCGCCCATTTTCAAATTTTTGTATTAAAATTGGTATTATTTATGATTGTATTTACTTGAAACTGGGTAAAAACACATCTAATATCATCCTTAGGACAGACCACCATTATGATACGGCCATTATAACCAATAGCCCTACATATATAAACTAACCTTTCATTTTCTGATATTTTCAAGAAAAATTATTGTTATAGCTGTATTTTCAGCTTAAAATTTAAAACCAATATTGTGTATAAACTTGAATTATATCAAATCATTGATTCCCCACCCAACCCATCTCGAAGTTCTATCTAAGAATGGATTGGATTTAAAATATTGTAGAGGTCAATTTAAAATTTTAGAATAAAAATAAAAAATGTTTTAAAAAAAGATGAAAAAAAGTGTTCCAAAGTTACGTTTTGTATCACCCGAAATCTTGGTACCCGTGCGGATAGATATCTGTCATTAAATTTTTTAATTTTTTAAAACAACTTTCATATAAAAATGAAACGCTCTGGAAGGCCTAGAAAATTTACCGATGACGAGTTGATGGCTCTCATAGAACAAAATCCGAACATAACCCAAGCGGAGATTGCTCGAATTTTGGGCGTAACGCAATCAACAGTTTCTAAACGATTAAAATCGATAGGTATGTTAAAAAAAGAAAAAACAATATAAAAGTCGACTAGTACTGTTTATATTTTATTTATTTTTAAAACGATGTTTCAACTTTTGTGAATTATATTCATTATTTCATTAAATTTTAGTAGAGATTCAAAACCAACCAAAAGAGATCATAAAGAGGAAATCAGCTCTTTAAGATCACAGAATAGCACCATGTGATATTGACGATCCTACTAAAAACGCATGCTGAGCATGGAAATATTTCAAATGACAGAAGTTCAAGAACACTTTAACGCATGCATCCTATGAGCTGTTTTATATACCAACGTTGTTTTTTATACCCGGTACACATAGTGTAAACGGGTATATTCAGATGCATTGCTTAGTTTTAAAGAAATTGTTTTGAAACTCGAAACCTAAACTTTTCTCGGTCCTAGGTAGTTTGTATGTTTTATGCAGAATACCACGCCTGTTCAATTTTACCGCCCATTTTCAAATTTTTGTATTAAAATTGGTATTATTTATGAATGTATTCACTTGAAACTGGGTAAAAACACATCTAATATCATCCTTAGGACAGACCACCATTATGATACGGCCACTATAACCAATAGCCCTACATATATAAACTAACCTTTCATTTTCTGATATTTTCAAGAAAATTATTGTTATAGCTGTATTTTCAGCTTAAAATTTAAAACCAATATTGTGTATAAACTTGAATTATATCAAATCATTGATCCCCCACCCAACCCATCTCGAAGTTCTATCTAAGAATGGATTGGATTTAAAATATTGTAGAGGTCAATTAAAAATTTTAGAATAAAAATAAAAAAATGTTTTAAAAAAAGATGAAAAAAAAGTGTTCCAAAGTTACGTTTTGTATCACCCGAAATCTTGGTACCCGTGCGGATAGATATCTGTCATTAAATTTTTTATTTTTTTAAAACAACTTTCATATAAAAATGAAACGCTCTGGAAGGCCTAGAAAATTTACCGATGACGAGTTGATGGCTCTCATAGAACAAAAATCCGAACATAACCCAAGCGGAGATTGCTCGAATTTTGGGCGTAACGCAATCAACAGTTTCTAAACGATTAAAATCGATAGGTATGTTAAAAAGAGAAAAAACAATATAAAAGTCGACTAGTACTGTTTATATTTTATTTTTTTTTAAAACGATGTTTCAACTTTTTGTGAATTATATTCATTATTTCATTAAATTTTAGTAGAGATTCAAAACCAACCAAAAGAGATCATAAAGAGGAAATCAGCTCTTTAAGATCACAGAATAGCACCATGTGATATTGACGATCCTACTAAAAACGCATGCTGAGCATGGAAATATTTCAAATGACAGAAGTTCAAGAACACTTCAACGCATGCATCCTATGAGCTGTTTTATATACCAACGTTGTTTTTTTATACCCGGTACACATAGTGTAAACGGGTATATTCAGATGCATTGCTTAGTTTTAAAGAAATTGTTTTGAAACTCGAAACCCTAAACTTTTCTCGGTCCTAGGTAGTTTGTATGTTTTATGCAGAATACCACGCCCGTTCAATTTTTACCGCCCATTTTCAAATTTTTGTATTAAAATTGGTATTATTTATGAATGTATTCACTTGAAACTGGGTAAAAACACATCTAATATCATCCTTAGGACAGACCACCATTATGATACGGCCATTATAACCAATAGCCCTACATATATAAACTAACCTTTCATTTTCTGATATTTTCAAGAAAATTATTGTTATAGCTCTATTTTCAGCTTAAAATTTAAAACCAATATTGTGTATAAACTTGAATTATATCAAATCATTGATCCCCACCCAACCCATCTCGAAGTTCTATCTAAGAATGGATTGGATTTAAAATATTGTAGAGGTCAATTAAAAATTTTAGAATAAAAATAAAAAAATGTTTTAAAAAAAAGATGAAAAAAAGTGTTCCAAAGTTACGTTTTGTATCACCCGAAATCTTGGTACCCGTGCGGATAGATATCTGTCATTAAATTTTTTATTTTTTTAAAACAACTTTCATATAAAAATGAAACGCTCTGGAAGGCCTAGAAAATTTACCGATGACGAGTTGATGGCTCTCATAGAACAAAATCGAACATAACCCAAGCGGAGATTGCTCGAATTTTGGGCGTAACGCAATCAACAGTTTCTAAACGATTAAAATCGATAGGTATGTTAAAAAAGAAAAAAAGCAATATAAAAGTCGACTAGTACTGTTTATATTTTATTTATTTTTAAAACGATGTTTCAACTTTTTGTGAATTATATTCATTATTTCATTAAATTTTAGTAGAGATTCAAAACCAACCAAAAGAGATCATAAAGAGGAAATCAGCTCTTTAAGATCACAGAATAGCACCATGTGATATTGACGATCCTACTAAAAACGCATGCTGAGCATGGAAATATTTCAAATGACAGAAGTTCAAGAACACTTCAACGCATGCATCCTATGAGCTGTTTTATATACCAACGCTGCTTTTTATACCCGGTACACATAGTGTAAACGGGTATATTCAGATGCATTGCTTAGTTTTAAAGAAATTGTTTTGAAACTCGAAACCTAAACTTTTCTCGGTCCTAGGTAGTTTGTATGTTTTATGCAGAATACCACGCCCGTTCAATTTTACCGCCCATTTTCAAATTTTTGTATTAAAATTGGTATTATTTATGAATGTATTCACTTGAAACTGGGTAAAAACACATCTAATATCATCCTTAGGACAGACCACCATTATGATACGGCCATTATAACCTATAGCCCTACATATATAAACTAACCTTTCATTTTCTGATATTTTCAAGAAAATTATTGTTATAGCTGTATTTTCAGCTTAAAATTTAAAACCAATATTGTGTATAAACTTGAATTATATCAAATCATTGATCCCCCACCCAACCCATCTCGAAGTTCTATCTAAGAATGGATTGGATTTAAAATATTGTAGAGGTCAATTAAAAATTTTAGAATAAAAAATAAAAAAAATGTTTTAAAAAAAAAGATGAAAAAAAAGTGTTCCAAAGTTACGTTTTGTATCACCCGAAATCTTGGTACCCGTGCGGATAGATATCTGTCATTAAATTTTTTATTTTTTTAAAACAACTTTCATATAAAAATGAAACGCTCTGGAAGGCCTAGAAAATTTACCGATGACGAGTTGATGGCTCTCATAGAACAAAATCCGAACATAACCCAAGCGGAGATTGCTCGAATTTTGGGCGTAACGCAATCAACAGTTTCTAAACGATTAAAATCGATAGGTATGTTAAAAAGAAAAAAAGCAATATAAAAGTCGACTAGTACTGTTTATATTTTATTTATTTTTAAAACGATGTTTCAACTTTTTGTGAATTATATTCATTATTTCATTAAATTTTAGTAGAGATTCAAAACCAACCAAAAGAGATCATAAAGAGGAAATCAGCTCTTTAAGATCACAGAATAGCACCATGTGATATTGACGATCCTACTAAAAACGCATGCTGAGCATGGAAATATTTCAAATGACAGAAGTTCAAGAACACTTCAACGCATGCATCCTATGAGCTGTTTTATATACCAACGCTGTTTTTTATACCCGGTACACATAGTGTAAACGGGTATATTCAGATGCATTGCTTAGTTTTAAAGAAATTGTTTTGAAACTCGAAACCTAAACTTTTCTCGGTCCTAGGTAGTTTGTATGTTTTATGCAGAATACCACGCCCGTTCAATTTTACCGCCCATTTTCAAATTTTTGTATTAAAATTGGTATTATTTATGAATGTATTCACTTGAAACTGGGTAAAAACACATCTAATATCATCCTTAGGACAGACCACCATTATGATACGGCCATTATAACCTATAGCCCTACATATATAAACTAACCTTTCATTTTCTGATATTTTCAAGAAAATTATTGTTATAGCTGTATTTTCAGCTTAAAATTTAAAACCAATATTGTGTATAAACTTGAATTATATCAAATCATTGATCCCCCACCCAACCCATCTCGAAGTTCTATCTAAGAATGGATTGGATTTAAAATATTGTAGAGGTCAATTAAAAATTTTAGAATAAAAATAAAAAAATGTTTTAAAAAAAGATGAAAAAAAGTGTTCCAAAGTTACGTTTTGTATCACCCGAAATCTTGGTACCCGTGCGGATAGATATCTGTCATTAAATTTTTTATTTTTTTAAAACAACTTTCATATAAAAATGAAACGCTCTGGAAGGCCTAGAAAATTTACCGATGACGAGTTGATGGCTCTCATAGAACAAAATCCGAACATAACCCAAGCGGAGATTGCTCGAATTTTGGGCGTAACGCAATCAACAGTTTCTAAACGATTAAAATCGATAGGTATGTTAAAAAAGAAAAAAACAATATAAAAGTCGACTAGTACTGTTTATATTTTATTTATTTTTAAAACGATGTTTCAACTTTTTGTGAATTATATTCATTATTTCATTAAATTTTAGTAGAGATTCAAAACCAACCAAAAGAGATCATAAAGAGGAAATCAGCTCTTTAAGATCACAGAATAGCACCATGTGATATTGACGATCCTACTAAAAACGCATGCTGAGCATGGAAATATTTCAAATGACAGAAGTTCAAGAACACTTCAACGCATGCATCCTATGAGCTGTTTTATATACCAACGTTGTTTTTTATACCCGGTACACATAGTGTAAACGGGTATATTCAGATGCATTGCTTAGTTTTAAAGAAATTGTTTTGAAACTCGAAACCTAAACTTTTCTCGGTCCTAGGTAGTTTGTATGTTTTATGCAGAATACCACGCCCGTTCAATTTTACCGCCCATTTTCAAATTTTTGTATTAAAATTGGTATTATTTATGAATGTATTCACTTGAAACTGGGTAAAAACACATCTAATATCATCCTTAGGACAGACCACCATTATGATACGGCCATTATAACCTATAGCCCTACATATATAAACTAACCTTTCATTTTCTGATATTTTCAAGAAAATTATTGTTATAGCTGTATTTTCAGCTTAAAATTTAAAACCAATATTGTGTATAAACTTGAATTATATCAAATCATTGATCCCCCACCCAACCCATCTCGAAGTTCTATCTAAGAATGGATTGGATTTAAAATATTGTAGAGGTCAATTAAAAATTTTAGAATAAAAAATAAAAAAATGTTTTAAAAAAAGATAAAAAAAAAGTGTTCCAAAGTTACGTTTTGTATCACCCGAAATCTTGGTACCCGTGCGGATAGATATCTGTCATTAAATTTTTTATTTTTTTAAAACAACTTTCATATAAAAATGAAACGCTCTGGAAGGCCTAGAAAATTTACCGATGACGAGTTGATGGCTCTCATAGAACAAAAATCCGAACATAACCCAAGCGGAGATTGCTCGAATTTTGGGCGTAACGCAATCAACAGTTTCTAAACGATTAAAATCGATAGGTATGTTAAAAAAGAAAAAAACAATATAAAAGTCGACTAGTACTGTTTATATTTTATTTATTTTTAAAACGATGTTTCAACTTTTTGTGAATTATATTCATTATTTCATTAAATTTTAGTAGAGATTCAAAACCAACCAAAAGAGATCATAAAGAGGAAATCAGCTCTTTAAGATCACAGAATAGCACCATGTGATATTGACGATCCTACTAAAAACGCATGCTGAGCATGGAAATATTTCAAATGACAGAAGTTCAAGAACACTTTAACGCATGCATCCTATGAGCTGTTTTATATACCAACGCTGTTTTTTATACCCGGTACACATAGTGTAAACGGGTATATTCAGATGCATTGCTTAGTTTTAAAGAAATTGTTTTGAAACTCGAAACCTAAACTTTTCTCGGTCCTAGGTAGTTTGTATGTTTTATGCAGAATACCACGCCCGTTCAATTTTACCGCCCATTTTCAAATTTTTGTATTAAAATTGGTATTATTTATGAATGTATTCACTTGAAACTGGGTAAAAACACATCTAATATCATCCTTAGGACAGACCACCATTATGATACGGCCATTATAACCAATAGCCCTACATATATAAACTAACCTTTCATTTTCTGATATTTTCAAGAAAATTATTGTTATAGCTGTATTTTCAGCTTAAAATTTAAAACCAATATTGTGTATAAACTTGAATTATATCAAATCATTGATCCCCCACCCAACCCATCTCGAAGTTCTATCTAAGAATGGATTGGATTTAAAATATTGTAGAGGTCAATTAAAAATTTTAGAATAAAAAATAAAAAAATGTTTTAAAAAAAGATGAAAAAAAAAGTGTTCCAAAGTTACGTTTTGTATCACCCGAAATCTTGGTACCCGTGCGGATAGATATCTGTCATTAAATTTTTTATTTTTTTAAAACAACTTTCATATAAAAATGAAACGCTCTGGAAGGCCTAGAAAATTTACCGATGACGAGTTGATGGCTCTCATAGAACAAAATCCGAACATAACCCAAGCGGAGATTGCTCGAATTTTGGGCGTAACGCAATCAACAGTTTCTAAACGATTAAAATCGATAGGTATGTTAAAAAAGAAAAAAACAATATAAAAGTCGACTAGTACTGTTTATATTTTATTTATTTTTAAAACGATGTTTCAACTTTTTGTGAATTATATTCATTATTTCATTAAATTTTAGTAGAGATTCAAAACCAACCAAAAGAGATCATAAAGAGGAAATCAGCTCTTTAAGATCACAGAATAGCACCATGTGATATTGACGATCCTACTAAAAACGCATGCTGAGCATGGAAATATTTCAAATGACAGAAGTTCAAGAACACTTCAACGCATGCATCCTATGAGCTGTTTTATATACCAACGCTGTTTTTATACCCGGTACACATAGTGTAAACGGGTATATTCAGATGCATTGCTTAGTTTTAAAGAAATTGTTTTGAAACTCGAAACCTAAACTTTTCTCGGTCCTAGGTAGTTTGTATGTTTTATGCAGAATACCACGCCCGTTCAATTTTACCGCCCATTTTCAAATTTTTGTATTAAAATTGGTATTATTTATGAATGTATTCACTTGAAACTGGGTAAAAACACATCTAATATCATCCTTAGGACAGACCACCATTATGATACGGCCATTATAACCTATAGCCCTACATATATAAACTAACCTTTCATTTTCTGATATTTTCAAGAAAATTATTGTTATAGCTGTATTTTCAGCTTAAAATTTAAAACCAATATTGTGTATAAACTTGAATTATATCAAATCATTGATCCCCCACCCAACGCATCTCGAAGTTCTATCTAAGAATGGATTGGATTTAAAATATTGTAGAGGTCAATTAAAAATTTTAGAATAAAAAAAAAAAATGTTTTAAAAACAAGTAAAAGCGTTCCAAGTTACGTTGTGGATCACCGAAGCTTAGGTACCCGTGCGGACACGAATCTGTGAATAAGTTTAGTGTGATCTTTGTTTTTATACAACTTTCATATAAATATGATACGCTCTGGAAGCCTAGAACATTTATCGATGACGAGTTGTGGCTTCATAGAACATAATCCGATAACCCAAGGAGTTCTCGATTGTGGGCGTAACAATCA
Source organism: Leucophenga varia (assembly GCA_018903435.1). Classification (NCBI taxonomy): domain Eukaryota; kingdom Metazoa; phylum Arthropoda; class Insecta; order Diptera; family Drosophilidae; genus Leucophenga; species Leucophenga varia. The sequence continues at coordinate 9,784 of JAEIFJ010000992.1, forward strand.
ATAGCTAAAAATAGGCATCGCACCTTGGTTTTGTTAAATTGAAAGCAATATAAAAGTCGACTAGTACTGTTTAAATTTTATTGAATAGTCTCATAAGATAATACAACTTTTTGTAGAATTAAATTGCATTACGTGCATTAAATTTTAGTAGGGGGGATTCAAAACCAACCAAAAGAGACCATAAAGAGGAATCAGCTCTTTAAGATCAGGGAATAGCACCATGTGATTTGACGATCCTTGATGATGAGCATTGGAAGTATTTCAAATGACCCAACTTGGTGATGACTCAACGCATTCATAACTAAAAGCTGTTTTACATACCAATGTTCGAAAATGGCCGGTACACGTGTGTAAAGGGGTATATTTAGAAATGGGCGTAGTTTTAAAGAAATTGATTTGACATTCGATGACCTAAAAGTTTTTTACCCAACTTAGGAGTTTCTATGTTTTATGCAGAATACCATTGCTATTTTACCGCCCATTTACAAAAATGCGAAAAAACGGTAAATTTGTATAAAATGGGGACTACACCTTTAAAATGTGGGGCACTGGGTATTTTAACATCTAATATCATCCTTAGGACAGACCACCATTAAGTTCCGACTGCCAGGATAACCTATAGCCCTACATATATAAACTAAGCTTGAATGTATCTGCATAAATACAAGACAATGACTGTTACAGCCGGACGGACAGACTTAAAGACGGACAGACAGACGATATTGTGGCTAGACTTGACTTGTCTCGTCGTGCCCCGACCCAAGCATCTATATACGTTCTAGGGTCTAAGAATGGCTCCTTTAATGCGTTACAAACTTTCATGAAAAATTTTAGAATAATACCCTCCCCACTATGTGTGGTTAAAAAAGATGAAAAAAGTGTTCCAAAGTTACGTTTTGTATCACCCGAAATCTTGGTACCCGTGCGGATAGATATCTGTCATTAAATTTTTTTATTTTTTAAAACAACTTTCATATAAAAATGAAACGCTCTGGAAGGCCTAGAAAATTTACCGATGACGAGTTGATGGCACTCATAGAACAAAATCCGAACATAACCCAAGCGGAGATTGCTCGAATTTTGGGCGTAACGCAATCAACAGTTTCTAAACGATTAAAATCGATAGGTATGTTAAAAAAGAAAAAACAATATAAAAGTCGACTAGTAATGTTTATATTTTATTTATTTTTAAAACGATGTTTCAACTTTTGTGAATTATATTCATTATTTCATTAAATTTTAGTAGAGATTCAAAACCAACCAAAAGAGATCATAAAGAGGAAATCAGCTCTTTAAGATCACAGAATAGCACCATGTGATATTGACGATCCTACTAAAACGCATGCTGAGCATGGAAATATTTCAAATGACAGAAGTTCAAGAACACTTTAACGCATGTATCCTATGAGCTGTTTTATATACCAACGCTGTTTTTTATACCCGGTACACATAGTGTAAAACGGGTATATTCAGATGCATTGCTTAGTTTTAAAGATATTGTTTTGAAACTCGAAACCTAAACTTTTCTCGGTCCTAGGTAGTTTGTATGTTTTATGCAGAATACCACGCCCGTTCAATTTTACCGCCCATTTTCAAATTTTTGTATTAAAATTGGTATTATTTATGAATGTATTCACTTGAAACTGGGTAAAAACACATCTAATATCATCCTTAGGACAGACCACCATTATGATACGGCCATTATAACCAATAGCCCTACATATATAAACTAACCTTTTCATTTTCTGATATTTTCAAGAAAATTATTGTTATAGCTGTATTTTCAGCTTAAAATTTAAAACCAATATTGTGTATAAACTTGAATTATATCAAATCATTGATCCCCCACCCAACCCATCTCGAAGTTCTATCTAAGAATGGATTGGATTTAAAATATTGTAGAGGTCAATTAAAAATTTTAGAATAAAAAATAAAAAAATGTTTTAAAAAAGATGAAAAAAAAGTGTTCCAAAGTTACGTTTTGTATCACCCGAAATCTTGGTACCCGTGCGGATAGATATCTGTCATTAAATTTTTTATTTTTTTAAAACAACTTTCATATAAAAATGAAACGCTCTGGAAGGCCTAGAAAATTTACCGATGACGAGTTGATGGCTCTCATAGAACAAAATCCGAACATAACCCAAGCGGAGATTGCTCGAATTTTGGGCGTAACGCAATCAACAGTTTCTAAACGATTAAAATCGATAGGTATGTTAAAAAGAAAAAAACAATATAAAAGTCGACTAGTACTGTTTATATTTTATTTATTTTTAAAACGATGTTTCAACTTTTGTGAATTATATTCATTATTTCATTAAATTTTAGTAGAGATTCAAAAAACCAACCAAAAGAGATCATAAAGAGGAAATCAGCTCTTTAAGATCACAGAATAGCACCATGTGATATTGACGATCCTACTAAAAACGCATGCTGAGCATGGAAATATTTCAAATGACAGAAGTTCAATAACACTTCAACGCATGCATCCTATGAGCTGTTTTATATACCAACGCTGTTTTTTATACCCGGTACACATAGTGTAAACGGGTATATTCAGATGCATTGCTTAGTTTTAAAGAAATTGTTTTGAAACTCGAAACCTAAACTTTTCTCGGTCCTAGGTAGTTTGTATGTTTTATGCAGAATACCACGCCCGTTCAATTTTACCGCCCATTTTCAAATTTTTGTATTAAAATTGGTATTATTTATGAATGTATTCACTTGAAACTGGGTAAAAACACATCTAATATCATCCTTAGGACAGACCACCATTATGATACTGCCATTATAACCTATAGCCCTACATATATAAACTAACCTTTCATTTTCTGATATTTTCAAGAAAATTATTGTTATAGCTGTATTTTCAGCTTAAAATTTAAAACCAATATTGTGTATAAACTTGAATTATATCAAATCATTGATCCCCCACCCAACCCATCTCGAAGTTCTATCTAAGAATGGATTGGATTTAAAATATTGTAGAGGTCAATTAAAAATTTTAGAATAAAAAATAAAAAAATGTTTTAAAAAAAGATGAAAAAAAAGTGTTCCAAAGTTACGTTTTGTATCACCCGAAATCTTGGTACCCGTGCGGATAGATATCTGTCATTAAATTTTTTATTTTTTTAAAACAACTTTCATATAAAAATGAAACGCTCTGGAAGGCCTAGAAAATTTACCGATGTCGAGTTGATGGCTCTCATAGAACAAAATCCGAACCTAACCCAAGCGGAGATTGCTCGAATTTTGGGCGTAATGCAATCAACAGTTTCTAAACGATTAAAATCGATAGGTATGTTAAAAAAGAAAAAACAATATAAAAGTCGACTAGTACTAGTTTAGTTTAGTTTCTTTATTCATTTTAATTATTTTTGATTATTTTTTTACAGTGTGGTATAACAATGTTTACTTAAATTTAATATATAATTTAATATATATATAAAGTAGAGTTGGTTTCAAAAACCTTGAACCCTATACAATAATATTATTTTTTTTGATTTTGTAAAATTTTTAAGTTAAAGGAACGTTATATTATATATTTGTTAATAGAAAAATTGAAAAAAACTATTATGCAATTGTTACATTTTGACTAAGACTAGGAAAACAGGAAAACAAATTAAAGCTAGACTAAAACTAAATAATAATACTACACACTAACTATAAAGATATTTACAAAGTATTGCTTTAAGGCACAGTCTTTCAGTTACAAAGTCTTTTTTAATATTTTATTTATTAAATTATTTTTATTTTTTTTTGAGTTTACTAAATTATATATTATATTATATTCTTTTAATACCATTTTTGCCCTTTCTTATAATAAAAGGAAGCCATTTCATTCGATTTCAAAAAGTTATAGAATATTTTATCAAAGAAGACAGGTGATGTGTGCCTGGAGAGCTGTATCTCTTCTGGCTGGTTTTTAAACATATTTTTAATTTCCTTGTTATCGACAAGTCTTGCCTTACTTATGACCTTATACCCGTGGTCTATCAGGTAGCGTTCAAGAGGTATTAAACTTATTTTTTTATAAAGCTGTTCATTAGAGATATTTATATACACATTATTTTCTGTTTTTTTGTATGCCTCTCTACCAAGTATGTATCTTAAGCATTCTCTTTCTGTTTTTGCAAGCCTTTCCAATTGATTGTTGGAGATTTGATACCATACTGGGAATCCGTAAGCAAGAATAGGTCTGCATATTTGTGTGTATAAAATTTTTCTAATTTTAGGTCTTAGACCACTGGTTGCTTTGAAAGCCAAAAACCAATTTTTAATCTTATATCGCATTTTTTCTTCGGTACTATCAATTTGTTTTATGAAACGCAAGTGTTTATCAAAAAGTAAGCCTAAGTATCTTACGCTTTCTTTGACAGCAATGCTTTCATTACCGATTTTGATCACTGGCTTAAATTTTTGCAGTTTTTATAGGTAAGCTTTGGATCATAGAAAACAATGCATTCTGTTTTGTTGGTATTAATGCTTACTCCCCAGTCCGTATAATATTTATCTACTACTTCCAGATATTTGTTCATGTCCGCATTCATTTGGCTCATTTTGGCGCCACTAACATAAATAAGTACATCGTCTGCATAGATGATGACTTTTATGTTGCTGTTTGTTGGTTGTGGAAAGTCTGACATAAAAATATTATAGAGGTGTGGTGCAAGCACTGAACCCTGAGGTACACTGGAGCTAACTTTATAAGCGTTGTTAGTTGTTTGTTGGCCGACTGTGACTTTAAAGGATCTATCGGTGAGGAAAGAATAGATTAATTTTACGACTTGAGTTTTTATGCCTGCATCGAGCATTTTGAAAACCAGTCCATCAATATAAACAGTATCAAAGGCTTTGCGCACATCTATTAAAGTTGCGAGCACAGCGCGACGTCTATTAAAATTGTTTATCAAGTCATTTTGAAAGTATATAAGTGGGTGAATGGTGTTCAGTTGCTTGCGGAAACCCATTTGGTTTTCTTTTAGTACATGCTTGTCAGTGAGGTCATCTTCAAGCTTATCTAGAATGCATTTTTCAAAGACCTTGGAGACACTGCTCAACAAGGAGATTGGACGGTAATTTTCAGGGTTTTTTTTGTCTTTGTTGGGTTTTGGAATGGGCTTAATATTGGCCTGCTTCCAAGCCATGGGAAAATAACCGATGTTGAGGCAATTATTAAAGAGCATTGTGAGGAAAGTTAAGAAGGTTTTGTTTTCCATAGCTTTTTTTATGTAGAAATTTGAAATATTATCGAAACCGGTGGACTTTTTTGCGTTTAACTTTTTTATTGCATATTTGATGTCTGTTAGTGTGAAAAAAGATTCATTATATGGGATGTTTTGAGACGAAAACGAGTTGCTGAAGCTAGTTTGAGAACTATCGCTTAGTGTAGGCCCGATAGCGGCTTCTATTGTGTTTTTATAGTCTGAATTAATATTGTTGTTGCCTTCGTTGAAATTTTTTTCAAACATACTACCAAAAAGGTCAGCCTTTTCACGGTCTGAATTTATTATTGAGTTATTCACCTTGAAATTTGGAAAGTTAGTTGATGAATGACTCTTTAATCCAATATTAGTTTTGACGTTTGAAAACATTTTATTATCCAACTTTATTCTATTAAGACGTCTTTTTATGAAATCTTCGTAGTGAGCATTAATACGTTGTTTGATTGTTTGTGCGAGGTAATTTAAGTCATTTTTCAATAAAGGATATGACATTGGATGACATTAGAAGTATTTGTACCCAACTTGGAGTGACTACATTCATAAATAATAGCTATTTTCATAGAAAAATCCGAAAAAAACGGTAAGTTTGTATGGGGGCTATACCTTAAAATGGGCGTGGCACTTTGATTTTAACACTTGAACTGCTTAGGACTGAGAAAAGCTTAAGTTCCGAGTTTCAGGTCAATATTTTTAAAACTGAGCGAATGAAACGCATACATACAGACAGACAGACAGACGGGAGCCACGCAAAAGTCGACCCACTAACTCACGAGGTGGCAATAGAGGTAAAAGACATTGATGAAGTAACCAGTGCTGAAGAAGTTCATCAGGCAGTAACGCAACTAGATGAATCGCTTATTTCTATTAAACCAGAAGCAATTAAAAGCATTAGAAGAGCATACGGGGATACACAGATCGCCACACTATGCATACCAGCAAATCAAGCCAAGATATTGCTCGATATTGGAAAAATACGCATTGGGTGGGTGATTTGCCGCATACGCGAAAAAACTCTCACCGAAACGTTGCATTAAGTGCATGAAATTTGGCCACACAGCCAGATTCTGCCAAAGCCAAAACGACTTCTCGAGTCATTGCTTCAAATGTGGACAAAAGGGGCATGTTGCTAAAGTCTGCAAGGCCGAACCAAACTGCATTCTCTGTGGCCTAGATAAAAAGAAAACAAGCATGCAACTGGTTGCAGCGCATGTCCGCACTACAAGGCGGCTATGAAAGAGCTGATTAACAGGAGCAGAAAATGAAGATCATTCAACTCAATCTAAATCACTGTGAGGCTGCGCAAGACATCCTAGCACAAAACATTAAAGAAGAAAACATTGATCTGGCAATCCTTAGTGAACCCTACCGAGCTAAAGAACAAAATGTGTGGATAAGTGATGCATCGGGCAAGGCAAGTCTCTGGGCATGTGGTGCATACCCTCTCATGAAAAGACCAGCGGTGCAAACACCAGGATATACAAGAGCATGCGTAAACAACATTACATTCTATAGCTGCTATATACCACCAAGTGTAGATATTCACAACTTCCAAGCCGTTCTAGATGGGCTTGTAACCGACGCAAGAGCCAATAGTCCTTTCGTGATAGCTGGGGACTTTAACGCTTGGGCAGTAGAATGGGGTTGTCAGCGAACGAATTCTAAGGGGGCTGCACTTCTCGAATCTTTTGCATCCCTAGACGCGCAAATGGCCAACATTGGCACGCAGAATACGTTCGAGCGCAATAACAGAGGGTCTGTCATAGACCTTACCTTTGTAAGCAGCTGCATAGCGGATAAGGTGGTCTGGAGAGTCAGTGACACATACACAAATAGTGATCATCTGGCCATAATGTTCGACATTATGTCAGTCCCCCAAAGGCAGTATAAGCAAGTCTATGGTTGGAAGGCACACCTGTTCGACGCTGCAGCATTCAGGGAAAACATGGGAGACTTCTGCCTCGTTGGTACTGCTTCACATATGGCAACGGAATTTGTAAGACGTCTGACCGCGGCTTGTAATGCCTCAATGCCAAAAAAGAAAAGCTTTCAAGGTCACAGGCAAGTCTATTGGTGGACAGAGGAGATAAAAACGGCTCGAAGGGAGTGTCACCGAGCTCGGAGAACTTGCCAACGAAATAGAAACCCGAATAGTGAATTAGGTCTTCGGGATATCTTCAAAAAGAAACGACATGAGCTAAAGCTGCTAATTAAACAGAGCAAAAGAAAATGCTTCGACGCACTTCTGCGAGAAACTGATAAGGACCTTTGGGGATTGGCCTACAAAATCGTAAAAAAAAAGCTTAAGTGTTTTACACAGCAAACGCCAACGGACTACAAGTTCCTTAAAAAAGTAGTCGAAACCCTGTTCCCCCATCAAGCAGAGATGAGTCCAATGGTATTACCTGTCAATCCACACGACGTGCCCTTTGTCACGGAAGAGGAAGTACTAAGAGCTGTAAGTAAGGTCGGTGATAAAAAGCTCCCGGTCCAGACAACGTGCCAAACATAGCATTCAAAACAGCAGCTAGATTGCACCCGGACGAACTGGCTAAATTGTACACTTGCTGCCTAAGAGAGGGGGTCTTTCCTACCCAATGGAAGATGCAGAAACTGGTCCTAATACCTAAAGCTGGAAAGGATGCAGACAACCCATCCTCGTATCGTCCAATTTGCCTGCTTGACACAGTTGGCAAAGTATTTGAGCGCATTATACATGATCGACTAGAGTGCTCCATACAGCAGGCCGGCGATCTCTCATGCAATCAATTCGGATTTCCGAAAGAAAAAGAGCACAGTAGACGCGCTGGAGCTAGTGGTCAACACAGCAAGAAAGGCAACCGAAGGAAAACGATGGAAAGGTGGATCAAAAAAGTACTGTTTAATTATTACATTAGACATCAAAAACGCTTTTAATACTGCCAATTGGTCGGAAATTATCAAAGCACTAGTCGCGTTCAACGTATCCAATTACTTGCTTCGCATACTTCAGAGCTACTTTTCGGAGAGAAAACTCCTCTATGATACAGGAGAGGGGCTAAAATCGTACGGGGTTACGGCCGGAGTCCCTCAGGGATCTGTTCTCGGCCCACTACTATGGAACACGATGTATGACAAGATACTCCGCCTGGACATGCCCAGAGAGGTAGAGGTGATTGGCTTTGCAGATGATGTTGCTATATGTGTTACAGGAAAGTATACTGAGGAAGTTACTTTTACAGCGAACCGAGCGATTGAGCTCATAAGAAACTGGCTTAAATCAGTCGGCCTATCACTAGCGGAGCACAAAACCGAGTGTGTACTAGTAAGCAGCAGAAAAGTGGCTGAGAAGGTTCAATTGACCGTGGGAGAGCACATCATTGAGTCAAAAACTGAAATACTGCAGCTAGGCTTCGTATTAGACCACAGGCTTACACATAAGCCGCACCTAGACTATGTTAACAAAAAAGCATCTAGAACCGTTGCAGCTCTATCTCGCTTAATGGTGAACGTAGGAGGTCCAAGCCAGTCACGAAGAAAACTCCTCGCTAACGTGGCCACATCAATATTAATGTATGCGGCCTCTATTTGGGCAGAGGCATGCAACACAAAAAGCTACATAAAAGCTATTAAATCAACATACAGGCTATGCGCAATTAGAGTCTGTAGTGCATTCCGAACTATATCAGATGAAGCGGTACTAATCATAAGTGGAATGACACCTATTGAACTACTAGCAGAAGAAGCCAGGCTCAAACGTACAATGAGGCGTGAACCAAACACACCAACTATTAGAGTCCCACAAACAGTGATCGAAAAGTGGCAGAATCGTTGGGAGGAGTCCTCTAAGGGTCGGTGGACCTACAAATTGATTCCGAACTTGGAACCCTGGCTTACAAGAAAACATGGTGAGACAAACTTCCACCTCACACAGTTTCTCAGTGGCCATGGGTGCTTTCGTGCCTATCTGCATAGATTCGGGCATGCGCAAGATCCGTGGTGTACGCGATGTGGCGGCGAAGTGATTGAGGATGTCGAGCACGTCATTTTCTACTGTCCCACCTTCCACGCAGATAGAATAGAGCTCAACGTGCAGATTGGTACCACGGCTACACCAGAAAACATAGTGAATCAAATGCTGGAAAGCAGCGAAAAATGGGAAGCAGTAACAGGCATAATAACGAAAGTTATGAAAATGATGCGCGCACTCGAACAACAAATAACATGAACATGACGTAATAGTCATTCGCCAGCCTTTCGAAGTAATACTGAATAGGTAGTTCCGAAGGGCATTGGCACCAGCTGGGTGCTATCACCATCCTACCCCATCTTACAAACTTAAGCCTATATTTAACAAAAAAAAACTAGTTCTAATACACCTATCTTATCACAAAATATTATGTAAACTTAAACTAATTATAATATATTTACTAATATATCTACTGTCATATATTAAATAAAGGGAAAAAAAAAAAAAAAAAAAAGACGGACAGACAGACAGACGGACATGGCTAGATCGACTCGTCTCGTCGAGCTGATCAAGAATATATATACTTTATAGGGTCTAAGATGTCTTTTTTAATGCGTTACAAACTTTCTGACAAAATGATAATACCCTCCACACTGTGTGTGATGGGTATAAAAAAACTAACACAAGCGACCGCATACACGCCGTCGCAGACACCGCTAAAAAAAACTAAAAAATAGAAATAAATAAATAATTATAAAGTTTATTTAAAGTTTAAAAGAATAAATGAAATGTTTTCTTTTTTTTTAAAAGAAACACTTGTTAATAGCTTTTACCTGGTACACAGGTATATTCATTTTGTCGGAAAGTTTGTAACGTATATACACATATGGCCAAAATAATAAGTACACTAGCACAACTTCGTTTTATATCGATATATTAAAAGTTTTATTGAATATTTATACCCTAAAAAATACATACTTTTCTGAAAGGTTATTTTATTACCTTTAATATGATACCATAATATATATTACTTTTCCTTTTTTCGCTCAAAATCAAGAGGAGACAGAAAGTTGATACCTTTGATACCAGATAGAACTTGATATTACTTCTAGTTTTCGAGTTATACAAAATAAGTCAACAAATTTTGCCATTTTTCATACAAATTGTATGATTTTGAAGGGTTGTAGGTATTAAAAAACTGAACAGTATTTTATAATAATATTTATGCATATTATTGTTTTTTCTTTTCGTTGCAATCGAAAAAAATTGAATTGGATTCGTTTTTTTTTAAACGGTGGTTCAGGTGATTCGTTGATGCGATTATGAATGTTTTGATTATCCTCTGGTGCTATATCAATACGGTGTGCCTTGCTCCAGACAACTAGATTCATAATAAAGGCAAGAAACATGATTCCAGCAGTAATGCCTAAAAACAAAAAATTAATAATAAATTAATAAAATTATATTTAAAAGAATTTAAATTCAAATTACCCAAAAATTAATGCCGAAATGTATCAGCATCGTAGAGTGAGCAAGCACCATGTTTGCCACATACTGACTTCCAGATGAGGCAAGCCGAGTCTACAACAGCGCCAAAAATTCAGCTTAATATCTTTAAAACTGAGCGAATATATCGCGCAGCAACAAACAGACGGACAAAACATTGAACAAAAATTTATTTTTAAAAATTAGTTATTGTTATCATAACAAATTGTAATATACAGGGTAATAGAAAAAACAAGAAAGAACGCTCGACTGCAAAATACCCAGTACCCAATTTTGATGTACCTTAAGTTAAGTTTTGTGCCATACTATTTAATTGGATTTTTATACAAAAAGTTGAAAAATATGGTACATTTGTATGGGGGCTATACCTCAAATTTTTTTGGTCCTACCTAAATTGGGATATTTTGTTGGGACTATCATAGGCATAATTTATACTAAATTTGAAGTTCCTAGAATAAGAAACAAAAAAGCTTTTAAGCAAAAACCGAACATTTTTGGGTAGATTTGTATGGGGACTACCCCCAAAAATGGGATTAGATAAAAATCCTTTGCAAGTGCACACTTGACGGCTATGGAGAGTCTAAGTTTCAAGTATGGTAGCCCTATCTCTTATAGTCTTTGAGATAATCTCTCTCACACGGCAGACAGCAGGATAGACAGAAGGAAGGACAGACATAGCTATATCCACTCGCCTTTCAATGCTGATCAAGAATATGTATACTTTATGGACTCAACGATGTCTTCTTTAATGCGTTAAATACAGGAACAAAAATATATTCAAAACATACCTGTCCGTCCTTCTTCGATTCTCCATTGATTGTTGAAAAATATTCTTCACTCTAGAAAAAAAATTTATAAGATTATTTATTTATATTGAATTATATGTTAATTACAATCGTATTTATTTAAAATAAAAAGTACTTCTAATCTAAATTTAAACATTAGTATTAATCACAATGGTCACTGATCAAAGACAGCACCCAATATATTTATAAAAATTACTTATTGTTTAAAAAAAGAGAAAAAAAAAACAAATAATATTTAAAACATACCCGTCCGTCCTTCTGCACTTTTTCATGGAATTGTGTCAAATGTTCCTTATACTAGAAAATAAATTTATAAAATTATATTAATCTGTTTGTATTTATTTAATTTTTTACTTACCTTGCTCCAAGATCGTGCCCAATTTAGTTTTAATTGTTTTGCGGTCAACAAACGGTATCGGCAACGATATTTCCGTCTGTTTAAAATTGTGATTATTGCTTCCAACACGAAAGCTCTTGGCGACCGACGTATATCATCTTTTGTAATTACATTTAATGCCAAGGCTTCTTATATGGCATTTTTTATGTTATTCCGTTGCAGCCTAAAAACAAATATTTGTGAGTAATTTTTACTCGTAGTTATAAAAAACGTACCATTTATTATTTTTGCTTTCCATTTTATTATTTTCTTTTATGAGATGATTCTCCTGAAAAAAGTAATAAAAAAATTGAGATAATGATAATAATAAGAACTTTTTATGAAAATTATCGCACATACCTTTTATTTGTATCAAGCTCCTCAATGCACTTTACTTGTAGTTGTTTTTGTGCTTATTCCTTTCCTCTTCTTTCGCGATATATTTTTGGAGCTGCCAACTGGGTAATTAAAATAAAACATATTGGTCTGTACAATAAATTTTATTCTTTTCCAAGAATTTGGCAATTCTTTTCTCGTGTTTTTCAATAAGTAAGGTAAACCTGCAAAGCTCTAGGTAGTTTTTAAAGCAGCGCTCTCAGACAAGAATTTCGTATATAACAAATTTTCGACTACCTCAAAGAAAGTGAAACAGATATTTAAACTAAACAAACAAAGTTAATTTTGGTTATCTACATCTGTTTGGCATTTTACTCAAACACATGGAGTCGGCCAAATAATTTCTCTCACTTCGGAGTAACCAAAAAAAAAAAAAAAAAAAAAAAAACAAAAACAAAAATTCGTGCTTTGAATATAGCAATTGGTAAAACTGAAATGTCTCCGGAACAGGAACGAAAATCAAACTTATCCTCAAAGCATAGACGACGCAAGCAAGAATTAAAACCTGCGGACATTTTAAACAGCAGAGAGTTTCTATACGAAAAAGATCAAAGTTGCAAGTCAAGTTTTTGATTTTGTTCAAAGTTGGTCAATTTGTAGTATTTGGGGGTAGTAATAGCTCAGTCAAGTATTCTTTATAAATTTTCAAAATTTTAGGAATTACGTCACTTTTTGATTTTTGGCCGTTTATTTTTTCAAATTCTTGTAATTTAAAGAGTTTTTAACCGATTTCAATGAAATTTATAGGGCGTGTAGAGAAAATTGCAAGGGTTTAAATAAGTTTGATTTTGGATTTAACAAGTTTAAAAATTTGTGTAGAAAAACACAAAAAAAATTTTTAAACCTTTTTTTTCTCTGTGTGCTAATTCATAATTTTTTATTTTCGTCACAATATAATGAAAGCTTATTATTTTACCTTTATTTAAAAATCGATGGAGGGTCTTTTAGTTCTCGAGATATCGTCAAAAGAGGTTAAGAGTGTTACGCTGCACGTCTTCTATCCTATGTACATAACGGTTTCTCAATTTCATTTATGAAACTGAGAAACCGTTATGAAAGTTTCATTAACAGCCATAGTCAAATGTTATTACACAACCAAATTTTTTTTGCACATTCAACTTCCTTCCTTCTTCCTACTGTTGCTATTGATGTCAGACTATAATAAGATATGTTGTTGTAATCCTTGATCTATCCTGAATCGATCGAAGTGTAATTGGAAAAGATAACGGTATATCGAACCGAGATTCAAGCGAATGAAGTAATGAGTAGCGGCCGTCAAAAGTTATTACACACATTTTTTTTGCGTCAAAAGTAATTACACAAAACTTAAACTTGCATTTCTTGGTCTCTTTTGAGATAGCAATGAAATCTTATAGTGTAGATTGTAGGTCTCTTCGAGTAACTTTGTTATGGGTGTACTTATTATTTTGTCCAACCATTTTTATTGAGTTTAACATTTTGACTGAAATAAAACATTGTCCTTCATTTTAATATTTAAGGTTTAATCTTGTTAATACAATGAAAACAATTTTTACAATCATATTCAATAAAACTTAAAATATATCAATATAAAACGAAGTTGTATGATTTTGAAGGGTTGTAGGTATTTAAAAACTGAACAGTATCTTATAAGAATATTTATGCATATTATGATTTACATATACGGTTTGTAGTTGGAAATTTGTTGAAAGGTGTTTTTTTCTTTTCGTTGCAATCGAAAAAAAATTGAATTGGATTTGGTAGTATCCGGCGCCGGTTGCGTTGGCACATTCATTGCCTCTCTGCATTCAGGTGATTCGTTGATGCGATTATGTATATTTTGATTATCCTCTGGTGCAATAACAATACGGTGTGCCTTACTCCAGACAACTAGATCCATAATAAAGGCAAGAAACATGATTCCAGCAGTAATGCCTAAAAACAAACAAAAAGTTAATAATAAATTAATAAATTATATTTAAAAGAATTTAAATTTAAATTACCCAAAAAGTAATGCCGAAATGTATCAGCATCGTAGAGTGAGCAAGCACCATGTTTGCCACATACTGACTTCCAGATGAGGCAAGCCGAATCGACAACAGCGCCATAGATTTTCGGACAGGGCACATTACCAGAGAGTCTGATGGCCGATTGTATGACACCCATCTGTTTTATAAAACAAAAAAATAATAACAGTAATTAATACAAAATGTTCCATGAAATGCTTTCCTTAGTTCTTAGAACTTACCCTTTGGATGTGTGCAACGCATAACAAGCAGCATGCTGCCCACCTTAGAGGTGGAGTGCATAAATACGCAAATAGCAAAGATCAATATAAAATAAATGAAATTCTTGAAGTTTGTAGCGCAGTAACCATTGACAGCAGCGAATGAAGGTGAGTTTAGCGAATCCTCCGAACTAATGGATGGTAGCGTAGCTGAAACTGTTTGTAAAATAAAAATGAATTCCAACAATAATAATGATAAGATAAACGCAAAACGTTTTGAGTATTTACCATCTAGAATGCATGCACAGTTTTGGTAAGATGTGCGATTATCGCTGGCACGTAACTCGGAACTTGTGCAGCCGGCATTATAGGCGGATATATAAATTTTGCCATCAACGCCGCAAATGGGTGCAAAATTCTCTCTATCACAGCTGCAATCCAATGCTGCGCTACAGGCAGGCTCAATGAGTGCCGGACTTAAATGAAAGTACAAATCTTAGCTTAAGCTTTACACTTAACTGAATTGTAAGAAATATTTTACCTGTGCGTAGTGCTTGCTTTGTGAGCATGAGCACAACCATGCCGGCAGAGTTGAAAGCGCTGTAAATGCAATCCATGCAGCTACCGATTTAGCAGAGGGCTTTAGCTTTAGTATAACCAAACCAGAAATGAGAATACCAATGCCCATAACAAGTATACCACAAAAGGCGGCTATCATATTGGCATCGTAGGTAGCTAAACGAAATTGCGTTTCTAGATATTTTTGTAAAAACGTGTAGAGACCCGCAATGGGTAACAAATGGAAAACGCATGAAGCGGTACGGAACATGAGTATGTCATTGCTCAGCTGGCGGCGTACAGTATTTGAAAAGTTTGAATTTAATAAAAAAATTTGTAAATTGTACTTTAATGTAAATTAAATGAAATTATGCACACACAAACCTTTTAGTTTAGGCAGTTGCAGTAGTCCTTTTTTTTTTTTTTTTTTTTTTTTTTTTGAGAGGGTAGTAGTTTGTTTTAAGTGCGTTTTTTATTTGATATTTTATATGGCAGTATCTGGAAATATAGAAAGAAGGAATTGGTTCATTAAAAATTTTTAAAAAACAATTCAAACTTTTTTTTTTTTTTTTTTTGGTAAAAACCCCAAAAAAAAATAAAAAACAAAAAAAAATTTTTTTTATTTAAAATATTTTTTCCTTTTTTTTGAGGAAGTCAAAAATTTGTTATATACGAAATTCTTGTCTGAGAGCGCTGCTTGGAAAACTACCTAGAGCTTTTCAGGTTTAACTTGCTGAAATAAGACATATACGTAAATGATTAATAATTAGATAACAATAATTGTATGTAATACAAGTTACTCGCTCTGAATCAATGATGTCCATAATTTGATCGTTTAGATATTTGTTGAAAATATCGTCAGAGACTAACAATGCTTTGTCGTATGTATGGGCACCTTATGATTCCGTTGAAGTCCACATTAACAAAGTTGCCTTATTTAAGAACGCCTTTTCAAGTCCTTCCTTATCATCCTGTAAAAAGATTGAATATTTTCAATTAATCTATTTTCCACTGGCCTATTCTAAAATGTTATGACTTTACCAGAGGCGCACATACAGCTTAATTTAATGTTTAACTTTCTGAAATAAGACAAATACGTAAATGATTAATAATTAGATTAGGAAAATTATATGTAGTACCAGAAGTACAAGAAATATGCAGATTTCCACACTACCATAGAGGTACTGCAAAGAGCGCATTACCCATTTGATTTTAATGGCTGGGTTCCCCTGTAGGTCTATACACCATTATAAAATTTAACTATTTTGTTCAATTGAACACAAGGCGCAATAAAAATAGTTTTTATTTTTTAAATGATTATTATATTTTAAGGTACATTGATTGCACAAGTATCTTCCACACATATCACAGAAAGTGAGATTTGTAAGATTTTCTAGAAATCCAGAACAGTGAAGACATTCATTTTGCAATGAGTCTCCATATTGTATAAGTTTCTCTTTAAGATACTGCCTATACAATCCTGGATTTCTAAGCTGTGTTAGTTTTTTACCAATTAGGTAATTTTGTACGAATTGTACAATAAAAACTCCACAGTTATAAGAATCTTCTTGAATATCGTGTGCAAGAATTTTAATAGACCAGTGTATGCTGGGCTGCAGAGTTTTCATTATATTCATATAATGCTGTGCGACCTCTTCTTTAAGTTTTGTTTCACCAAAGGGATCAAGCACAACAATAATATTTTGAATAATATTTATGAAAACTACAAAGAAATGATTGCTTATGCAATGAGGTATAACAAAAGTTTTGAACGGTTTTAAAACTATGTCTTGTAATAATTCACTATTACACAGAGACGGTTGGCATCGAAGGTTTCTAAATTTATCATAATCGGACTCGTAAACAAAAATTGTAACACAAGCATCGATTACAAAATTAGATAACCATTCTGAGCTGTTAAGCGTCGCAACATCAGCTGCGGTTAATTGGGAAAGAAAACCATTTCCCTCGCCATGTACAATCTCAAAAAAGACTATTCAATTTTAAAATTTGATAGTCCGTACCAACAGTTGTATTCAACGAAGAATACCAAAGCACCTTATGGTACTTGTCTTCCATAGTTTTAAAAAATGTTTTTTTAAAAGAAATTGGTTCGCATATTGGCAGTAGAGAATCCTTACCATCATACGAACTAGGCAACAAATCTTGTGAAGCCGTTTCTTTCTTTTTATGATTGGATTCGCAATTGTTTTTAGAATCCAGTAATATATCAAAAGTTGGATGGAAGAAGCCACTTCTCAGTTTCTTCAACTTTTTATTCCAACTTTCTTTACATTTATTTAATTTTTTGTTGGGCTTTTCACCCAAAATGTTCTGCGCTTTTTGTACTTTAATTTTTTTGGAACTATCGGCAGAGACTATAGTTCCAGGTTTAATTTTTATAAATTCGTCAAGGTAAGAATTTTTTATGTTAACCAAATTAGATCTGGAGAACTGTTCAAGTTCTCTTATGACGCGACCAAGTTTTTCAGGCAAACATTTGCCCTTCAACAAATTGTTCTTGACAATGTTAAAGTAGGACTCTATTGGTCCATTGCTAACTCTAACATTGGCGTCATCAATATAAATTCCAATTATATTTGTCCATAAGGGCAAAAATGGAATAAATTTTTCTAGTATAAGGTCAACAGCTTTTGGACAATATAATATATTGTCATTATAAATATTGTCTGAATCATAGTCAAACTGTGGCAAATTGTTTAAAATTTCTTCGAAGTGAACACGAAATGGACTGTTTTTACAAATGGATTGTAAAGTAAGCCCGGCTTTGTGTTTCTCTGAACCCAAATTAAGCGAAAAAAGAGATTTTTCATCAACATTAGACGCAAAATTATTGTTTCTGAGCTTATTAAGCTCAACATGGGCGGCATCAACCGCTGGGTTAGATTTCTTCGAAGTTAGTATAAATACCACTGTCGAAAACCACTGTTCACATTCATGAATAGAGGTCAAATTAAATGGTATTCCCATAGTGAGACGCAAAAACGTTCTCAATTTAATTTGTTCTAGCCCTACGCAGTTATCAATGTCTTTACAGACAATTTTGGCGTAATGGCTAACACAAAATTGAATACAAACAAAAGGAAGTTTTTGCTTCGAACTTTTGTTGATAATAAAATTATAACAAGCTTTTAAATACTGTAACAATCCATCCATATTATTAAATATGTGTAGTACAGCATTTATAATGGCAAAGCTTACATCAGTTATAATGCGGCCACATATTGGCCATTTAAACTTTTGTTCAATGCAGAACAAATGGAGTTTTTCCAAAAAAGCTGAAATGCTTTTTTGGGAATGGTTTGATAAAAATGCATCAGCAACAGAAAAAACCATTTTCAAGTCAGACAAGTGCCCAACCAGCGAATAAAGAAATATTCGCTTATTTACTTTTTTAATTGGCCTAACTATGCTTCCAGTAGCATCAAATCTTAATGTATTCTTCATTTTTTTGAGAATGAAGCTGTCGTTAAGTTGAAGCAAATTGATTTGCTCTTTACTCCACAACAAAACTTCAAACTCCGTGGACAATCTTTGAATGTAGTGTCCATAATTGCTTAAATACATTTTATAGGCATCGATGAAAGAGTCACTGTCTCTATCATGTTCCGATAGCCCTTCAGATTTAATTTTACGATAATATGAAATTGATTTCATATTTTCGTTACTGGACACAATTGCCAAATTTGAATTTTGTTTATTAATTTTGCACTTTCGATATTTCAGAGCAGTCTGAGAGTAAAGTTCAGCCTTTTCAATTTGCCGTTCTATACCTCTGCTCTGAATATTTCTATTAAAAGAAATTGTGTGAATAATTTTCTTACTTGAAGAAAATACATTCACATTGCCATCGAAAGATCCTTTAAACACATACGTTCTGCAAGATGGATCTTTGCAATACGCATAAGCAACAAAAGTTTCCTTAGATAAATCAATATTTTTGAAAAGTATACAACAAGCGTTGTTCTCTGTTTTATAATAAGTTCTAAGAAGAAACTTTAAATGTTGCTTTACTTCAGACCCCGTATTACAATCAAATTCCTCAAACAATTTTGGAATCAAAAAATTTGAATCCTTGTGAGTACATTTGAAACTAAGTTTACGGGGACTAAGTTTGAGATTTTCCATAAGAACATCTCTATTAAGCTGTGAACAAAGTTCTTGAACTTTGTTCACATGTTGCTTAAATTGGGCTACTCGAAAACTATGTTCCATGGAGCCAACAGTATTTGATAACAACTGAGATTCGTTCTGAAAACTCATGTCATCCTTAGCATTAATGCCATTAGCTCCATCAGATTTAGCAGTTGCTACAATTTTGTCAAACCTGAACAGCAGAGGTAAAATGCAGCTGTATTTGTATCATATATATTAGATTTAAATGCAGGCACTTTACCCAAATCATTCTCAGAAAAGGAATGTGCAGCCGCAGATAAATCTGATTTGTTCAACGTATTTGATGGAGCATTCATCGAAAATGTTTTATTTTCAATGATAGTGGAAGACATGGGCAGAACTACCGGTTTTTTGGTAGTTACATTTTCAGAACTAATCTCAATGTCAGTAAACTTAAAAGAAAAAGATTCATTTAATGGAGCATCAACAAAAGTTTCATTAGTAACTTTAGGAAGCGCAACCAGACATAACGAATCTTTTTTATGCTCCTCAAAATCGAAAGAATCAGACGAGTTAACCATTTGTCTATCTGTACTATAAGTATCAGAGAGAAAAACAGGCGGAGCAACAAACGATTTGAAAGTTAATCTATTTAGTTTTAAAATTTCTGTACTATAAGTCTCAGAAAAGACATTTTCGTTTGCAGGAGTATCAACCAAATCGGGGGACCCAACCGCAACAGAATGTTTTTCTTCTAACTTACAGTAGTTATGCTCCTGGTAAGGTCCAGTCCTGGGCATCTATAATATTAAAGGAAAGGTATGATGTACATCAAATGTAGACTTATGAATGGGACTATAAAAAAAAAACGCACAGACGCAAAATTGGGCAAAAACCAATAAGGAAAAAGCACACACAATAGCAGAACATTTTAAAATAATCTACACAAATTGTCCCTATACCGAATTCCAATAAGGATGCTACAAAAGTAAGCTCATACAGACCAATAAGAAAGTTGATAGAATTGAAGCAATGCTAGCACGACAACAAATTATACCACATCATCAATTTGGGTTCAGGTATAAACAAACAGCAATCCAACAGATAAATAGGTTTTTACATAATATACTAGATTGCTAAAGCGCTTGATAAAGTGTGGTTAACTTTATAAATTACAAAGATACGTCCCGCACAGATTGTTCAAACTCCTGCAAAGTTATATGTGCAATAGACATTTTTATGTGATATAAGATAATGGCTATTCAGATGTAAAGAAAGTGTCAGCGGGACTACCCCAAGGCAGCAGAATAGGTCCATTGATTTACCTAATATTTACAGCAGACGTATCACACCCACAAAAAATAGTTGTATGATTGCAACATTTTCAGATGATACTGTACTATTATCTTCAAGTATAGGTGAAAAAATACAACAGATAACTTCAGAAAATGCTTGACAATTTACTGGTTTGAAAAATGGGACAGAGGTAAACCAAGATAAAACTGTTCAAGTTATATATATATATAAATAGAAGGACTAGCAACTATCTAATTCCAATTAAAAATGAAGAAAGTGAAATCAGATCAAGTGCAAAGAATCTTGGACTAACAATAGACTCTAAATTAACATGGAAAGTACACATAAAAAACATTTGATCCTACAAATTTACAAAATCGTTACCTTTATGTTTATTATGTATTTATGTTAAATTAAGGCTATGCATATAACTTTACACTGAGTAAGGCATCGAAATGACCGATACGATATTCCGATGAGCGGGGCTGTTGCATGTAGTAAGATTTACATGCCTTACCATTGTAAAAATATGAATACACAAAAGTAATTATAATCAGTATTAATTAAAACAAGAAAAAAGTTAACTTCAGTTGAACCGAAGCATATACCTGTTACACATCATTTGACGTTGATAGACCTTCGTGTGCAGCATTTGTAATAAGTTTTATTTTAAAATAGTATACAAATTAAAAATATTCTTTAAAATTTAGAAATTCGCGGTCCGATTTGAACCAATTTTAAACTAAAGATTTTGCGTGGAATAAGAAGCATTTGTACCATATTTGAAGCCATTCGCTTTGTAAATACATTTTTTCTTATAAGAACTTGACAAAATGTTGAACTTTTGTATGGGAGCAATACACAATACCTAATGGGCGTGGAACATTGATTTTAACATTGAAAGAACACAGGACCTAGAAAAGCTTAAGTTTAAAATTTCAGCTTAATATCTTTAAAACTGAAAATCTATTTTTAAAAATTAGTTATTGTTATCATTTCAATATTATACAGGGTAATAGAAAAAACAAGAAAGAACGCTCGACTGCAAAATACCCTGTACCCCATCTTTATGATACCTTTTAGGTAAGTTTACTAACCTTTTTTTTAATTGGATTTTTACACAAAAAGTCGAAAAATATGGTAAATTTGTATGGGGGCTATACCTCAAATTTCTTTGATCCTGCCTATATTGGGATATTTTGTTGGGACTATCATAGGCATAATTTATACTATATTTGAAGTTCCAAGATTAAGAAACAAAAAATCTTTTATGCATAAGCGGAACATTTTTGGGTAGATTTGTAATGGGACTAGCCTTAAAAATGGGATTAGAGAAACATCCTTTGCAAGTGCACACTTGACTGCTATGGAGAGTCTAAGTTTCAAATATGGTAGCCCTATCTCTTATAGTCTTTGAGATAATCTCTCTCATACGGCAGAGAGCAGGATAGACAGACAGAAATAGCTATATCCACTCGCCTTTCAATGCTGATCAAGAATATGTATACTTTATGGACTCTACGATGTCTTCTTTAATGCGTTACATACAGGAACAAAAATTATATTTAAAACATACCTGTTCGTCCTTCTTCGATTCTCCATGGAATGTTTAAAAATATTCTTCACTCTAGAAAATATATTTATAAGATTATTTATTTAAATTGAGTTATATGTTAATTACAATCAGATTTATTTAAAATAAAAAGTACTTATAATCTAAGTTTAAACATTAGTATTAATGACAATGGTCACTGAACAAAGACTACACCCAATATATTTATTAAAATTACTTATTGTTTAAAAAAAAACAAATAATATTTAAAACATACCTGTCCGTCCTTCTGCAATTTTTCATGGAATGGTGTCAAATGTTCCTTATACTAGAAAATAAATTTATAAGATTATTTTAATCAGTTTGCATTTATATAGTTTTTTGCTTACCTTGCTCCAAGATCGTGACCAACTTTGTTTTAATTTTTTTGCGTTAAACAATTGGTATCGGCAACGATATTTGCGTCTGTTTAAAATATTTTTAATTGCTTCCAACACGAAAGCTCTTGGCGACCGACATATATTATTTATTGTTATTAAATTTAATGCCAAGGCTTTTTGTATGGCATTTTTTATGTTATTTCGTTGCAGCCTAAAAACAAAAATTTGTTAGTAATTTTTACTCGTAGTTATAAAAAACATACCATTTATTATTTTTGCTTTCCATTTTATTATATTCTTTTATGAGACGATTCTCCTGAAAAAAGTAATAAAAAAATTGAGATAATGATAATAATAAGAATTTTTTTATGAAAATTGTCGCACATACCTTTTATTTTTAGCAAGCTTCTCAATGCACTTTACTTGTAGTCGTTTTTGTGCTTATTCCTTTCCTCTTCTTTCGCGATGTATTTTTGGAGCTGCCAACTGGGTAATTAAAATAAAACATATTGGTCTGTACAATAAATTTTATTTTTTCCAAGATTATGGCACCTCTTTTCTCTTGTTTTTCTTAAGTAAGGTAAACCTGCAAAGCTCTAGGTAGTTTTCAAAGCATGATGATGTCTTACGTTCCAGTTTTCTAGTGTTCAGCATACGTCCTACGTTTGGTAAAGGCAAAGAACGTTTCGAACGTTTCTTGCGGCACATTGGCAACTATTTGCGTTATTTGCAACCGGTACATACATTGGATGTCATTTTGGTTATGTGCACACCATTTGGTTTCGAAAATTTCTATAAAACCATTTGCATTGGAAAGGTGTCGAATGTTATGGGTCAAAGTAGTTCTATATTCAGTATGTCCAACCCATTGCCGCTAGGTTGTGAGGGTGCAGCAGTTTTCAATAATAAATTGTGCGTAAATTTTATATTTTAATTATTTATTTCATTAAGTAAAATTTTCTTTATTTTTAGACGCCTCATTGGTATAATTATTTGCACATCCTTTCAACGTCAACAGGAGAATGTAAATCTAACATTAGCTGCAAATTTTGGCTATTTATTGCGTGATTTTATGCGTCAATTGGGTCTGCCCATTGCTAATCTTGACGTTTACCGTGAACCATCAAATTTTGCATGTTTGTATTTTTTATTTGTTTTAATTTACACAATTTTTAAAAACTTCTCTTTATGTTTAGGGGAGCGTACACTGGTTGTTATTGAATCATCGGGCAGCCTAGGCACCGGCACATTTATTAAAGTGCACAATAAACGCTTTACACTGACATGTGCACATGTTGTTGGACAGACGAATAAAACAGTTAAGTGTCGCGGTGTCGATGGTGAATTTGAAGCGTAGGTTTTATGGTGTAATCCAGAATATAATCAACCTTACCATTTGGCATTATTAACAGCACCGGCGCAAGTACCTGAAAGATATTGTGTACGTTTGGCCAGACAACGCGCTGTACTGGGACAAACAGTTTATAATGCGGGCTTTTCATATTTTGTTAAGTTTAATTTAACATATGATTTCAATCCGTCTATATTTCAAGGACGTATTATAAAATGTGATCAGGGCACTATCATGTCTGATGGTAGCGTACAAGCCGGACAATATGGTGGACCTATGTTTGATCTGGGCGTATGTGTATCGAATTTAAAAATCGATGATATAATTTATCCAAATATTAATACACCAGTACCGATCTTTGAAATAAGCAATACTTCGGAGCAATACGCAAAGACTAATGGTGCGTGTTTGGCATACAAAAAATGAAATTCTTATAACAAACATTTAACTATCTTTACAGATGTAATAGCATTAAATAATTTGGTTGCTAATCGTGATATACAACGTGTCTGGTCGCTTGAGCTGCCTCCTAACATATACTAAGCAAATTATAGTGCCTGTTTGTTTTGTATTGTATTCCATTTTAACATTTTTATTTGACAATTTTTTATGTTTAAACATTGTGCTTAGTTTATGTATATAATATGGATGAAATCCATTTCAAATCAGGCAGTCGGATAAGTCTAAATTTTAGATTTAGTTGACCATCGAATATATTATTCTTCATCGAAAATAAGGGGACACGTATTTTACCGATTTTGAAAATGATCATTTTTAACGAAGTTATGAATTTTTCAATTTTTTCCGTTAAAACTAAAAAAACGTTAAAAAAAAAATTGTTTTGTATGCCATTTTTTTTCTAATTAAGATAATCGAATTTGTTTTGCAGATTCTTATAGGTGACTTTGTCTTCTTTAAAAATTCGTGCGAAATTTGAAAAAATCTTTAAAATTAACAAAATGGCGACAAATTTTCTGAAAAATAAAGAAAGTCAATTTTCTCAAAAACACCACCTTTTTTTTTTT
Organism: Leucophenga varia; assembly: GCA_018903435.1. Classification (NCBI taxonomy): domain Eukaryota; kingdom Metazoa; phylum Arthropoda; class Insecta; order Diptera; family Drosophilidae; genus Leucophenga; species Leucophenga varia. The sequence continues at coordinate 34,544 of JAEIFJ010000992.1, forward strand.
TTGCTCAAATTTTTACCATAAATTCTTATTAATATAAAGAAAAATTACTATAAGTTTCAAGCGGGCTAAACTATATTTGTAGTTAGGAGAATTTTTTTTCGAAAATTTACAAAATTTGATTTTGGATGTATTATGAATAATTTTTTTTAAATAAGTTGAATATTTTTTTTTTTAAAATTTATTTATATTTAAGTAAATAAATTTTACATAATGTATTTTATTCAAGAAGATTTTTTATTTAATTACTTTCCAATCGTGTTTAGCTGTTCTAGCCATGTATGACACTCGATTACCTTGTTCGTTACTTTCAACCTTCCAAACGTGACATTTTTGAATTCCTGAAATTGGTTGAACGTTCTTTCATTCTTGAATTTTATTTTCCAAAAAGTTGCAAGATAAAGAAAAATTTCTATAAGTTTCAAGCGGGCTACGCTATAAAAATTTTTTTCGAAAATTTACAAAATTTGATTTTGGATGTATTACTAAGGAAATCGTCGTTGTGAGTATTATTTATTTTTTCATTTTATTTTCTTATATTAATCTTTTTGCCTGACTAATTTTTTCATAAATAGCTAATTTTATTCTTGTTTCTAGAGACGTATTTGTGTTGTTTTGTTTCCACAATTTACAATGGGAAAAAGAAAAATGAACTTTTTCGACGAATCGTACAGTTTGTCCTGATTTTGAAAATGTACATAAAAAACAAATATTTAACATTGCTAACAACCGATTTGTTGTATTAGAAGATTTGTCTGGCTTATTGCAACCTTTGTTTCCTGAAAAATATTAAGTTTGAAGATTCTGTCTGTAAAAACTGTTACTCACGTTTTGCGTCAAAATTTATGGTTCGTTCCGATGTCCATATCTGTAAAACTATTGGTGAAGAATTTAGCGATTCTAATTCTTTATGTGAACCGGAATTACTCAAAAATGATTTATATGAACCTGATTCTGATACTGAAATGGAAGAAGTTAACGAAAATTCTTCATTGTTGCGTTTAAACGTTTCACCTGTGCAGAAATTAAATTTTAAAACGTCAGAAGATCAAGTAAGAAGACTTGCGTCCCAAAAAAGAAAGAAACTTATAGATTCATTTTCGGAATCGATATCAAATAAGTTGTCTAAAATTTATAATGTTTCATTGTCTGAAGAAAATCAGTGTAATACGTGCGAAAAATGGATGGATAATTTGAAATTGGGTTTGCAGAATTGTAAAAACAATTCCGAAAAGATCCGTATTCTGACACTTCTTCCTGAAAACATTACAAAAAGTAAGTTACTTACAGAATTTCCAGACATTACTAAATATATGATTGACGAATCAAGAAAATTAAAAGAGAACAAAGGAGTTTTCACTTCACCCGATCTTTACAGTGGTCATCCTGTTAGCGTAGAACATATTAAAATAGCTCAAGAGTATTATCTTAATGACGAATTGGATTGTTCTAGAGAGAGTCCTAATAAAAGTAATGTAATGTGCATTGAAATTGATGGTGAAAAAACGAGAAAAAATGAAACGCTTTTTAACTAGAAGTATTGAAGAAATTTTTCTAATTTTTAGTGAGAAAAATCCTGATATAAATATTGGCAGATCCAAGTTTTATTCAATACGACCAAAGTAGGTAATAATTAAGCCAACAAGAGAAGTCTGCGTTTGCATATACTGTGCCAATTTCGAACTTTTTCTAATTACTTTAAAAAGCTTAAGAAAGGAACGTATCCTAAATATTAAAGAACTTCAAGATGATCTCCTTTCTTCAATAAAGTGTTCTCCTTCAACTGAGGAAATGCGTTCTTCAAGAATGTAATTCATGTCCGTTTGCAAAAGGAATTACAAATTAAGTATTGAAAATTCCAGAAGATACATCTATCGGTGAAGTAACTTTTGCTATATGGAATAAAGCCGATTTAGAAAAAAGAACAACCAGCTTTAACACATTTGTAAATGAACTGAGAGAAGAAATTGGTAAAGTTAAAGAAGAAAGTAGATTGAGTTCGAAAAAAGCTTTTATTGCATGGTGACTTCGCAGAAAATTGGAACATAATGATTCAAAACGAAGTACAAAGTGCGTTCTGGAAGACGCAACAAGTTTCAATTTTTACAGCAGTCTGTTATTTTAATAATAAAACCCAAAGTTTTGCTGTCGTTGCTGATGACACGAAACACGATTCTGCTCATGCTTTGTTTGCTATAAATGGCATAATTCAAAACTGTAAGGAACAATTTGAGTTGTCAGGATCACCTGTAAATAAAAAGTGGGTATTTTCTGCTACAGGACACGGCAAAGGAGCTTGCGATGGGATCGGGGGAATTGTCAAACATCTAGCAACGACTCACAATTTACAAAAATCACACCTGGAATCCATTGATAATGCTGAATCTTTTGTAAGAAGTACACTTCTTCGATTAGGCTACTTCTAATCTCGACTGCTGATCTTGCAACTTTTCGGAAAAATAAAATTCAAGAATGGAAGAACGTTCAACCAATTTCAGGAATTCAAAAAATGTCACGTTTGGAAGGTTGAAAGTAACGAACAAGGTAATCGAGTGTCATACATGGCTAGAACAGCTAAACACGATTGGAAAGTAATTAAATGAAAAATCTTCTTGAATAAAATATCAGTGCAATTCAAACCCCATACCCCTTATTTCTCCGAAATTTGTTCTTTTTCCATAATTTGGAGAAAACTAACCTATTAAAAATAGCCTTATTAATGCCTAAATTAATGCAAAACTAGCACATATATGCTCGTTTAATAAAAATATATCGTTTTTTGTTATTTGTAAGTATATTTTATTCATTTTTATTTAATAATTATTAAATTACAAATTTTTTAATATGACCCAGGAATTAACATATAATATTTTAGGTGGTATTTTCTGCTACAGGACACGGCAAAGGAGCTTGCGATGGGATCGGGGGAATTGTCAAACATCTAGCAACGACTCACAATTTACAAAAATCACACCTGGAATCCATTGATAATGCTGAATCTTTTGTAAGAGAAGTTCAGAAGTACACTTCTTCGATTAGGCTACTTCTAATCTCGACTGCTGATCTTGCAACTTTTCGGAAAAATAAAATTCAAGAATGGAAGAACGTTCAACCAATTTCAGGAATTCAAAAAATGTCACGTTTGGAAGGTTGAAAGTAACGAACAAGGTAATCGAGTGTCATACATGGCTAGAACAGCTAAACACGATTGGAAAGTAATTAAATGAAAAATCTTCTTGAATAAAATACATTATGTAAAATTTATTTACTTAAATATAAATAAATTAAAAAAAAAAAAAATATTCAACTTATTTAAAAAAAATCATAATACATACAAAAAAAAAATTTTGTAAATTTTCGAAAAAAATTCCCCTAACTAAAAAAAAGTTGGTAGCCCGCTTGAAACTTTTAGTAACTTTTCTTTTTTTTTAATAAGAATTTTTGGTAAAATTTTGAAAAAAAAAAAAAGTGGTTTTTTGAGAAAATTGACTTTCTTTTTATTTTTAGAAAATTGGCCGCCTTTTTTTAATTTTAAAGATTTTTCAAATTTCGAACGAATTTTTAAAGAAGACAAAGTCGCCTATAAGAAATTCGATTATCTTAATTAGAAAAAAAATGGCATACAAAACAATTTTTTTTAAACGTTTTTTTTTAGTTTTAACGGAAAAAATTGAAAAATTCATAACTTTTTATTATTTATTTATTCTTTTAAACTTCAAATAAACTTTATTTTTATTTATTTCTTTTTATTTATTTTTATTTTTTTAAATTTTTTTTAGTGTGTCTGCGACGGCGTGTATGCGGTCGCTTGTTACTTTTTTGTTTAAAATAATGACACTGGCTAGGCTAGTGGAAGCGGTGGTGGCAGCATCGGTGGCAGAAACGGTGGCGGTGGTGACAGCATCGGTGGCGGTGGTGATAGCATCGGTGGCGGTGGTGACAGCATCGGTGGCAGTAGTGACAGCATCGGTGGCAGTGGTGGAGCATCGGTGGCAGTGGTGACATGGCAGGATCGGTGGCAGTGGTGGCAGCATCGGTGGTGGTGGTGGCGGTAGCAGTCTTGGCTGTGGCAGTCTTGGCTTTGGCAGTCTTGGCTGTGTTCCTTTGGAAACACGGTATGGCCACACCTTGACAACACGTCCACCGCATTTTAAATGAGTTTCCCCTTCTGGAAACTCATACGGTAGACGGTATGTCACGAACCGTGTTGTTCCCTCAGTGTTGTTGTTGCGGTCAATCCTTCCAAATTCCATGGATGTTGTCGCAGCTACAAATTTGCCACATTCGACAACTGTGTCGCCATTTTTAAAATTGCCAGGTACTACATAAACCAAAGTTTTCTGTAAAAAAAAAAAAAACATTAAATAATTGTTTAAAAACATTGCAATTATTGCAACAAAAAAAAAAATATTTTATAAAATGGCAAATACTCACGAACATCTTGGTTGCTATCTTTATTTTGATTTTTTGGTTTTTTGATTTTGATTTTTTTTTTTTTTTTTTTTTTTGCGCGTTCTCTATTATACGATTTTCGTTTTAACCGCAAAGTCGAGATCTTTCGATTTTGGTACTTTTTGCATATATGTGGCAACATGTTTTTATGTTGAGATAATGCTTTTGAGTAGTTAGTCAATTTTGTACCCCTTGCATTTTTCTACAATTTTTGTGAAGAACGCAACGCTCTATCTCTTTTTAGTTTCTAATAGTACGTTTCCATTGGCTAACTCACTTTAACCTGTTGCTATCGAAAGCAAGGACTACTACAATCGTGTACAATATTTCAAGAAATTTATTTTGAACAGCTTTGCGTCCATAGTAGGCATTGCTTTCGAGCAACAGGTTAACCGAGTAAGCCAATGGAAACCTACTATTAAGATATACACAAAATTCTGGAAGAAGATTAACATATATCCTGTTTTCGAACTTTTCTTCATCATTATTCCAAGAAATGTCTGTATCTTGAAAACTATTAAAGATAATGCTAAAAGATAAAGCAAAAACTGCTTAAGTCTGATTAAATAAAAACTACTTTGTCTTAACTTCCTGAAAAATCGTAAAACATAATTTAAATTTTGCATGGAGGTACTTTTCAATACGGAGATCAGCGTAGTATTCTTATCTCAATTTTTGCTAAAGTCGACTTAAGCCCTTTTTTTTCTTTTCACCACAGTTTTATGTTGATACCGGCACTTAAATAGAAGCTTAAGAAGAACATTATTGATTTAAAAACATAATTTGGTTCAAAGTTTTAGAATTACAAATTACTCCAAACAGCAGATAATATCCTTTTCCTAGTTGCACTAAATGCAGCTAGTACCTTTTTATAGAACAAAGGGAAACTGTTTTTTTTGTTTGTATTCCACGTAGAAATGGGTGGGAGTCCCGCGAACTATATAACTATAACTATCGAACTATATACCTCGTATTTTTTCCGAAATTTGTTTATGTTGCTCAATTCTCCTCCAAAAAAAAACTTTATATATGAGTACTTTTTAATTATTTAAAAAAAAAACGTGCCGATTTTTTTTTTTAATTTCAAAGTCTTAAATTAAAGCTAATATCAGTGCAATTCAAACCCCATACCCCTTATTTCTCCGAAATTTGTTCTTTTCCATAATTTGGAGAAAACTAACCTATTAAAAATAGCCTTATTAATGCCTAAATTAATGCAAAACTAGAACATATATGCTCGTTTAATAAAAATATATCGTTTTTTGTTATTTGTAAGTATATTTTATTCATTTTTATTTAATAATTATTAAATTACAAATTTTTTTAATATGACCCAGGAATTAACATATAATATTTTAGGCTTGCATCTCTCGGAAGCTAGCCATGGTGAAATATTTGTTAATACTTTCCATCCTGACCAAAGGGTTAAGATGCTTAAGTCGAGGCGAGAACTTGAACTTCTTCCGCCTAATTCTACGAATGCATGCGTTTCAAACTTGTTGGATCGTTATGTTGAAAGACATTATGCGCTGGAAAATGAATGTCTTGCTTCATTTGCAGCAAACTATAAATTTTTAAAAGATGGTCGTTCAGCAGACAACGACGAGTATGATGAGTTAAATCAAGAAGATGATGTAATTGAATCTAGGAAATATAAGCAAAAGATAATTCTGGGTGGGTTCAAAAGAGGAGCAAGCCCTTGATTTTGAGGTGGAGATATTTTAGTGTAGAAACTCGTAGGTCAGACTACTTTAGGAAAATGAAAATGCTCTTCCTTCCGTGACGCAATGAATTAGATGAACTCATTAATAACGATAATGAGCATGCCTGTTCTATGCATAAAACTGTTATTGAAAATAACAGGCGAAAGTTCGACCTGTTTGAGGAACGCGAATTGGAGCTGGTACTTCAAGGCTTGCAACTAGAACAAAATTTGGATGATCAAGCTGAAGTTTTGCCTACTCCGTTCCTCGATGAAGAATTTAGAGCTTTAGTAGTGCCGGAAGTTGACCCAAATGCTAATATATTTGAACCTAATTTGATGGAAACTAATACAGTAGAGGAAATTAGCTTAATCAAATTGCCCCCTCTAATTCCTGAAAATTACCTTTTGCTATGGTTAGTTCCCTCAATGTTGACCAACGTCAATACTTTACTCACGTGATGCACAACGTGAAAGCAAAGCAAACATTTTATGAATTTGTTAGTGGTGGTGCTGGTGTTGGCGAAAGCCGACTCATTTCGACTATCTATCAGTCTCTGACTTTTAGAGCCAATCAAGTAGCTGGTAGCAACCCAGAGTCGGAGAAAGTTCTTCTTTGTGCGCCAACTGGGAAAGCTGCTTTTGGGCTAACTCTTTACTCAATATTTCCACTGCCGGTCAATCAGTCTTCGACCGAGTTACGTCCCCTCAGCAATGACATTGTCAACACAATGTATTAAAAGTTGATGGACCTTCAGGTAATCATTATTGATGAAATATCTATGGTCGGCGCCAAAATGATTTCATATTATGCAAATTTTTTATAAAAAAATGAGTTCCTTGGCGGAATATCAATTATTGTGTTTGGGGACCTCAAACAACTTTCTCCAATTGGCGATAGATGGATTTTTCCCCTATAGTGCTATTGTTGGAGGCACTCTTTGGGACTCTTTTAATTTTCTTTGATCTCACGGAAATTATGCGTCAAAGTGAAGACTCAAGTTTTGCAGAAGAACTAAACAATATGTCTGAGGGAAAAATGACTGAAAATGACAAGCAGTTATTAAAACAGAGGGTTATCCAAATGAATGCTGTTCCAAGAGATGCCATTAACTTATTTTATTCAAATGCTGAGCTATTCAGTACAACTGTTTAAAGCTGTCACAGATAAATGAAGAGGATTTTATATCCATGGCAAAGGATACAATAAAAGCGGTCAATGTAACTGAAAGGAGCAAGCAGCAAATTTTAGAAGCTGTGAAAGAGTTTAAAACTTCCGAAACTCAAGGGTTGTGCTACAGGCTTCAGTTAAAAAAATCGGCAAAATATACGGTGACCGTAAACATCGATACCAGCGATGGTATGGTCAATGTCACAACTGGCGAGCTAATGCACATTGAGCAAAGAGTGCATGGATCCCAACATATCATAAGCACGCTTTGGGTAAAATTTTTAGAGCCTTCCGTTGGAGTTATTGCGAGGTCAAAAAAGAGTCACCCCACAAACAGAGACTGGACGCCCATAGAAAAAATAGTTCGAGCTTTTCAGTTCAAAAAGAACGAACAAGTATCCGTGGAACGAAATCAGTTCCCAGTTGTTCCTGCGGAGTCAATAACTATTCATAAGAGCCACTTATGAAAAAGTTGCAATACTTACCAAAAGGGGTATGAGCAGAGCTGCACTCTACGTGGCTTGCAGTAGGGCAACCAGTGCTTCTTGGACTTTTCATTATAGGAGATTTTGATTCACCAAGTCCATTCGGATCTTCAGATGTTGTTCAAAGTGAATTAATTAATCTCCGAAATGAAAAAGCCTTGACGCATCTGTACAAATACTTGTCCGATGAATCAAATATGTCCCTTAGTGTCTACTACCAAAATGTTAGAAGTCTGAATTGTCGTATTGAAGACATTCGATCCGATAACATTATTTGCTCACTAGGTATTTTGTGCTTCGTCGAAACATGGGCTCTTCAAAATGTAGAGTTTACTATAAATGGTTTTGACGTAGTAGGAAAAGTTGATGGCCAACAACGCGCAACCAGGAATCGTTCTATTCGTCCTGCAAATGGCATATTAATTTATGCCAAACAAAGCATTTCCCAGAATGTGGAGTTTTTATTTGAAAGGAGTATAAACGATGCTGGCAAAATTTCCCAAATGTTGGCCATTAAATACTTGGATACATCATTTTAGTAGCTTACAGGAATCCTTCATTTCCTGTTATAGAATTTCGAAATGAAATTCTTAATGATGTAAAAAAAGTAATTGATGAGCATGCTGGGAAGGTAGTAGTGCTAGGGGACTTTAATATCGATGCATTATTAATGACTGATCAGCTCCAAGTTCAGTTTGCAGAATTAGAATTAGTGTCTCATTTTGGGAAATGCGGCAACAACAAAGCAATCAACGCAGATTGATTGTTTTTGGCAAATTTAGTAGGTGGGCGATGTGAAACATATGAAACCTCATACAGTGATCACGACGGGTTGGTTTTAAGTTATAGTATATAAGTATAAAATATGTAATTGTAAATATTAATGTAAGCATTGTATATATATGAGTTTTCAAACTAAATTGTAAATATTATCATAGTTTTATTTTAAGATTTCTAATTGTAAATATTCGATTTAAGATTGTATAGTTCTTATAATTAAAAAAAAATATATCGCGTTTATCAATTTACTTGTTTTTTTACATTCGTGCGACTGGTATTTAAGCTTCGGTTCCACCGAATTTAATGCTCTTTTTTGTTATAATTCGAACAGTCCTATACTTGAGAAATGAAACGAAAAAATCTTCTTCAACGCTTAAACGTTCTTCATTGTATAGTAATGATTGTAATTCATAATATTCATAAAATGGGCGAATTTTCAAAATTTTATCGAAAATCAAAAATGTATATTGTAACGAACTTTTTTCGCCGGGGTATCCTCGTCGGATGCCCAGGCGTTCTGTCACTAAAAATTAATTATTTTTAGCGACCACCGGCGGTGTTTTTTGCAGAATAAATTGCCTTATTTTTAGTCTATTCCTCTGGAGCGCACTCTTCTTTGGCGGGATCTCTAAATATACCTGTAGTCCTTTCAGACGGTTTGCGTCTTAGGGGTACGTGTATATTTTTGTCCTTTCAGACGGTTTGCGTCTTAAGGATAAAATATACTATACATATATTCTCGCGGAGACTTCCTTATCTTAATCCTTTCAGTCGTTTTGCGTCTTAAGGATTTAGGTAATCACAGTTTTTTGTGAAACACATATATTTGTAGCTCCTGTAGTCGTTTTGCGTCTTCAGAGCAACAAATACATGTATTCCTGTGCGTTGACAAAATATATATTTATAATCCCTGCAGACGGATTGCGTCTTCAGGATGACAAATATATATTTTATACTTGTAAGGAATATTCCAGTTAAATAAAATAAGGATTATTTTATTTTTATTTCATATTTATTTATTTTACAAGGATACTTTATTAACTATGAGATATATGAGAATATACTTAGCATTTATTTTTTTTTTTTTTTTTTAATTACTTCACTGCTGCTGTTGCTGTGCGTTGTGCTGCTTCGTTTGTTGTCCAGAACTAAGTGAAATTTTCTTAGAAAATGCGCGCCTATTTATACTACAACGGCCCTCTGCTTTCGCCAAAAAGTTGCAGTCGCGTCTCTTGCAAAACATTGGTTTGGCTTATCCCGACTGCGCATTCGTCGCTATGTTTTTGCTGCTGTCGCGACTGCGCTGTCGCTATGTTCCAATGCTGCGCTTTGCTTTGCATTTTTTATCATGCCAGGTATTCTTTTACCGCTACGCATTGTTTCGCGAGTATGTTGACAATGTATGGTGCGGGTGTAGCAATCTATTGTTTTTACGCCAAATGTTTATCTTGTTGTTTCGTTGCATGATTCTGCCGTTACATATCTATTTCAATATGTGGACAATACAGGGTCCGCCATCTAACATTTTTTTTTGAACTAGTGGTTATTTCGAGTGTGGCAACACTGATGTCACATCTGATTGGACAGAAAGTTAGTTTTATCCTTCCGCTGAACGAAAATGGTTGTGTATACGATTGAGGAACGCGTTAAAATAGTGCAGTTTTACTTTACCAAAAAATCATCTTTTCCGACGAAGCTCATTTCCATCTTGGCGGCTACGTCAATAAGCAAAATTGTCGTATTTGGGGGACGGAAAACCCGCACGTGATCGAAGAGAAGCCAATGCATCCTCAGAGAGTTACTGTTTGGTGCGGACTTTGGGCCTGCGGCATCATTGGCCCATTTTTCTTCGAAAATGCGGCAGGAGCCGCCGTTACGGTCAAATTGGGTCGACCGAATGGCGTACTGCAAGGCCAGCCGAGGCAGCCATTTGAACGAACTTGTATTCCATAAGTAACCGGAAGGATTGTACTTTAATATGAAAAAATAAATTTGATGATCGGATGAACCGTTTTGTTTTTATTGGACCCTGTATATGGCGCGGGTGTTAGGGTGCAGGTTATGCAGTTTCGCTTAGCGCAGGTGCGGATTGCTATTTTTATATTAACTTTGCTCAACGCAGGAGCGTACTCTAATTGGCCTTAGGGGCCTTTAAATAATATTATTTACATGTTTTAATTCATTTATACATTTCATTTATATATTTTTATTTTTACATTCAACGTTATGTTGTGACGAAAATTTATTTTTGTCACAATATAAAAAAGTATTTAAAAAATGTATTTAAAAACTAAACTCACCATTTATAGTCACATCTCCATCTTCAGTTGTGATTTCAGCACCACTTGAATTAAGAAAGTCGTTGGCCTTCTTCATTTTGATCTTAAGGTGCCTCATTTTTGGCTTTTAGTAGGGCCCAAGTACTTTTTATTTTGATTTCTTGCATCATTTTATTGTAAAACATCGTTGCTATAAGCTTCTGCAAATAAAAAATAATTCACAATAATAATTTTTACTTCATTTTAATATATAATTCAAACTTCAAAATCGTTGATAAAAATCATTCAGCCTTATTATGAAGGCGTCGTCGACACAAAACTGTGTCGACAGCTTTCAATTCGTATTGTCATTGTCGATTTCGATAACTATTCACTACTGTCGACAGAAGTTTGTTTTTGTAACTTCAATCGAAGTCGTCGTCGTTTTCAAACGACCCTTTTTGTCGACACAAATTTTAATGACGAGTTGTAACGACTCGAATTTTGTTTGAACTTTTAAACATGGAGTGAAAATCGAAAATAACCAATTATCGGCACTTTAAAACTCTGGAGTCCGAAATGGAAAAAAAGTCCTGAGTTGGCAAAGGGTTTCACTAGGAGAATGGTTTCAGCCAATTTCAAAACCAAGAAAGAGATGGCGATGGTTGGCAAAAGGTAAGAAATGACAGCGCTTTTGGGCTAAAATTTTTTAAAAATTTTTTTCTATTAAGGTCTGGAGAGAACTAAAATTTAAAACAAAGAAAAAGATGGCTCAAACACAAGGCGGAAAGCCGTGCAACGAACTGTCGCCAATTTAATGCAATTTTGAAAACAGTTGAATCCCCCCGAAGGTTTAAACAGTTGAATCCCCCCGAAGGTTTAAAGTTCGGTGTGCATGAGACCGAACCTATGGGGTCCCCTAATCTCCATATCGAGGACGAAGAAATACTGGCAATTGAGACTGTTAATGATTTGGATGCTCTTTTTAGCGTAATGGCTGTGGCTCCAGCTGTGAAAAGTTCAGAAAAAAAAACATTCTTCTAGCGACACGCAAGAGCAGAAATTAACGGAACTCTTAAAAACAATGATGTCCATTAAAAATAATTTGAAGGATTTTACTAAATATCAGAAAAATTTGTGGACATTAAAGAAAAAAATTGTCATTGCCAAAAAGGAAGGAGGAAAGAGAGATGTTGCTGTATGAAAATGAGTTATAACTAAAAAACAATTAAAACATGTTTTTAAAACTAAATTTATATTTTTAAAATTTTAACGTAAATGTCAGAGGTGACACTTCTTCAATCAAATATATCGATAAATAGTCGACGTCGTCACGTTGCTGTTAGCTAATACCGATTAAGCATTGAGACAACATCTACTTAAAGAGACGACGACGTCATCGACGGCTTCTTTCATAATATTTAGTTCTTTTTTTTATACAGAGTTGTAATTATTTATAAATATTTGATACGAATCCACACTGTTTTAACCAGTAGGAAAACAAACAAAGCAGTACACTATCATTTCGTTTCGTACTGAACTTTTGAAGGAGCAAAATAAAACGATAGAACATTTAGAGAACTTTATGTGAATGATTGCTTCGTTTTTGTTTACGTTCCCAAAGTACTAGCCGCGTCCACAAAACAACGCAATAGGCGAATTACTTGATACTAATTCTGAAAATAGTATACATATATAAAACATATATATATAAAATAATATAATGGAAACTGTAACGGGAAAATATTGATCAAACATGCCGGAAATCTGGAGAGGCATTTAAAAACGTCGTATTGCGAACTTTATGAAAAATACATAAAAAATAAAAAAAGGTTAGTGACTTGTGAGTTAGGCGTTAAGAAGGCCATTGTAAAAATTTCAAAGGAAGTAAGCAATTATAGAGATTGCAGAAGTAGAGCCGAGGTTCGCGCATTTAAAGTTTTAACGGAACCAATAATAAGCGGCTCAAAATGTTCTAACTGAACACAACATAATAGAGTGAATAGTGACATATTCCAATAAAATAAAAGAAGATATTAAAAAGGAAGTTGAGGGGAGACTGATGTTAATGAAAATTGACGCCGCAACTCGTCAAAATTTAAGTATTCTGTTCATAAATGTGCAATATATAAAAAATAAAAAATATAATAATTCAAACGCCAGCAATAAAAGAACTTAAGGAAAGCACATGGCTGACTACTTAAAGTCCATCATTCTTGATGTCATTGCAGAATATCAAATTTATTTCAATTAAATATTTACTGTAACAACGGACTATGCAGCAAATAAAGTAAAAACAATAAACGATTTAAATGCAGATTTAAAATATTCAATGGAAGAAAGTAATTCAGGAAATTGCATTGAAAATAGTTTACCAATCATTGAGGAATATTTTTAATACTCCTTTTTCATATCAAATATAAGATTTGGAGCTCACACTATTCAACTATGTGTGAAGGTGGTTAAAAAGTTGAGAACCCCTACCTACCTCAATCTGCTGAAAAATGGAGGTTACAAGAAACCGTTGCTCGACTTTATCACTAGATGGAACTCATCATAAAATATAATTCAAAGATTCAGTGAACTAAAACAGTTTGTTACCACATTAAGTTTTGACAACGCAGATTTTCTTATAAATGAAGATGACTGGTGCTTTGTTGAACACTTTTCAAAAACATTTGCTAGTTTTTAATCGGCAACTATTAAAGTTACAGTCGGGAAAACTGTGCTATAACGATATGTAAGTTATCATAATGGACATAATATTCGAGCTTGAAAAACTGCCGAGCAGTAACATTCAAGAAGCATTACTTGAAGCTTTAAATTAGAGAAAGACCAAATTATTTGACAGTTGCTTATTTAATGCTGTGGTTTTTTTGGATTCAAGAATTAAAGTTATTTTAAACCGGACCATAAAGCGAATGGTAAAAGAAAATACTACGAAGTAGTCAAGTATGTCTTTGTAGTCTTGTTCCTGTTACCAACAGTGTAGATCCAATGACATCCTTAAACTTGCGTTTGGAAACTGATCTTATCATGTACGAAAAGCAAACAAGACAACCGCTCAATACCAATCTAATGGAATTTTGGACAAACCAAGCCAACTCATTAACTTGCGTAGCAGAAATTATATTAGCTACACCATGTACCCAAGTCAGTGTAGAGCGATTGTTTTCAGCGTTAAAATATTTTTTATCAGATGTACGAAATAAGTTAAATAAACAAGTACGAAGTAAGTTAACATGTGCCCCAAATAGCTTAGAGCACATTTTGCTCGTGAGAGCTTATGGTGTATTTGAATACATATGAAATAATTAAATGATCAGTTTGTCCAATCCTTTAAAAAGAAAATCACTTCTAATGTTACAGATGTGAAGTAAATAGTCTATATATAAAAAATCGATCAAAAAATATCGATTTTTTTAAAGACCTGAAATTTTTATCGAATTTCAAAGTCAACTGTTCAGTGAGCGGTTTGTTTTGATGAAATTGGCGGAAAATTTTTGTTTACTAGCTTTTTAACCCTTGGACTAACAGTAAATATTTAAAATAGAAATTGAAGGCCAGGGTATGTAAAATAGCCAAACCAAACTTGTTGTCTTGTTAATCATTGTTTTAATGTTATTTATGTGTGTTTATTGTATGTCCAATAACAGAAATAACTTTAACAAAGTGTTCGTCTTTTGTAGACCATAACTAATTTGCCGTATGTTAAATTAAAGTATAATGTGTGTATTAACGTTTGCTAATAATCTGTTATCCAGATAGGCTTTGGCGGTACTTTTAACTTGTAGATAAGGTTAAGTTCTCGAACGCAACGCTATTACATATATGGCTGGATAGCAATCGAGGCTTTGACTCATTGAAGCGCTGGATTTTCGAGCAGCTGAAAATAATGCTAAAATATAGAGCAAAATGAAAGGTTTTGAAAAATTTTTAAAGAAGAAATGGGTCGTCCAAAACTGTCATATGATGCTGGAGAAGATAGATTAAAAAGAAAATTGTTGAGTAAGCGGACACTCAAGGAAATTAGAAGTATAATTCACACATAGTGTGAAACAGGTATATTCAGTTTGTCGGAAAGTTTGTAACGCATTAAAGGAGGCATCCTAGACCTTATAAAGTATATACATTCTTGATCATCTCTAAGAGAAAAATCGAGATAGCCTTGTCCGTCCGTCTGTCTGTTTGCGCGATTTATTCGCTCAGTTTTGAAGATGTCGGCCTGATATTTTGAACTTAAGCTTTTTACGCTTCTGTGTAGGTTTTATGATAAAAACCAAACGCCACGTTCTTTTTTAGCGCCCATACAAACTTACAATCCATTTTTCAGTTTTTCTATGAAAATAAGTTTTTATATAAATCAATTGGCCTTAAATTTGTAAAATCTATTCTTTCATTGAGATCCGTCAAAAATGACTGTAATTTTTAACATATATACAACATTTTATAAAGAAATGAAATTTGTGAATTTTAAAAACAATAATATCGGAGTGCTCTATTAAACTAAAATTTAAAAGAAATTTGTTTTGCGGGTATAAAAAAGAAAGCTGTGAAAACCATGCCACGTCTCAACAGAATTTCTGATGAACAACGGCGGCGAAGAGCAATAATACGGGCTCAAGAGAACTATGGGCGTAATCGCGAACAAGTACTTGCACGAAACTTAAATCGACTTGTAGCGCTTCGTAATATAAAGATGTATCGTGAGGCGGAGCGGACAAGAAACTCAATTGATCTATCACATCGTCGTATTCGCAGTTCAAACTGTGAACTTGAACGAGTTCGTGATGCTGTTGCCTACGCGGAACGACGCCAGAACCAAGAGTTGCGGTTGATGGAACGACATAGAGATGTTGTTGCCCATATGGAACGTCGCCAAAACCCAGATTTGAGGATGATGGAACGAGACGCCGCCCATTTAACACGTCGCTCGAATCCAGCATACAGGGAGGAGGAGCAGCTGCGTAATACCGAAGAACACTCCCAGCGTCGTCAAAATCCTATTTTAAGACGATCAGAGCGAGTTCGAGATGCTGCCGCTCATTTGACTCGTCGCTCGAGGAGCAGGTGCGTAATACCGAACAACACTTACAGCGTCGCCAAAATCGTACTTTAAGAAGATCAGAACGAATTCGAAATGCTGCCGCCCATTTGAGAGTCGCTCTAATCCACTATATAGGAATGAGGAACAGCGGCGTAATTCCGAACAACATTCAGTATTCTCGCCTTAATGGATCATTCTTGATCCATTAAGGCGAGCAAAACAAATTGTCAATTCATCGTAAAGAAGACTGATACGTACTCACAATAGACAAAGAGCTCAACAAATAGAACAGATGGCGCTGGATCGACTCATAACATACAGAAACGACTCACAACACGGAGCAGATGAAAAAGCAAGACAATCAACAAGAATTATTCAAAGCAGGTTTTCATTGTCCCCGGAAGGCCGAATGAAACAACAACAACGACAGCGGCTACTAAACAGGCAAAATATAGAGAGCTTATACCTTCGAAACATAAAGGAGGGACCTACACTAATATGTGTCCGTTGTGGTGGACTGTGGTTCAAACACCAAGTGGGTTATTTGGAAAAAACAAATATTAGTAATAAGTTTCCTTCATTGTCTCTTGATAAGGCATTTTATTTGTCAGGAAAATTTCAACAAATACCCGATTGCTTAAAGGACCTCAGATGCCTAGAAGAAAGACATATTGCTATAAGAATTCCATTTATGAGAATTATATCGTTAGGATATGAACGACTATGCGCTATTAGGGGCGCAGTTGTTAGTATACCAATATCAATGCCCGAGACAGTGCAGTCTCTTCCGAGGACATTTAACAATGCACATGTTATTCAGGTTGTGCTTAAACGTCGCCTCGAATATGACCAAAATTTTATGACAGAGACCATCCGCCCAGCGAAAGTTTTAGAGGCCCTAAGGTTCTTAATGTCGACCGAACTTTATACTAAATATCAAATTCACATTTCCAATGAATGGGTACAATCAATGGGTAATGAAGAAATAGTTGCTTTTTAGCAGATCAGGGCGACGAAAGTTTAATTCGTTGAAGAGAAATGGGTGAAATAGGTAGATTTGATAATGTTATCAGTTTTAAAAATTACGCTTGATTACGAGTAAAACGAATGTTGAATGGGACAAATCCGACATAAATTGACGAAGTTATTCAAGTTTTTGTAACAAAAATTTTTTCAAAAATTAAAATTTTTCATACAAATTTATATAAAATGAAATTTTGTGTTATTTGCTTACAAATTTTATTTTTTAATTTGTATGAAAACTTTTGAAAAATTTTTTGTTAGAAAAACTTGAATAACTTCCTCAATTTCTGTCGGATGTGAGATGTACAGCCATAGTCAAATGTTATTACACAACCAAATTTTTTTTCCACATTCAACTTCCTTCCTTCTTCCTACTGTTGCTATTGATGTCAGACTATAATAAGATATGTTGTTGTAATCCTTGATCTATCCTGAATCGATCGATGTCTTATTGGAAAAGATAACGGTATATCGAACCGAGATTCAAGCGAATGAAGTAATGAGTAGCGGCCGTCAAAAGTTATTACACACATTTTTTTTGCGTCAAAAGTAATTACACAAAACTTAAACTTGAATATCTTGGTCTCTATTGAGATAGCAATGAAATCTTATAGTGTAGGTTGTAGGTCTCTTCGAGTAGAAGACAACGGTATGCTTAGAATTTTCGGGGACCCTTAGGGTCTGGACTTAGGGTCAAAAAACAAATGTTCCTTTTTTCACTTAAAGAGCAATATCTCTGTAAATTACAAACCGATTTTAATTTTTTAACATGTTTTAGAAAGATAAAACTTTGTCCTTTTAATTATTGTCGGATTTTTATCATTAAACAGTCATTTTACTCGTAGTTCTGCGTACTTTAAGAAAACCTTTCTCATAAAGATAGCTTTCAAACAAAAAAGTGTAACAAAAGTACGATAACCTTAAATGGTTTGAAAAAAATGGTAAAAATTGCGTTTGTCTTAAAAATACGCAGAGGTACGATCAAAAATGTCATAATAATGTCATTGCCCTCAAAAGGGCAAAGTTTTTTCTTTCTAAAACATGTTAAAAAATTAAAATCGGTTTGTAATTTACAGAGATATTGCTCTTTAAGTGAAAAAAAGGAACATTTGTTTTTAGACCCTAAATCCAGACCCTAAGGGTCCCCCGAAAATTCTAAGCATACCGTTGTCTTCTACTCGAAGAGACCTACAACCTACACTATAAGATTTCATTGCTATCTCAATAGAGACCAAGATATTCAAGTTTAAGTTTTGTGTAATTACTTTTGACGCAAAAAAATGTGTGTAATAACTTTTGACGGCCGCTACTCATTACTTCATTCGCTTGAATCTCGGTTCGATATACCGTTATCTTTTCCAATAAGACATCGATCGATTCAGGATAGATCAAGGATTACAACAACATATCATATTATAGTCTGACATCAATAGCAACAGTAGGAAGAAGGAAGGAAGTTGAATGTGGAAAAAAATTTGGTTGTGTAATAACATTTGACTATGGCTGTATAGTTTAAGACATATAGTTGTTTAACACTATAAACCTCGGAAAAATCACTGTACCTATAACCTACACTTAGTCCCATCCTATAAATTTTTTTAAAATTTTTTTGTTGCACCGTGTTATCAATGTCAATGGCACACTCTCTCTTGAAGACGGCAAATGCAAGGACAAAGTACTTGTCGCTTTAATATGCCGTATCCACCTATGCCCCAATCTGAAGTACTGTTTCCTCTTGACGAGACCTTGGAAGTAGAAGCCCATAAGGCACTTTTCGGCAAAATTAATGCGGTTCTACATCAACAAAAAATTTAACATCTGACGAAACAACTCATCTCAACACTTGAACATTTTTTTAGAAAAATTGTATACTAATTATGATGCTTATAGACTTGCTATTCGATCAAGTCTCAAAAAGCCTCATATATTTTTACGTAGAAAATTTTCAGACAGAATGATTAACGCATACAATTCGGACATTCTCCGCATACATAAGGCTAATATGGACTTACAGTTTATACTAGACGCATACGCCTGTTGCAGTTACATTATTAACTATATAAACAAATCGAATAGAGGCGTATCAAAGTTACTTCAACAAGCCATGCAAGAAATAACTGAAGGCAACTTTTCTGTAAACAGAAAATTGCAGCATATTGGCACTAAATTTGTTAACGGAACAGAGATATCTGCCCAGGAAGCATCTTACAACATTTTGGGTTTGCACGTTTCTGAAGCTAGTCACGGGAAAATTTTTATTAACACTTCGCATCCTGATAATAGAGTTCGAATTTTTTAGTCGAAGCGTGAACTTCAATTTCTCTCACCCAATTCAACAAACATTTATGTACCAAACTTATTAGACCACAATGTTCAGAGGCATGATTCGCTGGAAAACGAGTGTCTAGCACCATTCACGGCATACTACAAATTTTTAAAAGATGCACGATCAACAGCAGATGAAAAATATGAAGAGTTAGGTCAAGACAATGAGGTAGTTGATACTAGAAAGTATCGGCTAAAAGATAACTCTCGATGGGTCCAGAAAAGAAAGCAGCCTTTGATTCTAAGATGGCGACGTTTTAATGCTCAGACACTTAGGTCGGATTACTTTAGAGAAATGAAAATGCTTTTTCTTCTGTGGACGAACTAATAAACAACAATAATAAGCTTACGTGTTCTATGAACATAAATTTAATTGAGACAAACAGGCGACAGTTCAACCAGTTTGACGAACGCGAGTTGGAGTTGTTGTCTAGGATTGCAACTAGACAACAATGTTGAAGTTTAAGTATCAGTTGAAACCACTCCGTTGCTAGACGAAGAGTTTAAAGCTCTTGCAGTTCCGATGCTAATCACAAATATTAATGTTCTTGATCCTAATATTATTGAGAATAATTCAGAAGAACTGACTCGACATATTAAATTACCCTCGCTGTTTTTAGAAAATGATATTTTCTCTATGATTCGCACCCTTAATACTAAACAGCGAAAATATTTTGCCAATGTTATTCATAACTTAAAAGCAAATCAATGCTTTTATGAATATGTTGGTGTTGATGCAGGAGTTGATAAAAGTCGAGTAATATCGGCTGTTTACCAGTCTATAAATTTTCGAGTAAAACAAGTACCTGGATGTAATTCAGAATCTGTCAAAGTTCTTCTTTGTGCGTCAACTGGAAAAACTGATTTGGAATTGGTGGACCCACACTTCACTCTATATTTTCTTTTCCCGTTAATCAAACATCGACTGAATTACGCACGTTGTCAACACGATGTATATAAAATTGTTCGATTTAAAGGTTATTATAATTGATGAAATATCTCTTGTTTGCACCAAAATGTTTTCTCATTTGGACGCTCGACTCAAACAAGTTTTTTAAAATACTCAATATTTTGGAGGTATTTCGATAATTGTTTTTGTTGACCTTAAGTAACTTTCTCCAGTGGGCGACAAATGGATTTTTAGGCCAAATTCGAGCGATCCATACAGTGCAATAATAGGTTCCCCACTTTGGGATTCGTTCAAATTTTTCGAACTCAAGGAAATTATGCGACAAAGTGATGATTCTCATTTTGCTTTAGCCTTAAATAAATATAATATGTCGGAAGGCAAAATGACTGAAGATGATGTTCAGATATTTAGACGAAGAGTTGTTCAAATAAATGAAGTTCCAAGAGATGCAATTAATTTGTATTACTCGAATGCTGAAGCTAGTCAGTAAAACACCTTAAATCTTTTACAAATAGATGAAAAGGAATTCATTTCCACAGCAAGAGATACAATCAAAGTGACCTCTTTATCTGAAATAAGCAAACAGCATATACTAGAAGCTGTTAAGGAATTTAAAACTTCCGAAACGAAAGGGTTGTGCTACCAACTTTATTTGAAGAAAACAGCAAATTATATGGTAACTGTCAATGTCGATACTAATGACGGCTTAGTAAATGGCGCAACTGGTGAGTTGATGCAAATTGATCAAAACGTACAAGGCTCAGAACATATCCTTAGCACGCTTTAAATACATTTTTTGAGTCATTGCCAGGTCGAAAATGTCGGACCCCACAAACTGCAACTGGACGCCTGTTCAAATATAATTCGAGCTTTCCAGTTTAAAAGAAATCAACAAGTTTTAGTCGAACGAAGTCAGTTCCCAATTGTGCCTGCTGAGGCAATAACAATTCTCAAGAGCCAGGGAGCCACTTACGAAAAAGTAGCAGTTCATATTAAAATAGGTATAAGTAGAGCTGCACTTTATGTGACATGCAGTAGGGCAACAAATGCATCTGGACTTCATATAAAAGGAGACTTTGTTCCACCCAGCCTGGACTTAGACGTTGTGCAAATCGAGTTGATCAAACTTCGAAATGAAAAGGTATTGAAGTCGCACTATAAATATTTGATAAACGATACCCTTGCAGTTCAGTTAGAAGCATTGCGACTAGTATCTCTGTTAAGTAGTACGGTAACAACAAAACATTTAACTCAGATAGATTGGGCTTACTCCAATTCAGTAAATATCCGTTGTGAAACTTACGAAACTACCTTTAGTGACCATGGTGGAATAATTGTCACATATAATAATTTGAATACACTTAAAAGTACACTCGTATATATTACTTTATAATTAATAAATGTTGTAATAAATAACACAAGTTTACAAAAATTGGCAACATTCTATGGGATTCTTTCTAACCCACCTATTTAAATGTATTTTGAGGCGTAGATTTCAAAAATGGCCACCAAATTTCTTAAGAACCGTTTAGAAGATATCTTCAAAAAACCGTTTTTTGTTGACTTTTTCAGTTTGTACTAAAAATTTCAAGAATGGACAAATTTATAAAGCTAAACTTTTCATGGGTTGGAAGATATTTTCTTCCTCCACACGATGATATGCTATTTGAATGAAAATCGAATGAATACTTTTTGTGTACCAAGCGTCGAAACACAGAAAAAATTGTATTTTTCATGCTTTTTTAAAATTGTTAATTTTTAATCCACGCCCCAAAATACATGGAAATAGGTGGGTTAGAACGAATCCCATTTTTGGTGTAAAATAGTGTAATAGTTATAATAAAAGTTAGAATTGTGAAATCCAATAAATAAATCCAAACAAATCCAAAATTTTGGACAATTTGCAAATTTGTTTTCACAATTTGGAAATTTGGCTGTAAACTGCAAAAATTTCCATAATTTTTAAAATTTTTTCAAAAATTGCAATTTTTTGCTTAGTCACGGCATCATTCAACATAATCCATTGGACAAGACTCCGCACATCATCTGAATTGTGTTTAATGATTGAATTATGTAGATTAACTATCCTTTTCATGTAGAACTGGGCAACATATACACCGAATCAACTTTTGAAATAAACTTTTTAAGAATTATAATGTTTTCGAAATTTTAAGTAAGAAAAGTAAGGAACAGTACGAAAATTTTCGTTCTGTTTTCTGTCAAGAGCACAAACCTTATAACGAACAATACAGTACATGCGTACGAGCTTATTCAAAATATATAAATTTTGTCATCAATTAATTGAAAAGTTTGGTGTATAGTTTTGTCTCTCGTAAAATCAGTTTTTAACCGTTATTTCAAAATCTCGATGTGCAAGAGAAAATTCTAGTATGCCAAAAAATTCTATTTAATTGTACCTACAACCTACATTTAGTCCCATCCAATAAATTTTAAAAAAATTTTTTTTTGTCGCACCGTGTTATTGATTCGTTTTGTACTCTATATGAATTGTTTATTTTCGTTCTCTGCTAGTATGGGGTTGCAGAAATATATAAATTGTTTTTGTAAAATTTTTGGAGTATATATTTCTACTGATACACAGGCTTTTGTGAATACCCTAAATATATGTATTTTTAATGAGAATTGTAAAACCGAATCAATGTGCATTATAACGCTTAATCTAAAAAAAAAATATTAATATATCAGAATATAGGTACTGTGTACCAAACATAAATACTTAAAATATACCTAAGAATAAAATTACGGCTATTTAATCAGTTTAAATAATACCAAGTTTATGCCTAACTTTTATTTAAGAAATTACAATTTAAATAAAACGAAAGCTAAAGGAAAAAACCGTTACACACAACACAACTGTACAAAATATCTTGCTCAAATTAAAATAAATAAACGCACGTTGCTTTTTCATAACTTAAACCATAAAAAGTGAATAGCATGCATTTTATACTCGTCACACATGGTGTGAACGGGTATATTCAGTTTGTCTGAAAGAAT
Organism: Leucophenga varia; assembly: GCA_018903435.1. Lineage (NCBI taxonomy): Eukaryota > Metazoa > Arthropoda > Insecta > Diptera > Drosophilidae > Leucophenga > Leucophenga varia. Next base: position 57,709 of record JAEIFJ010000992.1, read on the forward strand.
ATATAAAGATATATATTCTTGATCAGCTCGATGAGACAATTCGAACTAGCCATTTCCGTCTATCTGTCCGTCTGTCAGCATATTTCATGCATTTAATTCGATTAAGACATAAAGATATTAGCTGAAATTTCGAACCTAAGCTTTTCTTGGTAACGAATAAGTTAAATTCGAAAATGAAAGTGTCACGCCCATTTTTAGGTGTAGCCCCCCATAAAAACTTACCCATCTTCGAATTTCAAATTGATTAAAAAAACCTCTAAACTATAACCACCTCTATTAAATTTTTGATGGAAAATTGTTATTATTTATGAGTTTATTCACTCCAATTTGGGAGAAAAACACTTGTTATATCATCCAATGTCAAAACCAAGGTGCCACCCCATTTTTAACTATGGCCCCATACAATTAATTTCGATGTTTTGTATAAAAATAGTAATTATTTTTATTCAAAGATTCGTGTAACGGGTATTTACTATAAGCTTTGGTTCCACCGAAGTTTACAATTTTTACTTGTTAATTGATCGTAAATTTTATAAATTTGATTCAGACAAAAATGTTTCCTAGTGTAAACTTTGTGATCGTGAATTGTAAGGGAGTTACTTTTTAAATTTAAGGAGACACTAACAGAAGTGCCATGCAAAGAAGTACGAGTTGGTAAAATAAAATTTTTAAAAAGAATAAATATTTAAAGAACAAAATACTTTTCTTAAAAATCGACAATGCTTCCAGGCATAATAATGGCATTTTGGGAGTAAATCACTACATAGTAAAAAAAAGTCGCTTTTTCCATCCCTATATTCCTAGGTATGCTTAAATCTTTAAAACTACGCAACGGATTTTGATGCGGTTTTTTTTAATAGATAGAGTGATTGAAGAGGAAGGTTTATATTTATAATAACATCCATTTAATAGTGGAGAAATACTGTTATTTTTGAGGTTTCCAATGTGATGTCGTAAATAATTAAATTTTTCCGCTTACATTGCAAACGCAGGCTGAACCCTACGAGATTTATCAAAATAATGTACTAAGTATTGTGCACATTGAAAAGGTCTACAGAAAACTCCACGATGGTATATGTCTATCTCTTATGGATATCTCACAATAAAATTAAATTTGTTTGAGTAGCAGTTTTGATAAGTAGCAGTGTTGTGAAGTAGCAGTGTTGATTAGTAGCAGTATTGTGTTGATTATCTTTTGTTTCTAAATGGTAAGTATTAAAATATTTTTTACTGCGGCACTACTAATAATATAGCAATTTGTGCATAGGTTATCATACACATAGAACTGAGTAAATATTGTACAATTTTGTATCTGTCCATGAGTTATTTGACCTTTTTGCTTTTTTGTACTTTTTTAATTGCTTCATTGTTCTTATTAAAATTGTCTTTTTTAGCCTTTTTAATGCATATTTTTAAATTTTTGAGAGCTATGATAGCAGTTTTAGCATCTTCCCATACTCTGGTTTTTAAGAATTTAAGTCGCGTAGTATTACGCAGTCTGAACAGCTTGTTTATGTTTTCGTTCCACCATTTTTTTTTTTGGCTTGGAGTTACTGTTACCATTGACTGTATGAGATGTAATTACGCTTTTTACCTTCTCATGTAACTCTGTTAGATCGCTGAATTCAATGCTCTTTATTACTTGCAGGACTTTATTGTGTAAAACCCTCCTAATTGGACGGTTTGCAAAAGCGCTATTTAGTTCGACTATAATAGGTAGGTGAGCGCTGTTTGTGACATTCGACTAGAGAACCTTCCATGTGATATCTGATTTGTTGATGTTGGTAAACGTAACATCTAATACTGAGGTCGTATTTCTACTATTGATGCACGTTGGATCGCCTCCATTTATGCACAGTAAGTGTTAATTATGCTTATATTTCTTTTCAGGTTACGAGTTGTTATGCCTGTGCCTTAGATTTCGGTACTTAAGTGTATTATATTAAAATTAATGTATTTTTTAAGATACAGTCCTACTCCTAAATACCCGTCATTTCTGGCTTTATAAACGCAGTCTGCATTGCCTTTTATCCATATTTCTGATAAAATGGCTATACCAATTTCATGATTGGTTAAGAAAATTTCTTTAAAGTGCTTATTGTTGTTGTATGTCAAACTTTGAATATTAAGTTGTAGTATTCTCATTGTGTTGTGTTTGTAAGTTGATTTAAGTGTGTTTTTGCATGTGCGGCATTAATGCCAGTTCTTGTGTTTTCAAATACCTTAAGTACGACGTCTACTTTTAACAGTGATTTCTCCTGAGATAAATAATCTTGAGCTACCGTACGCTTTCAGGCCTCCATAGTTTCTCTGGCGTTTTCTTCCTCCTAAGCTTGTTAAGGTTTACTTTTGCTGTCCTAGCATAGGACATGCCATTGTGTACTGAGTCATCAGCAGCTTTTGAGTTATTTATGTTTTGTTTTGGGCGTTGTTTTTGGTTCCAGAGAGGAATCGGAAAAGCCGAAACATCTTCTGTGTTGAGATCGGCAAACCTGTTGAACAGATGGGGGGTATCTGGACTTAACTTCTACCCTTGACAAATTTTGGAGTGTTGTGCACTTTTGGATTTTATATGCTCTTTCTCTAGCAGGGCAGTTACGATCAGTAGAAATGTGCGCCCTCTCGCAGTTCACACACTTTAAAAATAACACAGGCGACATCTGCGATATGAATTTATGCTCATTTACTGTAATTTGCAAGTCTTTGCTTGCAGTGGTTTACAAAGTGCCCAAAGAGAAAACAACGGTAGCATTGGTTGAAATTACCAAAAGGTTCTACATTTATTTTGATGTGAATAAGACCAATTTGCGTCGGCATTTTTAAAACTTTAAATATGATTTTAACTCTACGAGTGGGCACTAGATCAGATGTTATATACATTTTTTAATAAAGTAATGACGCCTTCGTACGACTTGTTCGCACCAATCATGCGTCGATATTTATTAGTAACTTCGTAGTCAAAGCAGCTTTTTCCAAGTCTTCGCAAGCCATATCTGTATATTTTAATAAAAATTAGTAATATCCTGTAATATCGCTGGTAATAAAACTTTACCTTATGCATAGAATGCTATTGGTCGTGCTGAGGTTCATTGAGTTCTTTAATTTTGACTACATTAACTTGACTGAAAACCCGCTCGATTTCCGCGTTTGACCACGGCAATGACAACATCTGAAGGGCAACAGCTGCCAGCTCATTAAATCTGCGGTTGCCACCAGAATCTGATTAAAAATAAACTTCACTCCAAAATTTATTGGTGTCGTCGACGTTTTCCCACTTAATAAGGTGAATATTGTTATATTGGTGTTCAATTTCTGAAATGTTTTCCACTTTAAGGTATTCCAAAATTTCGCCAATGTCGTACTTTTTAGCACAAAAGTTTTGTCCACAGAGAAAACGTCGATCTTTTTTAAAATTTGAAAATTATCTGGTAGCCTAAAATTGAAAATCAATGTATTTCATTGTTTACAAGAGAATATCGCTATTTTTTACCTACCTTTGTTTTAATTGCTCAATCAGCTCATTCAAAAAATTTGTGCAGCGGTCACGAAGTTGTAGTTCCACGTTTGGAGCAATATTGAGCGTTTTTATTTTTTTTTCAAAGTCGTATACTCTATAAAGACTTAAATCCGCGTGCTTTTCAAAATCATCTATTTCTAAAATGTTTATTTCCTTATTGGAAGGAATAAGTCCATTTTTTTAAAAAATTAATTGTAAATAAAGGATCAGCAAGCAATTTTGTTGCGTTGGTGTTGGTGCTTTGAAAGCACTTGTTTACTTTTTGTAAATCATTCAAGATTGGTTTTAAAAAAATCAAATATAAACGATTAGTTTCATCACTGTACATATCCCTTAAAATTTGTGCCTTAAAACATTTCTCTTTTGTTGCAGCAATATCAAAATGTAACTTTAGTTTTTCACACTGGTCCAATATACGGGACACTGCCAATTCTATTGATAGCCATCTTGTGTCGCTCACTTTTAGAATTTTCAATGGGGCCTTGTGAAATATATATAGTAAAAAAAATATTTATAATTGAGCCAATACAAATTTTACTAAGACGAATAAAGATTGTTTCAATAACTGTTGTTATTATAATGTTACAGAATGTATGTTAAAACATTGATTCAGTAACATTTTGCCATACCCTTTCATCGTTTATACAACTATAAATTTTTTTATACTCAATTTGCGAAGACGAACTTTTTGAAAACCAATTGAAGGTTTCATAAATTAAAAATTTTAAGTTCTCTGGCATTTGTTGGTTACACACATTACTAACTGCAAGCTGCACAGAATGACACACACATTTTATTAAAATTTGGGCTCGTGCTTCCTTTTTTAATTCCGTGTAGATACTTTTATTTCTACCAACCATAACGTTTGCGTTTTCTGTCCCAATACCAATAAGATCTTTTATGTCTAGCTTTAAAAGAAGCAGTGCACTTTTTTACGCCTTCGACTATGCAGGTTGCACTTCCTGATTCTAATGATACCAGAGTTAAAAATGTGGAGACGAATATACAACAATATTAACATAAACAAAAAATAAAAATAATAAACGTCTGACAGCTTTCCCCAGTATATTTTGAGTAAAATACAACAAAAAAACAAGAAAAAACGTTAACTTCGGTAGAACCGAAGCTTAAATACCCGTCACACGAATCTTTAAAGAGTTTATATGTAATCATCAGTGGTCACCCAAGTTTACACACAATATTAATTTCAAATTTTGAGCTAAAAATACAGATATGTATAACAACATATTTCTCGAATATATCTGGAAATGGCCGGTAGGGTTGAATGCAAGAAACACCTGAAAATGGGCGTGGCACCATGATATTGGAAGAGTTTTTACCCAATATGGAGTAAATACATGAATAAATAATAACCATTTTCATAGAAAAATCGAAAATGGTCGGAAAGTTTGTATGGGGGGCTATACCAAAAAATGGGCGTGGCACATCTGATTTGACATTGGATGACATTAAAAGTGTTTTTAACCAAATTTGAGTGAATATATGCATAAATAAATAGTATTTTTTTACAAAAAATCGGAAAAATCGGAAAAAACGGAAAGTTTATATGGAGGCTATGCCTAAAAGAGGGCGTGGCATTTTGGTTTTGACACTGGATGACAAAAGAAATGTTTTTACACAATTGGGAGCGAATACATTCATAAATAATTACAATTTTTATACAAAAAATCGGAAAAAAAACGGTAAGTTTGTATGGGGGCTATACCTAAAAATGGGCGTGGCACCTTGGTTCTGGTATACAAACTAACTAGGAGCACAAAAAGCTTAAGTTTCGAATTTCAGGTCAATATCTTTAAAACTTTTCGAGTAACAGCCATCGCAACAGACAGACGGACAGACAGACAGACGGACAGACAGACGGACATGGCTAAATCGATTCGTCTCATCGAGCAGACCAAGAATATATATACTTTATAGGGTCTCCGATGTCTCCTTCCATGCGTTGCAAACTTTCGGACAAAATGATAATACCCGTTCACACTATATGTGACGGGTATAAAAATAATACAAATGCCATCAAAAGGAACTGAAATTGCACAATACACAGCAGATGCGAAACGGAAAAAGAGCTGAAAGAGCAGCCGAAACGCCCGTACAACGTGGTAGCACACGCCAGGTATCTGCCAGTATTAATATAAACGAGTAATTATAATACATATTTGTACATACAACACATTTAAAACAAAAATATCAAAACCAAAGTCGTCAAGTAAGAGACTAAATTTTGAGTTTCCGATATCGCTGCACAAGTCCTTAGAAAAATGACGCGCCAGAACATTTTTAATGATACAAGTGCATTTTATTTGGTGCAGCATTAATCGCCGTGCAGATCCACCTTCAAATCTTGGCTGTTATAGTGACTTTGCAGTAGCTGTAGTAAACTTTATGCTCATCTGTATCATCTTTGCGAATCCAAGCCTTGAACTCCTCGTTATTCTGCCAAGCGATTCGGCACTTTTGCTTATATCCTTTTAACATTAAAAATTTTTAAAATTATTTCACTGATTTCAATTATTTCGCGCACTTTTTGCATAGAGATGGTAGTTTGCTTAATCTAGTGGTGACATTGAGCCAAAATCGATAAAAAAATAGTGATGTGCTTGGCACAGTTTTACATTTTAGTGCAAAAAGTGACAACTTAAAAAAAGCTTAAAAAAAGCAAAAAACTTTGTAAAAACGCCAGAATTCCCGCTTCCCACTCTTTACAAATTTTTCCCGCTTTCGGTCTTTGAAAACAGCCAGATTTGACGGGGAAAAAGCTAAATTGGCAGCACTGTTCACAGTGTACCTGTCTCGCAAGTTTCGGTAGAAAGTGCGTTTTCAACACTAAAACTAATACTCTCGACTTGAGGTACAATCTCTCATCAGATTCAATAAAAAATATTGTTCCTCAAGCAAAACAAAACAAAAGCTTGGACGGACTAACGGAGAAAGGTGGAGTAGGCCGGGTATCTTCCATTTTTGCTTAGTCAGACAAAAAAGCAGACTCGGCGCGTTCCGAGCGTCGAAGCAATGCCTACATTAAATAAAACTCAGTTGCACAACTAACTTTGGTACGTGAAGCACCAATACTTTCGCTTTCTTGAACCGAAAAACGGTACTTTGACCTAAAAAATTTTTTGCAGAACAATTTAAAGTTGCAGAATATTAAGTTTAGTTTAAAAAAGTTTTATATGACAAAAAAAGTTAAAGACTTTTAGGCCCCGTTTCCATTAGGCCGCGTTCCGCGTTAGCGTTAAAAACTCGACAAACTCGAGTTAAATCGTATACAAAAAAGATAGGCGGTTAGGTATGGAAAAAAGTCGCGTTAATTTTGAGCGCGACTTTCGATAACACGCGTTCAAACCGATTTCACACCGATTTCTCTTATCGTTATATTAATCGTTATATTAAAAATCTTCATTTCAAAAAAAAAAAAAAAATTTTAACCTGTACAATTTTTTTTACTACATAACAAACAAAATCAGCTGTTTTAACTCGAACGCTAACGCTAAAACGCAATGGAAACACTGTTCCGCGTTTTTAGATAAATTGTTAACGCGACTACAAAACGCGGCTCATTGGAAATGCGGCACTATTTATATTTATTCAAATTCGAGCAATAGGGTATTGAAAAATAACGTATAAAACTGAACGCACTACAATCGAAAAACGATAACATTTATCGGTCTGCAGTCAGTACTGTCGGCCTTCAATCGGTGTTATCGGCAAGCATTATCGGTCTGTAAAGATCCTGCGTATTTTTTAGGAATCGTCTTGCAACCAAAACTCGGTCACACTGGATGTTTTTATGAAAACAGCTGTTTGGCCAACAGCTGGGTTGCTTTATTAATACTATTTGTGTACAATCGACTGTTTAAAGGCAATATTTATAAATTTAAATGTACTTAAAGCTAATTTTTGCAAATTAATACAAAAACAGAAAATATAATTACTAAAACTTCAAGCAATTAATTCTCTCTCCACGGAGTAATACAAAACCAAAAAAGAAAAAAATTTAAGCAACATGTAAGTTAATTTGATTTATCAGGTTGAGTACACATCTTAGAGGTTTAATATATTTTACTTTACAGGGCGGACTATTGGAAGTCAAATGAAAGAAAATACTGCGACTTCTGCAAATGTTGGCTCAGCGACAACAAAGCTGTAAGCGCTTATATACATTAAAGTAAATAAACAGTAACTTAATTTAATATTATTTTCTAGAGCATTGCGTTTCATGAAAGTGGCAAGCGACACAAGTTGAACGTCTCCAAACGCATTACAGAGATAAGCAAAAAAAGTGAAAAGTCTGAACGCGAGCGTCAAAAGATGGACGCAGACATACGTAAAATGGAAGATGCGGCTATGAAATCGTATGCTCAAGACATACACTCCAGTGGAGATATGACCGCGCGTTCAATCAATTCGGTCATGGAATATGCAAGGGCAACAAAAGTCAGCTATGCCAGAGAAAATATAGATAGTGGCGCTAGCACCAGTACCAAAACGGGAAGGGGACGTCAAGTAGATCCAATGCGTTTGGAAGGTTCCTCAGATGATGAAGACGACAATCGACGTGTGAGTGTCACAAAAGTCGAAGCAGAAGAAGTGCCAAATGCGTCGCTCTGGGTTGAAGGCAAATCCGATGAGGGACACACATACTATTGGAATGTCAAGACAAACGAATCTGTGTGGGAGCCACCAAAGGAGGGTTTCTTGTCGTATGACGAATATGAGCGTATCAATGCTTTAGCCGAGAAACAGCAGGAAATTCAATTTGCTGAAGATGCGAAAAAATTTCGTCAAAACGCTGACGAAGAAGTGGCGCGATACAATCGTGAACGTTTAAAAACTATAGACGTGCGCCGACTGAGCAGGAACAAAAACAGAAAGAAGAAAAACGCCAATCTTACAAAACAGCTGAGGAAGCAGCGACAAACGAAATTGGCCAATGGCAAACGGTGATAGAAAAGTTAGCTTGTTATTTTAAAGAATATATAATTCGGCGTTACTAATAATTTTCGTTTTATTGCAGACCACCGCCAGTACCAATTGATTGGGAATTGCCCAAAACAGACAATTACTATGTAGCACCCGTAGTATGCGATGCGCCGTCAGAGCCACCCGTTAAACGGTTTAAAGAAAAACTATTGAAACTCTTAGCGATAGTACCGAAAGTAATTCCATGCCGACTACATTTAAAAAGCGTAAGTTTGCTAACAAAGGTAATGCTCGGCAACGACTGGAAGACTAGTTTAAGGGCGATATTAATTTTAAATGAAACATTTAATATATAAGTACAAAATATACAATTACAAAATACAACTTTTAACTTGGAGAAGCAGTGGATAAAATTATCTTCGATATAACCGAAGTATTTGACACTCAAACATGTACAAAATTTGTGGCAGTTTTTGGCGGACTTAATAGTTTCCGGACAATGTTTCTTTTGGTAATTGAGTTGCAATATTAAAAAGTAAATTGGAGGTTCAATTGGTTTAGTTATTTCTCAAGAAGTGTTCGCTTCAATTTCCCGCGCAATACGTAGTTCCTCCCGATGCCTAAGTGTTACTTCCATGAACTTAAGATACCCTTCGTCGATGGGTTCGACATTTGACTGCCCAGCGCTGACGTCCTCCGGACCACTTGTTTCCTCCTCGCTGGATGAAGCTGTATCCAGTTGCCAAAGATTTTGTCGTCGCAGTTCATTGTTTTCAGCTTGAAGGCTCTCGGCGCGTATTCTCCAATAATTTATTTGACTTTGGCTGTGCCACTTAATCATATTCTGATACGTGTTGTACCAAATTTTAGCAATGGCGTCGTCTTCAATGCAAACATTTTGCTGTCGTCGTTTACTGCGACCGATTCTGTGCGCTTTAATTCGTTTTTATCTTTTTTCTACGTCTAGAAGAAGTTCCACTGGCTTTGCTGGTGACATCGAAATCCATTTGAGAATTATGTAGAAGTAGTTTATCGTCCGTCTGTCCGTCCATACAATTGTTTACAAATGCCACAGTATGACTCAAATACAAGGTTACTCGTGATTAGTGGGTGACTTCAAACCTGAGTCACACTATCGCATGCAATAACAGTGAATCACCCTATCGTCACAGAAAACTGAATTCCCGAACACATGACACGAACAAAAATCTGTCGTCAACCTGTGCCTAACATTTTTCACTGGCACCCTGTGCGCAAGTCGTTTTTAGAATAAAGCTGGCAGCTATAGAATCTGTTTCATTTTGCATCAATCAGGTTAATAATTTCAATTAAATTTGAAAATAGTTACGATCGAATATGCACGATGTTCTAGAAGCTCACACAGGTTTAAGAAAAATGACGAATTCTACTTATTTACAGTCTTAAGATTCGTTAAAAAAGAAACCGCAATAAATTGTTACCCTTAAGTATTTTAGTTAAAGGTTATTTTATAATCCTTTATTTCTTTCATGTTATCATAATACACATAGCATACATAAATATGTAGTTATTTTAACAAAATCTAATGTTAACTTTGTATGTGTAACAACAAAACGATATAACATTTCCTAAACACAAACGAAACGGATCAATAAAGTACTCTCAGCTAGTCAAATATAGTGAAGGTAGTATTAGAGCCGAGGATCGAGCATTCAAATTTTTAACGGAGCCAGTACTAGAAGCGGCTCAAAATGTTCTAAATCAACACAACATAACAAAGCGAATAGTGACATATTCCAATAAAATAAAAGACGATGTTAGAAAGAAAGTTAAGGATAGTCATCGTCATCTGGTCTGAAGAAAAAAAAAATTTAACTTAGATGGTCCAGACGGATCATCCACCTATTGGCGTGATCTTCGTAGAGAGCCGCGATTTTTTACAAAGCAAAATTTTGGTGGTGGATCTGTAACGGTATGGGCAGCATACAGCGGGTTTGGGAAAGTTGGCTTAGCTTTTATTACCCATAAAATGAATAGCGAGGCTTATCAGCAAGTTCTTGAAGAACATCTGAAGCCCCACATTCGACGTTACCGCTCTGCACGATAAATATTACAGCACGACAATGCCTCAATACATGCCAGCAAATCCACAATGAATTGGTTGAACCAGGCAAAGATTCCGGTACTTCAGTGGCCTGCGGTTTCTCCAGACCTTAATCCGATTGAGAATGTTTGAGTCATGATGGTTTGCAAAGTGTATGACAATGGAATAAAGTATGCGACGGTTGCAAATCTCAAGAAAGCGTTAAAATTAAATTAAAGTATGAAAGATTTTAGCCCTTAACAAAGGGGGTCCCCTTTTATTTTGGGCCGGATCTTTAATTATTTCCACCCACACAAAAAAAAAAAAAAAAAAAAAACCAACCTAACTACCAACTTTAAATCCCCCTTTTTCTATTTTTATTTTATATTAAAAAAATTTTTTCCATAAAATAAATAAAAAAAAAAAAAAAAAAAAAAAAAAAAAAAAAAAAAAAAAAAAATTTTAAAAAATTTTTTTATTTAATTTTTTTTTTTTTTTTTTTTTTTTTTTTTATTTTCCTATGATTAATTTTGTACATCTGTCTACAACAACATTTAGTACATATTATAACATCGATATAGGAATTTAATTAATTTAAAAGAACAATTTCTTTAAATTATAATTAAAACAAAAAATAGATCTATGAATCTATCGTGAATAACATCGTGAATAAGATTTCTTAATTAAATAAATTTGCGCTTATTGATAGTTCGGTAAGTCAGCTGGTCGAATTCTTTTTAGACGTCGTCTACTAGTTAACTCTAGTATGGGTAAGTTACACATTTCGTTGTTAGAATGAGCCAGGATTCTGATGTGGTAGCTTCTACTAACTGCTACTATTTCTTCTTTAACAGTCTTTATTTTCAGGTCTCTGTGTATATCAGCGTTGGAAATATACCATTCCGCTGTTGTGACTTGTCGTAGTATTTTTGACTGCTGCCTTTGTATAATATTGATGTTTGATGTTTTGGATGTGCCCCAAACTTGAAGGCCGTAAGTCCAAATTGGTTTTATGATGCTTTTGTATAGTAGAAGTTTATTGCTCATAGAGAGCTTCGATTTTTTGTTCATAAGCCAGCTCAGTTGACGACATTTCTCTTTCATTTGATTTCGCTTTTTTTCTATGTGCAACTTCCAAGTCAGTTTATTGTCTAAGTGAATTCCCAAGTATTTGGCCGATTTCTCAATAGGTATGTCTATATTATTTATTTTTAAAGGAATGGGCACGAAAGCTCTTTTTGTTGTAAAGATAACTTGAGTAGTTTTGTTTTCGTTAATTTTTATGGCCCATTTGTCAAACCATTTTTTGGTGTTATCAAGTATGTTTTGAAGCTTATTAGAGGCTACAGCTAAGTCTTTATGAGAATAAAGAAGAATTGTGTCATCTGCAAAAGTTGCTATCATAGAAGAGGGTTCTATTGGGATAGGTAAGTCTTGTGTAAAAAGGACGTATAAGAGTGGTCCAAGAACGCTACCTTGAGGTATACCTGCTTTAATTGGCCTTATTGTAGAGTGAGCGTCTTTAACTTTTACATAGAAGTGTCGATCAGATATGTAACTTTTAAGCATGTGGTAAAATTCTGGTGGAAGTAGTTTTTTTAATTTATACAATAGACCAATGTGCCATACCTTGTCGAAAGCTTTTTCAACATCAAGAAATACTCCTATACAATACTTTTTATCTTCTAGATCTCTAGAAATTTTGTTAACTACTCTATGAATTTGTTCAATAGTTGAGTGATGTTTCCGAAACCCAAACTGATGGTCAGGTATGATGTAGCTATTATCAAGAATGGGTTGAAGTCTGTTAAGGAATAATTTTTCAAAAACTTTTGATAGTATTGGAAGAAGGCTTATCGGACGGTAAGACGCTGCACTTGTGGCATCTTTACCAGGTTTTGGAATAGCTATGACCTCTGCTACCTTCCACGTCTTGGGAAAATATTTGAGTCTTATTATTGCGTTAAACATATTCCGCAGATAATAAATAGCATTTATAGGAAGTTCTTTAAGCAACATTCCAGTTATCATGTCATAGCCAGGTGACTTGTTAGCCTTAATATTGTCGATCATATTTTTTAACTTCCTTCGTACTTACATATCTAATTTTGATATTTTGTGAGTTTCTTGATGTTTCTGAATTATTATAACAGGTTTGTGTGTCATTTGAGAAGGCATTTTCATAAAAGTCAGCTAGTAGGGTCGATTTATCGCGTTCTGTTTTAGCCCAAGTACCATCTGGTTTCCTTAATGGTGCGGTAAAGGTTGTCGATTTTCTGAGTTTTTTAGTGGCTTTCCATAGGGAAAAATTTGTGTCTCTGGTTGGGCTTAAATTAGTCAGATAATTTTCTATACTTTTATTTTTATTCTGATTGAGCTTTAATTTTAGATCCCTTATTGCCCGATTAAGTCTATTTTTATCTTCGGGACTTCTAGTAGTTTGCCAGATTTTCCTAAGTTTTCTTTTATTCTCTATTTGGTTTCGAATTGAAGCAGGTGTAAATAATTTTTTAGTATCCCTTTGAATTAGATGGGGAGTAGAGTTAATTGCCGCTTCAGCTACGGCATCATTAAAATAAATTACGGAGCTCTCTATGTCATTTGGAGATTTTAGTGCAATGTCCAAACGTAAGTATATGTTAAGGAGTTCTTTGTACGCTTGCCAATCTGTTTTTCGGTTATAGAGGCTGGGCGTCGGCTTGTATGTGGCAAGCGTTTCGATGTACTCGAGTTGAACTGGTGAGTGATCTGAAGATAACTCAAAGCGCGACTTTATCGAAAAGTTATTAATATTTACATTTTTAATAACACAAAAATCAATTAGATCTGGCACTTTGCGCGGGTCTGTTGGCCAGTAGGTAGGCTCGCCTGTTGAAATATATTTGGCATTATTGCTATAAATTGTTTCTAAAAGAATTTTACCTTTTTTGTTGGTAAGTCTTGAGCCCCAGGCTATGTGTTTTGCATTAAAATCACCAGCAGCAATAAATCTTGGCCCTAAAGATTTAAAGTATGTGTTATATTGAGCTGATGAGACATTGTGTCGAGGCGGACTGTACAATGCTGAAATTGTTAGGGGCCCATTTCTATCTTGCACATGAATAATAGTCGCTTGAATATAATCTTGGCTAAAATGTTCAACTTCATAGTTTTTAATTTTATTTTTAATTATAATAGCTGAACCCCCATGCCCTGTGCCGTCTGGGTGATTTGTATTATATAAAGTATAGCCTGTTATCTTCAGAAAATGTTTAGATGTAAAATGTGTTTCTGAAATAAGTGCCAGATCAATATTATTTTCATAAAGGAAGTGCTTTAGTTCTAGTATATGTTGCCTCAGCCCGTTAGCATTCCAGAATATAATTCGTAATGTATCTGAGCACATATCTACGAATTTATTTTGGATACTAAAAGTGTCACTACATTGAGTATAGCTGACATTTGTTGCATCAATTGCTTCATCATAAGTTTTAGCTCTTGCATGTCATTAAGTTCAGTTGAATTTGGGTTGGATGGTAAGGAGTTGTTAGTGGAATCTATGTTAGGTGGTAATTGATTTAAAGATGGAAAAGTGGGTTGTGTTTCGGGTTGAATAAGTTGGGAAGGGATGGTTTGTTTAATTGGATATGGTGTATTAGACTTATTGCCACTAGCTATTTGAGCAAAACTTATGGAGGGTGTCACTCTAATACTAGAACTTGGAGGGGGAGAGACCCGCGCATCTACATATTTGTTTTGTACTATTTTTTCTCTAAGTTGGGGAAAGCGTTTAACTTTTAGTGCTTTATAGACTTCGCAGCCTTTATAGTTAGCAGTGTGGTTACCACTGCAAAGAGCACATTTGGTTTGACCTTTGTCGAAATTTAGAGTACAGTTTACTGTTGTATGGGAACCAGCGCATTTGACACAGACTGGATCTCTAGTACAATAATTTTTGGTATGCCCATACTTCTGACAATTTGCACATTGGGATAGTGTGCGTTTAATATGGGGTGCCTCGAATGAAATTTTTGTCTGTAGAAGATGAGAAATTTTATATATATCTTTATTATTTTCTTCGCTTTGAAGTTCAATTGAAAATAATGGAAGAGGCACTTTTGTGGTTCGTTGTTGAATATTATAAATATGTTTAACATTGTGACCTAGCTCTTGAAGTTCAGCTTTAATTTCTTCAATATCAGCTGAAGGATGCATATTTCGTAAAATGACTTTGAAGTTTCTATCTTCCTTAGCTTTATACGTATAGTATTTGGTTTCTTTCTGTTTCAACATATTTATAATATTTTTATAAAAAGTAGAATCTGTGGCCTGCACTCTTACTTCGTTGTTAGCTAACGCTTTTAATTCAAAGTTTTTTTGAGCCACTTCTTTAAGGGCATCATATAAAACTTTAATCTGGCCGACACCCTGAATATAAATTGGAGGTGGTTTATTCACTTTTGGCAATAAATGAGCTGAAAGTTGCATAGAGTTTTGTTCGTCACACTTGTCATCTGCTAACAGTTCGAATCGATTTGTTGTGTTAGGTTCGCTGAGCCAATAATTTTGTAATGTTGTTTGTGTTTTGTTCTTTGGTTTTTTGTTATTGTTTTGCTTTTGTTGTGTTTGCTTACTTGGAGAATGTGTTTCTCTGTTCCTTTTCAACTTTAACGGCAGATTTGTGTGTGTGTGCTTTCCATTGTTTGTTTTTGGTGAAGTAACGTTTTCTGGTAAAACAATTGAAGAAGTCGAAGGTAGATCGTTGTTGTTGTTATTGTTGTTGACGTACTGTACATTGATATGAGGTGATTTTTGAATTGGCGTGACCAATGAGGATGAAGATGACGTGATCGAGGCAGTTGATGAAAAAACTGTTGTTGTTGTTGGCGCAGAAGCTGTCGATGTTGTATATCCACTTTGTGTTGTAATTGTTGTTGTAGAAGCTATTATTGGTTCGATAGGAGGCAGTGGAGTAGTCGGCGTGGTGCATTGAGCACTCCATGATATGTTACTTTGACGTAAAGATGAAGAAGAATTAGCTGGCGGCTCTGGTGTAACAGACAAGTTGGAGTTTGATGAATGGTTTTTGTTGTTGCATGGCGATACAAACGAAAAATATGCATTTCTCGCAGCCACTGATTTTTTTGGTTTTGTTGATGAGCTTCGCTCATCATTTTGTATTAATTGTTTTTGTTTTTATTATATTTTTTTTTGTTTTAGTTTTGCAGTAAAAGGCAATGTTTTTATTTATGCACTTTAACTTTTAAGTAATTTATTTTTGTAAGTTTATTTACTGATTAGCGAAAGCACGGAGCGATTGTAAAACACGTCTGTGTCGCATGACAGTTCAAACATTTTTTTATAAATTTCAAATTTTTTAAATTTTTTAACCAATATAAAAAAAATTCCTTTTTTTTTTAAATATTTAAAAATTTTTGTATTTTTTTAAAATTTTAAAATTTTTTAAAAAAAAAAAATTTTTTTTTGTCACCGCATCATTTGAAATATACCATTAGAAAAAAACTCCCCCACAAATTAAATTGTGTCTAAAAATTAAGTTAATTAAATTAAATATTTTTTTAAATTAAAAAAAAGGCAACACAAACCCCCTCAAAAATAAAAAAAAAAATTTTATAAAAAAAAAAAAAATTTTAAAAAAAAAAAAAAAAAAAAAAAAAAAAAAAAAAAAAAAATTTTTTTTTTCCTTCCCCCCCTCCCTCCCCCACAAAAAAAAATAAAAAAATTTAACAGTTGAAAAAGTTGATTTTAGTGATGGTCTTCAACTTGTTTGCAGCGGCTTGAATCTGCTCTATCGGTTAAAAACAGTGAATCTGGATCGGTCTTTTAATGTAGCTGAACAGCCAGAAGTTGCACGGAGCCTAATCAGAAGAGTATAGCAAAAAAAAAAAATCACGAAAAACCTACACCTTTTTTCTCCAAAAATTCAATGACTTCGGTACCAGTCGAGATTTGACGCGTTTGAGGCCGACAACATCCTTGAACATTGTGTTGGCTGAGCCTTTCGATATGTCAATATCACCAGCAAGGTCTCTTATCGTTAATCGACTGTTTGTATCCCAAACACTAATAATACGGTGCGACAAAAAAACTTTTTTTTTTAATTTATTGGATGGGACTAAGTGGAGGTTGTAGGTACAGTTAAATAAATTTTTTTTTCCATATTATAATTTTCTCTTGCACATCGAAATTATGAAATAACGGTAAAAAACTGATTTTTCGAGGTTCATATTGGTTAAACTACACATCTTATAGTACAACGTATTTCAATACGTCGTTGAAAAGAGAAAAAAAAGCACCTTTCCAATGGTGTACTACATGTTATAACATTTCCGATCCTATCTTTACGTATTTTAAAGGCAAACTCAATTTTTTTTTTTTTTTTCCCACAATTTTCGACTTTATCGATGATTGCTTGCACTATTTTGTTTAAAAGCTACGGTTATAAGTTTTGAAAATGACGCTTAATTACGAGTAAAACGAATCTTTAATGGGACAAATCCGACATAAATTGACGAAGTTATTCAAGTTTTTCTAAAAACAAATTTTTCAAAAATTACAATTTTTCATACAAATTAAAAAAAAAAATTAAATTTGTAAGCAAAAAACGCAAAATTTTATTTTATATAAATTTGTATGAAAAATTGTAATTTTTGAAAAGTTTGTTTTAGAAAAACTTGAATAACTTCGTCAATTTATGTCGGTCAATTATGTGCATCAATGGTGAACCAATTTTTAAAGCTAAGATGTGTAGTGGCATTCCTAATAATTCCAAAAAGTTAAGAAACTCTAATGGATAGTTGACAGCTTGTCTATAACTGTGTCAAACTGTGTATTTGACAACTTCACCAACTTCAATTCAATTTGATGGTTTATTTTGTTGATATTATAATTCCTCGGAGCCAAAAATGTTCGTTCGCAAAGCCAGTCATGGTTTTTGAAATTGTTCGCAAGTTCGAGAAAAACTTTCTGCACAACATTATGAATCGATGACTCCCTATGGCAAAAGTTTCCAGTAAAGATATTTCCCGTGTATTCGGTTCAATGGGAAGCTTTCCATCGCTTAACAACTTGGAGTCTTGATCTCGTGTTGAAAGAAGCTAACCGATTTGGTGGTAAACTTGTCCTTGCACCATGAATGCCAACGTAAACCTTTATTGAAAAACAGTAAACGAAATTTAATTTTTTCAAACAGATCTGTATTGCTGACAATGTTTGTTGCTCTGAATGAAGTCATTTAAAAGCTCGCATTGAATTTCCTAATGTTTTCCAAAAAATGCTTGGATAACGCTTTGTGGCCCAAATTGTCGCCTAGAAGTGGTTTAGGTGGCTCAAACAGCTTTAACAACTTGATTTTATCTTTCGAACAACACATACCGAGTTATTCCTTTTGAAATTTAAGTGCGTGACAGTTTAAGCAAAGAATGTTCATCGGGCCAATTACTACATCTGGATTATCACTGAAGTATGACTATAATTGAAAGCCGTTAACTAAAAATCGATTCTTTGTCTCCTTTGGAAAAAATGAACATATGTATTAACTAATCTATACCCAAAGTTAAGAAATACTAGAAGAAGCAGTGTTCCTAGGGGTATTCAATTTCGCTGATTACAAATCTACAGTCAGATTTCAAAAATTCAAGATGGCGGATCCAATAAGATTAGTTACTATGTTCATTTTTTCCAAACCCCTAAACATAAGTGGACCCCCTACTCTAAGGGTGCATCCGTAAATTTGGGATAGGACTCATTTTAAAGAGCAAAGTTCAACCTTCAATTACAGACAATTAGGGAGATCATAGCCGCCAGGGTTCTACTACATTTTTAAAATGGATAAAAACTCTATTTTTAAGGTTTCTCCTGTTCTGAACCTGACTACACGATTTATTTCTTCAGAAACACTAGGTCCCATCTTATTCGCAAAACTGCTGCAGGGCTGTGTTATTATTCCAACCAGCGTCGTATATTCGTCTCCACATTTTTAACTCTGGTATTGTTAGAATCGGGAAGTGCAACATGCATTGTCGACAGCCTTAAAAATGCATTGTTCCTTTTTAAGCTAGACATAAAAAAGCTTATCGGTATTGGGATATATTACGCAACGTTATGGTTGGTAGAAATAAAAGTGTCTACATGGAATTAAAAAAGGAAGCACCAGCTATAATTTTAATAAAATGTGTGTGCCATTCTGTGGCTTGCAGTTATTCATGTCGTGCAACAAGTGCCAGAGAACTTGGAATTTTTATTTATGAAACTGCAAGTGTCCAGTGTATTTCAGTTGTTAAAAGTATTCGTGAGCGGCACAAGATGGCTCTCAATAGAATTGGCAGTATCCCCTATATTGGATCAGTGGAAAGAATCAAAGTTACATTTTGATATTGCTGCAACAAAGAGAAATGTTTTAAGGCAAAAATTTTAAGGGATATGTACCATGATGAAATTAATCGTTTATATCAGGGGTGTCAGGGGTCTCTAGTAAATAAGCCTTCGGTTGGTTTGTAAATCTCTAAAATAAAATTGGTGTCATCTCGGTGTCTTAGAATTTTGAAAGATTTCATTGTTCGAAGACAGTTTTGCTAATATCGATAAGGGGTTGTCATCAAAGCTGAACATTTTTGTAGATATTTCATTTTGTAATCTTATTCAGATTTTATACGACCCAACATACAAAAGTTAAATTTATGTTAAACGAAAAATAAATTAACCTCGAATTTGTGATCGAACTTTTTAAATTAAACCAAAGAAAATTTAAAATAATTTCGTCGCCAAATAAATCAAGTTGCATGGCAACTCGGCTAAGTGCACTATCCCAGTGAACCAAAAAGCTCGTAAAAGATATCGCAAGCGATACTTACGCGAAAGAAAAGCGAAAGAAACTATCGCTGTGGCAGTGAAAGTTTCGTTCTCGAACTATCGCGCACGATTCGTTTTCGATACTTTTTACGATATCGTTTGCGACTCACTTTAGAAGTCGTATGCGAGACTCTCTCGATGTCGTCTGCTAATCGAATTAGTGTCGTATACGAGGTTCGAAGATTCGTTCGTTTGCTACAAGAATACTCTTTTTTTCATTTAATTTTAATTTTGTAATTTTATAATTTTTTTTAAAATGAAATGACCAAAAAAGTAAATGTCATAAAAATGAAATTAAATTTAAATTAAATTAAAAATTATTTAATAAAAAAACATATCTAAATTAATTATAAATTTTCGTCGAAAGTTAAATCTACTCAAGAGTCGAGCTTCGGTTTCTTTGCCTCAGTTAATTTTTTTTGTCTTTGAAATACGATCCCCAGCATATTGGTCACATTTTTGTGTGACCCTTTCGAATTCAGCAAACCTCTGCTTGAAAGCCGCTGTAATGAATTCAAATCAGTATGATTAGTATACAACATTTTAATAAATATACATATTCATATAATAATACGTACTGCGAGCTGCGAGGGTACTTCGCAAACCTCTGATACACTTCTTGGAATCTGTGCCACGCTAAGAGTACTGCCTTGCTACCTCGTCCGTTATTAGAAGAGGCCCGGAGCAGCGAATAAATTTGTCGCAAGAGACTTCAGACGATTTTAGGAGATCTTCAATCTGTTTAAAAAAAAAAACAAGCTTGACAATTGAAATATTGAAATTGAACACCAATATAACAATATTCACCTTATTAAGTGGGAAAACGTCGACGACACCAATAAATTTTGGAGTGAAGTCTATTTTTATACAGATTCTGGTGGCAATCGCAGATTTAATGAGCTGGCAGCTGTTGCCCTTCAAATGTTGACATTGCCGTGGTCAAACGCGGAAATCGAGCGGGTTTTCAGTCAAGTTAATGTAGTTAAAATTAAGGTACTCAATGAACCTCAGCACGACCAATAGCATTCTATGCATAAGGTAAAGTTTTATTACCAGCGATATTACAGGATATTACTAATTTTTATTAAAATATACAGATATGGCTTGCGAAGACTTGGAAAAAGCTGCTTTGACTATGAAAAGCCTAATAATTATCTACGCATGATTGGTACGACCAATGCTATAAATTTCTGACCGGCGCACTATGGTTTTTTTCGTTTTTTTTGGGATAAACTCTAATTTTAAACCTATTGAGTTGAAATTTAGTTTGTATTAATTTTTTATACTCCCAAGATGACCTACCAAGTATCACATGATTTGGGGCACTATTTCATATACCTGCCATATAACCGATTTGGCCGATTTGCCCCAACTTTTTTGTTTATCAAGCTATTTGAAATTTGGTTTGTATTAATTTTTTATGGTACGATCTCGTTTTTTAGGCTCATTATACTACTTACCAAGTTTCGCTTGATTTGGACCACTATATCTTATAGTCACCATATAAAATTTTTAATAGATTTTTTGAAAAAAAATCTTTTTTTTAGGTATTAAGCTGAAATTTAATTTGAACACAGAAATTCTAATTTGGATTGGTTTGCGCTATCATAACATATTTATTATAAATTGTTTTTATATTTTTCATACTATTTATTCTTCTTCTAAAACAAATTTTTCATCTAGACCAAGCTTATCCTGCTCATCAGTTTCTTCGTCCGAAGAGTCCTGTCCTGAGTCCTCAACATTATTATTTATTTCCGCAGCAGTATGCTTTTTGGGGGTTTTTTTATTCGTTTATTTCTTTTGGTAATTTTTGTTTTTAATAAATCCGTAATGTTGTCTAATCGACTGCATTTTCTCGCATGTGATCTTCTGTTGCTTTTATAAACTTTGTTCCGAGACTCCGAAGCATGCTCACCAAGGCAACCTACAGGAACTATTGAAGTTTTTATTATTTGGTGTCCATGCACCAACACCTTATGTACAGTAGGAGACATAGTATACTAAGAATTGGCTATGATACGCAATTAATTTTTTTTTCACAAAAGCTTCTGAATTTTTCCGAGTTTACTTCATACTCGCAGGAAATTGTTATTAAAATAATGTGGAAACTTCGTAAAATATCAACATCTATATTTAATATTGACGATAATAGACTTGCATTGGAAAAGGCTCTTCTGGCAGTGTTTCCGTCATTGCTATTTCCATAACCATTTGGCTTCGGCTGATCCACATGAAGACCCATTTCTTCAAGCATTTAATTCTGAATATATTTCCTTGAAATCAACTCTATGTGCAATTCTTAGGATGTGTCTTAGCCTTAAAAGTTTGCGAGCTAAAATCTTTTGTTTGCAATAGTTGCTTAGGTGTCGAACCACAGATTGGACAACACTGACACGAATTAGTTCCGGTAACTGTATTTAATACTTTACCATCAATAAGTGTCATTTGGCCACTATATTCTATAAATATTTTTCTTCCATTGTGTTCATGCACATATACTTGCAAATTACGAATCTGCTCATCAAGATTTTGTTTTTCCTTTAAAATAATAGCGGTTGTTTCTTTGATAAATTCTATTTTTAAAGGAAGGCAAAATCGAATGGATTGCGGTGCTTTATTAAACCAAATCAGTTGTTTTTCTTCATTTGTAAGCTTTAACGGAATAACAGTGTTAATGAAAAGTGAACTATCCTGAGGGAGACTCCCTAGGCGCTGTTTGTACATGCTGTGACCAGAGGAACCATCAAATTTATAGCTTAAGATAAGCTTGCAGTTCACACACTTTAGGAAATGCGTCTAAAATCTCACCTTGCATTTGAATTATTCGAGAAGTAGTATGGTCTAAAATATTTTGTAGTGAGACGTGTACTGCGTTTTCAGAATAATACTATATATGTCATCAGGTCTGCATTTCAATTTAGCATTAAGAACATCTGGATATGAAGGGTATATGTCACTGCCATGATTTTTGGTGTTCTGACGTATACTGATATACTGACTTTTTGACAGTCCATTTTCAATCAAAAATGCTAGCCCTTTGTCTGGAGACATTTTCGTAGGTTCCGCTGCAATTAGTTTTCTTTTTTACTACATTTAAGCTTTCAGTACTTGCAGCTTTATTTAAAACAAAAGACATATCTTTGTATTTTGATTTCTTTGCCGATACTATGGCAGCGTGTAAAATCAAAGAAGTTGAATTTTTATTCTCTTCTGAAAGCTAATTTTCGTTTTAGTCTTGGACCAGCGTTTTCATAATCCATTTTTGTCGACCAGCATTATTTCCACTCTTAGAATATTCTTCAATTTCGATAACAAGACTTGAATTAACCCATTTTTCATGCTTAATTTTGAATCTTACCAAATTTCTATTGCAATGCTTTTTGTATAATTAGTGAATGCTTAACTTTTTGTGAAATGGAATTAATAACTCTTTCGTTTAAATGTTTTGGAGATAATTTGCAATGCCTCTACTGGTTTGTTGTTGCTCCAAACATCAATTAGCTCAGAATGGCTAAACACGATCTTAGCTGCAATAAAAGCCAATTTTTGTTAAATAGAACAAATATTAGCAGGAAATGTTAATGACACTGAAATAAGCTTACTTGCCTTAACAAGATAGCATTTAAACCATTTTGCAACTCTTTGCCATACAGAAGTTCCAGTTCACGAAACACAAGACAATTAATTAAGAGTTATCTTAACAAAACACATAACAACACATTAAAATAACAATGACAAAACCACTCAACAATAGCAAAAGCTTTATTATACTAGATTTTTTAAATAACTGGACTTGCGTTTTCCATATTTACACTTTATGTTTAGCTTTTATGTGTTGAAGTGTGCCCAAGTACACATAGACAATATTTTCAACTGATTTGTCAATGACGCGCGCTTCGAAAAATCAGCTGTTTTGAGTGGCCCGCCAAAAAAAAGGTGGCAACTCCATGCAAAACCGTTGATGATTTCTTTTAATTTGAATATGTAGATGATAAAAGAAAAAAAAAAGTATTTCAAATCGGAACAATAAAAAAATTGGAATTTATGCCAAAAAATGTCTAAAAAAAAACCATAGTGCGGCGTCATGTATTAAGCATTTCTGCATTTTTTTGTGTAAAATTTTTCTTTGTCTTCAAGTTACAAAAGCTTTTTTTCCAAAAATGTTTGCAAGCACACTGCTAGTGGCACATCACCGTCGCTCTCCCACAAGTCATCATCCCAGTTTAACAGTTTTGACGAAGAGTTTTTAATCACGCTTTGTGGTATCTAATCCCAAACTTGTTTCAATAATATTATTGCATT
Organism: Leucophenga varia; assembly: GCA_018903435.1. Classification (NCBI taxonomy): domain Eukaryota; kingdom Metazoa; phylum Arthropoda; class Insecta; order Diptera; family Drosophilidae; genus Leucophenga; species Leucophenga varia. The sequence continues at coordinate 81,387 of JAEIFJ010000992.1, forward strand.
GCGGACTACATGGAATTTAAAATTATAGTTCAGATCACTACCTTCAGCATTTAATTAAAAAAAGAAACATACTCCTGTAGTTTAGCCTGGCCAACTTAATAAGATTTTGATCCATTGGTTGTGAAGCAGCTGTCACATTTGGTGGGAGAAATAATGCAATTATACTTCCATCGTCACTTTGCATTTTCTCAATTGGGGCATGAGCGGAGCAGTTGTCGATGAGCAAAATGGCCTTCGCATGCAATTCGTTTTTTTGCGAGAAGCGGATCACCTAATTGAAATTATTTTAAGATTACTGAGCCTAAAATCTATACTTTTTCTTACTAAAACAACAACGAGACGTCGTCCAAGCATTTTTAGAAAAGTTGTAATGAAGTGGATTCTTAAACCCTTCAAAACATCTTGATTTTTTTGCTTTCCCAATTACCAGTGGTACTAGTTTATGTGATCCATCAGAGTTCGCACCAGGTAAGATTGAAATTCTTTCCTTTTGAATTTTATATCCAGGTGCGGTTTTTTCGTGAGCAGCCACATATGTGTATGTCTTATCAGGTAGGCAACGGAAAAGTAATCCGCTTTCGACAACATTATATATTTGTGACTCAATTAATCCTATCTTCTCATTCACTTTTTCACGAAATCTGCGGATATACAGAGTGATTGAAGCAACATCGCCAGGTAGAATCTCACCACAAATTTTTAAATAATGGATACAGTGTCTCTTTTTAAATTTTGCAAACCATATGTCATTTCCACTTTAACTGTACCAAAGATTCTCCGAAGCATCTTCCTCTCACATACGCCCAACGCTGACTTATCCGATTCTGTCATGACCCATGCTTCTGAGCCATTCATCAGGACAGGCATATACGATCAGCATAGTTTCTTTTTTTCAGAATGTACTTTATCAGTTGGTTGAAAAAAGTCGCACGACAACGCATCACCCTGTCTGAAGCCTCTCTTGGTGTCAAAGGGTTCGACAGATTTTTACCAACCGTGACAACGCTTTGGGTGTTTTCAGTGTCATCATACAGAGGCGAACGATTTTTGCAGGAATACGAAGTTCAGTCAGCGCTTTGAAAAACTTTGATCTGATTGGCGTTTCGAAAGCAGCTTCAAAGTCGACAAATAGGTGGTGTGTCGATTTGCTTCTCTTTGGTTTTTTCCAAGATATGGCATAGCGTAAATATGGAGTCGATGGTTGACTTCTTTGGTCTAAAACCGCACTGATACTGTCCAACTATACGTTCTACGTACGTTTTCAGTGTATTGCACATTGCCGCTCTTTTTTTTTTTTTTTTTGTTGATTGAAGATGTTATTATAAAAATTTTAGCGCTAACCGCTTCCCTTCGACGCCTTTGTCAAGCTTTTCTAAGATTTTGACTTTAGTTTCAAGAAATTCGAATTTTTAATTATAATTTTTTAATTATAATTTTCAATTATAATTTTAGTTTCTGGAAAATTCGAGTTTTTAGCACTATAAGTGAAAAAAATAGTTCCCCAAAAATCAGTTTTATGTACCCTACAGTCCTGATTTACTGGAGTTCGACCAAAATTTACACCCTCTACTATAAAATTGGTATTGTACTTTTTTTTTGTTGCACAGTGTAATTGTTTGTTTAACAACTTAGGTGTTTACTATCAGGGCGTACTTTGGCTAGCATTTAATAAATTACAGCTTTTAGCTCTCAACAAGTTCTTGCAGCAGTTTAGTGGACTTACGGTATTTTTTTTTAAACGGATATTTAATTTGGAAAATGAAACAGATAAAGAAGATGATTCAAGAACTGAAATTGGTGATTACCGTCTAAAAACTCATTTATGTGATCCTCGATATTTTGACTTGCTTGAAAAAAAAACAATTTTTTTCCTCGCCACTATCAAATATTGCACTGTGAACCTACTAATGGTCTCTGTATAATGAACATTTTCTGTCCTGAAATTGTATTATCCGATTTAAAGTGCAAACCACTATCTATAATTTATAAGTACTTAATAATGTTTTTAAGTAGAAAATGTACAATTCTTGTTGATACATCTTACCTTAGGGATAGAGCTTTTCGAGTAATAATTAGAGATGAGATATCCACAATTCGTCCAATTGGAGCAAGAGTTGCACAAGGAAGTGTCTTAGGACCGCAGACAATTAGCCAAGAAACGGGTTCCGTAGCACTGCCGTTCGGTACACCGCCGTTAATCATATTGCCTGCTTTTGAGACACTAAGTCCATTGCCTAACGACATATTCTTCCGTTTTACGTCAGGTGATAGGTCGTTGGTTCGTTTTTTAGGTTTAGTTTTCTTTTTCACTTTTAACGAACCTAATACTACATCGTCATCATCATCTTCGCAAATTTCCATGTTTTTTAAAAATTGAACAATTTGTTTTTTTGTTTTTTTTGTTTGAGGGATCTGGCAAATTCCGTAAGCGCGAAGCAAAGTTTCACTTACCGAGAGAACAATCGCACCTCTTGCTGTTTTTTATACCCGTTACACATAGTGTAAACGGGTATATTCAGTTTGTCCAAATGTTTGTAACGCATTGAAGGAGGCATCGGAGACCCCATAAAGTATATATTATCTTGATCAGCTCGATGAGACGAATCGATCTAGCCATGTCCGTCTGTCTGTCCGTCTGTTTGTTGCTATGCGATTCATTCGCTTAGTTTCAAAGATATTGAACTGAAATTTTAAACTTAAGCTTTTCTCGGCAACGATTAGGTTAAGTTCGAAAATGAGAGTACCACGCCCATTTTTAGGTATAGCCGCCATACAAACTTATCGATTTTTTTCGATTTTTTGTTTAAAAATCGTAATTATTTATGAATGTACTCGCTTCCAATTGGGTAAAAACATTTCTTTTGTCATCCAGGGTCAAAACCAAGACGCCACGCCCATTTTTAGGTATATCCCCCCATACAAATTTACCGCCCATTTTCGAATTTTTGTATGAAAACATTTATTTTCTCTGAATGAATTCAATTAAAATTTGGTAAAATCAATTTTAATGTCAACTCCATCGATATGGTAAAGATCGGGCTAATATTTCAAAAAGCCTCCATACAAATTTGATCAAATTCATCGTGAAATTTAATCTAAGCGCCTAGTGAACATATAAACTATTAAAAGTTTAGTGTAACGGGTATTTCAGCTTCGGTTCCACCGAAGTTAACGTTTTTTTATTTTTTTATATTAATTTCTATTTTTCAATTAATTTTTCAATTTAAGAAAAACACCTTTTCCCTTGATAGAAAAATCGACGATGATAAATAAAGTTGTAAAAGAATAATTCACATTTGACAAAATACAAGTACGGGCTTACCTCTTAGTTACGTCACGAAGTTGTCGCATTAATGAAGATAAATGGTTTCTGGAATGTTTGAGCCGAATTGAATTTTTGTTGTCAAAACCCTGCTCTGCCGAGGATCCAAATTGCAGAGAAAACAAATTAGTTTGTGATCTCTTCTCAAGCATTTGACAAGACACTCACTATGACAATTGTTCATATCTTGAATATTTAATTTGGTTTTAAGCCAAAGCTTATAAAAGTCTCCAAAATATAGTTGTCCTCTGCAAATTTTGGATGGCATTAAAAATGTTGAAAGTGATCGATATGAATTTTGTATTAACAAAGACTAGCTGAAGTTCAAATATTTTTCTTTTCGCATGCCAACCTTTTTAATCTATCATGTAGCGTGTATTAAAAAAAAAAAATTTAAATAAAAGAAATAACAACAAGATACGAAAATACTTGTGAGCCCAGAAATGAACACACCGGTCACATCGCGGCTGCGTGATGGACACCTTCTGGGGGCTCCTCAACCGCGGGGGCATTATCTAACCAACATCGTCCATTATCGTGGCCTAGTGGTGACTGTGCCGCGCCGGCGCATCTTCTATTGGCTCACTTCAGTTGGGTACCTATGTCGACTCAAGAGTCCGATATTGCCTACAAGTATGCACTTGGATACGAGGCAGATGAACTTACCGGCGTTCAGACGATTGACTTTACTCAGCATTTGGCTGCCCTTTTATACTAATTTTCGTAGCTAGTTTTGTTTTGAAATAGATAAAAGCGACCAAATGATCGTTACATTTGAATTTATCAGCTGATGTGTGCGCTTACACTTAAAGTTATCGCTGATGATGTTGTATGTTTACTTGAGAGGGCGCTTTTCTAAAAGTTCGTTATTTTAAATTAAAACTAAACTATTATCTAAATTATTGTTACATCCATACTTTTTCTGTTCCTGAATACCCAGTTTCTGGGGCATGCCCTCCACCAATCTCTCCAATGGATATGCTTCCGTTCCTATGTTTTGTACTTACACAGAGTTTCATTCCTGAAAATCAAATACTTGCAAAAAAGTGACAACGCCCGTCGATCATATTTTCAATTGATCATATTCTACCCTATCTTAGAGTAATTATGTATGTATACCAAATTACATTTGTCAATTTCAATTATTTGCAAAAATAAAAATTTTTTTTTTTTTTTTGGTTCGTTTATACGGTGCCACGCACATTTTACCAATAAATTATCCTTGTTTGGTCCTAGTAGCATGTGTGCCGAATTTATTTTCTCGAATTCAAATATTTGTAAAAATACGACGAAATTCTGTACAGATTCTCTGGAGCCACGAGCACCGCCAAATTTTTTACAACGATATATATTCTATCTTTTAAGTTGGACAAAAAATGCTTATTCACAAAATTTCATTGAAATCGGTTGAGTAGTTTCGGAAATATACGATGAATTTCAATATCGATTCTGTGGGGGCCACGCTCACCCAATATTCCAACAAGATATATATCCTGTCTTTAAAGCTGGACCAAAAGATATTCATCTATAAAAATTCATTAAAATTGGTTGTTTCGGAAATATTCGATCAATTTATGTATCGCTTCTAAAAGGACCAAGACCACCTCTATTCTTTCCAAACCTTTTGACATAGACCAAAACATACACATCTACAAAATTTCATTGAAAACGGTTGAGCTAAAACGGAAACATTCGATGAATTTATGCCACTCTCACCACACAAGTGTTCGAATTATAGAGAGTCTACTGTACCCTAAATCTTTACGCACAAATTCGTCCTTTTGTTTGGCCCGGCTTTTAAATCGTTACAAAAATTCGTTTAAGAAAAATGGCTAAATTAAACAAATGTTATACTTACTCCCAACAATGGCAATCAGACAATACGAAAATCTACAATTCAACATGCAACGTAAGAGCATTGAGATAAAGAGAAAGGCGACCGGACATTAACTCGCATATGACAAATGCGACTCCATTTGTTAAATACATTTTTCGTGAATATACGAGAACAAAACAACTTACCTTTGTGCCAAAAAAACAAAGTTTAAACTTCAGCTTTAACTGAAATTAGGACTGAGAATAGCAATGATGTGGTGCACATTAATGCGACTCAGATTCTTCCCGAATTTCGCTCTAAAAATGTGTAACAATGTAAATTTATATGCAGCCATTAATCTGAATTCTCGTGGTTGTCGAGTGTGTATGGCGTTGCAGACATTTAACATGGCCAATGTCTTAATCTGTTTTGGCCAACAAAATGATATGCCGAGTGACGCTCACTGGGTCATTTGGTCAAAATTGGTTGTCTGGATGGCAGGCTGTTGGAATGGGGCGTGTTGCTGCATTAGCCGCTACTTTTGGCGGATTCGTGGAAGTGGCGCAACTGTAATTAAGACGTCCCTGGCATTGGCTGAGTAGAGAAGCCTATGGGAAAGAAAAAAACAAGAGAAATGAATACTACAGCAAGAGGAAGTTAGGTAGCCTAAAAACAAAAACTTCGAAGCACGAATTTACCTTGTCGCAAAACAGAAAAAAAAAAGAAACAAAATTTTGACAAAACAATTAAATGAGCAACACAACAACAACAACAACAAACAATTCTACCTTTATAATGATTTTCTATTGTTTCCATGGTCACACAAGACATTCACAGACAAAGCAGTCTGGGACTGCCAGCTGTCTGCTCTATTGCAGCACGACAACATTTATTCGTAGTGCTGAGACGACGCAAAACAAGCCAATACGACTAGTCGACCAACACCAACTGTCCAAGCAGTCGACCTTTCTAATGGCGTCGCCCTATACTAACCTAGCTACACCAGTCGCTTCATGCACATAAATCATGCCGCAAATAGCATCTATCTTCGCCCCTCCGCAGCCGTCGTCACTGCATATCTAACTGCCGTCATCGCTATTGCCACCTGCAATAGGCATCGGCCCAAGGCACGTTTGCCGCCGCATGAGTTGAGCACTGGCACTAATAAGCCTTGAACCATTCACTTGTAAACGAATAAGCGTTTGAAAGTCTCAATGACTCTACTCCACTCTGCGGCGTAGAAAGCGAAAGAAAGATTTTGCCACAGAAATATAAATTTCTAATTGGAAATAGAAAGTATTCCATTTGGTCCATACATTCTCCGAGCCTGATCTAATGCCGATTGCGTTCAATTTTATTGGGAAGTCGTTGATAGCTGGCGATGTCTTTATTCCTAAGGAGACGCAATTGATGTTGATATTTCGATTTATAGTATAATTAGAAAAGCATCGATTTTTACACCCTCTACTCATAGTATGAACGGGTATTATCAGTTTGTCGGAAAAATTGTAACGCTTTCAAGGAGACATCATAGAACCCATAAAGTATATATTTTCTTGATCAGATGAGACAAACCGCCTGTTTGTGCGTCTTTTACTAATAAAGTTTTAAAGATAATGACATGAAATTTAAATCTTATGTTTTTTGGTCGTAGGTAGTTTGTATGTCAGATTTTAAATGTCCGGTCTATTACACGCTCTCATGCAAAATTACCGCCCATTTTCGATTTTTAGTTTAAAAATACTTAATAAATTCAATAATAATTGGGTAAAAACACTTCTAATGTCGACCCAAGTGTACCTAACGATATGATTAGGATTTGACTAATATAAAATGTATCCCCCATACAAACTTGTTACCTCTTTTTTATTAATCCCAATTTTGTGTTTTAACTTAGGTTGCACCAGATCATTGATCCATCAAGTCATCCCCTCTCGAAACTATTCCTAAGCCTATGGTTTCACCGATGTTAACTTTTTTTTCTGCTTTTGTTGCAAATACGACAGCACCAGAATCTATACCGATGCCGCGAGTATTAGTACTTCCAAAGGAAAAGTTGTGAAGACGTAAGTTCAGTAGTGCTAGAAGAAATAATTTTTAATAAAAGCAGATAAGAAAATGATTAGTTTTGACGGAAAAAATGAGTAACAATAATAATCGTCTTTGCTTTCTGTTCGATGAACAATAATCTTTGAACGATCGGTATAGGGCGGAATATGTTGAGCATTTAAGGTTTCTAAAAAAACAGAGTAAAACATTTGAACAGACTCAATACTCACCATTGTGGGTTCCAAACTTAAATTTTTAATCAGACGCACAAGCGAAGCGTAAAGAAGTGAATCCGACAGCACCAAGGATCCGACAGCACTTTGCTTTTACCATAATACAATTATTGGAGGATTTAGTATTACGCCATTGTTTGCTTACATAATTTTTATATAATTAGCTTTATAATAAATTACAATTACTTTTTCCAGTACAGTTCTAGTAAAATTTACAAAATTTGAGTGAGTAACAGATTTTAATCTCTTAAAATTTTGTAAGTTTTTATATATGTATTTATTTTTCTGTCAGTTATTTTTTTAATCACATTTTTTTTTTTTGCAACATTGAATTATCAAATTTTTCTGAAAATAAATGTCTACCAAAATCTAGTAAAATTGCTCTATTGATACTAGCAGTTTTTTTCTCGTTGTAATTTTTTTAACGTAAATGATCGTAAACGGTCGCTCTAAAGACTGCTCAACGTCTGTGTGGGCCAAATAGTATGTCTCCTAAAAACTTTGGACATAGTAAGTGGCCTGGGATTCATTCCCAAAGATAAACTTCACTCGCATAAAAATCTCATTATGATCAGAGGACTGGAAACAAGGGTTGCTACAACACGCGCTACACATGGTCACTGATGGATCCAAGATGAATTCAGATGTATGTGCGGCGTTATATACATATATCTGTGGTGAAAAGGAAAAAGTGCTTAAGTCGACTTAAGCAAAAATTGAGATAAGAATACTCCATAACGAAAAGTACCAAAATGCAAAATTTCAAATTATTTTCGACGATTTTTCCGAAAGTTATAGACAAATTTATTTTTGCTTTATCTCACTTTTGCATACAATTTCAAATTATTTTAAACTTAGAAAGTGATCTCCTGCAAAACGGTAAAATCAGACGTAAGCAGTTTTTCCTTTTTACCACAAATATATAGGCTCTTATTTAAATTACCGAACAACAGTAGTAATGCAGGTCAACTATTTTGTATTAAATGCTTATTATAATATTCATATGTACATAGTGTTCGGTAATACGAAAATTTAAACACCCGCATGAACAAATAATTATATTTGTCAACAGTCAGCCTGCCATAAAAGCCTTGCAGGCGACCACCATTTGCTCTAAAAATGTCCTAAAAGCAGAAAAGCCATAGATGCTTTATGGACTTCTATAAAGGTGCACATCTACTGGATTCCCAGGCATCAGGGCATATACGGTAATGAGCTGGCGGACAAGCTAGCAAAAGATTGTCCAGAGGGAAAAAATAGATATACCAATATCTTTACGGACACTGTACTGCAGTCTGGAGGAGATTGCCTCGGTTGATTTTATAAAAAAGAGGAGGAACAGATCCGACTGCAGAGTACCCAAAATAATGTGCAAGAACTCTTGCAAAAAACTATCGCAGTACCTGCTGCAGCTCCACAGGAGAGCTAACAGCTGCTAACAGCTCTTTGTCTAGCGGCTGCTCGTGCTAAAAATCTAGGAATAACCAATGAGGAAAGTTGCATTAAATTCATGCAGCACGGTACCTTAGAGTCCCTCGAGCAATTATTCTGCGACCGCCCAGCTCCAAAATAAGACTGAAACACCTTGGCTCACCCTGGATAACATCATTAGAAGATGTGTTCAGGCTTATGCCTAGTCAGCTTTCAACTTTCGCCAAATACTCAAAAATATTACAGGAGTACTGAAAGACCTCCAGCATTACGACCTAGGTATTACCAAACTAACCTAAAATCGAAAAAGTTTGTTCCCATAATTTGTGTTAGTTTGGAACGAAAGTCTGTATTTTTTTAAATAGGTCCACTATTTCAAATTTTGTATTAAATACCTATTATGATGTTCATATGTGCATAGTGTTCGTGGTCGAATCAGAACGTTATACTATATGCTCCGCCTCTTGTTCAATATAAAGAGCTCAATATTTGCTTGATGCAATTCTGACTTTACAGCAACAAATTTCAATGTGATTTTAAAGAGACGGATTCAGAGGAAAAAGAAGTAGCATAAAAAATGGCTGCCTGCCATAAATTCATATTTTTATGCATGCGCGAAAAAAGGGAAGACAGACAAGTAGCATTAAAAAACAGAATGATGCGCTAAGAGCAGGGGGGGATTGTGAACAGGTCTAATTAAATGGGTGTTTCTGTTGTCTGTGTTGCAGTTGCTAATAGCTGCAACAACAATAACAACGCCAGTAACTACAAGAAAAAAACCAGAGAAAAGTAGAGAACATGTGAAGAAGAACACTAATATTTATAAATTTATGTTCTCTCTACTTGTATACTACTCTTTCTTTTAACTTATTTTTATCTCGTTTTATAATATTAGTTCTGTAAGTTTTTCACACCTGTTCTGCATATTTTTTGTAGTTGTCGTAGCGATATGTTCTGGCTTTCGTGGTTTTAGGTGTTTGGTGCCGCCATATTGGCTAAAGACGTTGTAATAAGAAAAAAGTTCGTGTCTTAAGTCTTTTGTTTTCATATTTATGCATACTTTTTAACATTCTGTTATAAAATAATTTAAATAACAATAATGAAAGCTATTAAAGCAACATTGACACCCACATAAATATTTCAATGTTATACCAGAAAGTCGATTCATAAAAGGCCATTAAAAGGCATTAGGCAAGTGCGACGTACTAGACAAATTGTTGCCAACAAATCAATTGAATTGCAAATAAACTGCTACGACGATGACAATATATGTATTCTGAACTAAATTGTTTATTAAAAATAATAATAACAAAATGTATTGTATATAAATAAAAAACAAAAAAAATACACCAAGAGCACAAATATCAATTTTAATGGAGCCACATTCCAACGTTCAGGCATGGCTAATAGCAAAAACTAACTGCGAACAACATCAAGAACCACAACAGCAAATGTTAAGCTGCCGCCACCTTCAAAGTAACCACAACATCATCATAAGATAAAACATATTGTGTGGGAGGGTCAGAGGTACGGAAAAGCGAAGAGAGAATTGCAGGTGGTAGTTGAAACAGTAGCACAAAAGCACTACAGGCAGTTTTAATAAACTTGGCAATAGGTGCAACTAATCATTAGCCTTACAGTATGTTAGTCACCAAACGATATTGAAACTCATATGCAATGGTATTAAATATGATATAAAATAATAACAGAATTAGAGGTGTTTATTCTTTGCTAAGTTTAGATATATAAAGAAATATTTTTAGTATTGTTTTAATTTGATTATATTGAAGAGTTTCACCACAGTTAAACTTATAGGCGGGACAAACAATCCGTTGAGTGCAAAACAACACAGTTTTGAAGAGAATTGAGAAAAAAGAACAAACAAATTTAAATCGAAATCAATTTTACCATTTTGATTTTTGGGAATAAATATAAGCCGTTTTTGGAGACGATATGCTAAAGCTTTTGCTACCAAGGAAAAAAAGGTTTAATTCAGGAGTGTTTACTGATCATAAAAATGCAAAAAAAAAAAGATATATACTCGTATATATGTGTACATATAATTGCTGGACGGCTTTTTTAAATCACATTATTGCGATAATTTTAGGTCACATAAAAAATCATGACTTGCTCGACTTTTCAGAGGTGAAATTTCATATGTATTTTAGGTCACGACATCTGAACCTGAATTCAGAATTTAAACGTTGGTATGCTTTTTCGTTATAACCTCAAAAAACATTAATTGTACCAAAAAAGTTCGAAATGACTACCCTAATTTGTCGTGCAACCCGGAGATTCGAAATTAGGCCGTGTTTTTTAAATATCGGAGAACAATGTAAAGAAACAAAATATCAGTTTTTTTTAGGTTAGAACCAAAACGCGAACAAAATTTTAAATTTTGACTTTAGAATCACAGACACGAATTAATCAAATGTCTGCGACGGGCAAAATAGTAAAAAAACAAGAAAAAAGTTAACTTCGGTTGGAACGAAGCTTATATACTTGTCACACGAATCTTTAAATAGTTTATGTGTGATCATCATTGGCCTAGATAGAACTTCGAGATGGAATGAGTGGGGTAATATGAGTTAAGTTTGTATAGCGCTATACGTTATAATGGCTTGATCCGTACCATATCGGTGGCGTGTACATATGATGCTATTAGATGTGATTTAACACAATTTGTAGTAAATATATTTATAAATAATATTAATAATATTTTCATACAAAAATTCGAAAATGGCCGGTAAATTTGTATGGGGGCTATACCTCAGAGTGGGCGTGGCAATCTGAATTTAACATACAAACTAGCTAATATCTTTAAAACTGAGCGAATAAATCACCTCGCAACAGACAGACAGACAAACAGACGGACGGACATGTCTAGATCGATTCGTCTCATTGAGCTGATCAAGAATACATATACTTTATGGGGTCTTCGATGCCTCCTTTAATGCGTTACAAATTTTTCGACAAACTGATAATACCCTTCATCACACTATGTGTGGCGGGTATAAAAATGAAAAACGGTATCTTCTGTTGGACCAAAGCCTATATACCTGCCACACGTCATTTGACGTGGATAGATCATCGTTTTTAGTCTTTGTATTAAATTTAAACTTAAAATACTTGCTTAGCTCTATATAGTCCGGTCAATATAGACATTTTAAATAACAAACAAGGAAAAACGTTAACTTCGGTGGATCCGAAGCTTAAATACCCTATAAACGAAACTTTAATAATTTTCTTGAAAAAATAAATAAATGGAATGTGAGATTGTATGGGGTCTATATGTAATAGTGGCTCGATCCTTGTCATATCGGTAGCATATTCATAGAATAACAATAGAAGTGATTCTACCCAAATTGGAGTGAATATATCCATAAATAAGAACTATTTTCATACAAAATATGAAAAATGGGCGCTTTGTTTTGATGGGGGCCATATCAAAAAATTGGCCGGGCACCTTTCTTTTGAAATTGGATGTCGTTAGAAGTGCTTTTACGCAATTTGTAGTAAATACATATCCAAATAATAACAATTTTAATACAAAAATCTAAAAAAATGGTAAGTTTGTATGGAGGCTAAATCTAAAAATGGGCGTGGCACCTTTCTCTGATATTTGATGGATGGATATTGGATTAGAAGTGTTTTTACGTGATTTGTAGAAAATACATTCTTAAATAATAACTATTTTCATAGAAAAAAATCGAAAAAAAGCGGTAGGTTTGTATGGGGGCTATATCTACAAATGGGCGTGGCACCTTGCTTCTTATACAAACTGTCTAGGAGCACAAAGCTTAAGTTTAAAGTTTCAGGTCAATATTTTTGAAACTTTCCGAGAGAAACGCATTGCAACAGACAGACAGACAGACAGACGGACATGGCTAAATCGATTCGTCTCGTCGAGCTGATCAATAATATATATAATTTTTATGGGCTCTCCGATGCCTCTTTCGATGCGTTACAAACTTTCCGACAAACTGATAATACCCTTCACACTACGTGTGGCGGGTATAAAAATATGTAATCAGCTGATTTGTGTTATTAATTTTTTCTGTAAATTTATATTTCATTTTGTTTAAAAACTTTGTTTTTAAAATTATAAAAATTACTTTTACTACTGTGAACAAAAAATAAGGAGAATTTGTTTGTAAATTTGTCTAAATTTTCGATGACGCTGAGGCATAATTGAGGTTCAATGTCGTTAATGTGCCGAATTATCTCATCCTTTAGCTCTTGAATTGTGGTTGGCTTATTGGCGTACACCTTTTCTTTCAAATAACCCCAAAGAAAGAAGTCCAACGGTGTCAAATCACATGATCTTGGCGACCAGTTGACATCGCCGCAACGTGAGATTATTCAACCATCAAATTTTTCGCGCCAAAGAGCCATTGTTTCGTTAGCTGTGATATGCATTTTGATTTGAACGCCCATTTTCATAATAGGCCTGAATAACTTTAACGCGTTGCTCGATTGTGTAATTTTCCATGGTTCAAATTGAGTTAGACTGAAGTTGAGAAATGACTGAAGTGAAAGAAATGCAGGAAAAAAACTTGACGTTTAGGTGTGATTCACATTCAACATCGGCTTTTGAAATTTAACCACCCTATATATTACTGATAATGATATTGACATGAAATTTGGCCCAGATATTATTTCTACCAACTCAAGAAAAAAAAGAACTAGCCCAAAATATTAAGCCCGCGAAGTTTAAATTGAAAATTCTCCTTATTTTTTGTTCACAATATAAATTTGCAAAATTAAATTCGATTTAAAAAACATACCTTACTTGCAATTTTTAGTTTACTGTAAAGCGATTCCCAATTTTAACGAGAATGCACTGAAAGTGTCAAAATACTACTTTGACATTTCAAATTATATCTGCGACACATACTTTGACACATAATGTAACACATAAGATTTTTGTGTGTTTAGACAATCATATATCCAAAATTTGTCACATATACATATATGATCGTGTAAGCCAGGCATTAGTTTGTATCGGGCTATACCTAAAAATGAGCGCAGCAACTTTGTCTTGACATTGTAGCCCACGTAATTTATAAATTGATCTTATTCCGTAAACACACCTCGTATATTTTGCGAGTATTTTAGTGGTAGTTCAATTTTTTTTACATATATGGACATGTTTCAGGCTCCACGCCGCGGCGCCCCAAAAGATACTCACGCTTAACTGTCGCATTTCATTTTGTTTACTGCCAAGAAAATCGAGTCGATCTGATGCTGAGCGCTGTTTCGAAGTGTTTCTCAAGTTTCTCTATTTGCGTTTCGATGTCGTTTTCTATTTGTTGTTGATTGTCACTATTCTAACTAGAAAACGCCACTTGTTGCAGTTCATTTGCTCGAGTTTTTTATTTTATTTTGCTCATATGGGAAATGTAACAAAATGCGCCTGCGCACGCGTTCAATTAGCAGCAAACTGCAGATCGTGCTGCGCGAAATGGTTTTCTTGCCCCTCACTTAATAGACCAAAGCAATAAGCAGAAGAAGTGACGACGATGGCGGCAAACGGTTGACATATTCATTGCCACTGGCTTATGTTGGCTTGGATCACAGTAAGTTGCATGGTAAGTTCGGTGCTAATGTGTTGTCAGCAAAATTCATTTTGACAACGAAATCGAAAATAATTCATTTTTAATTTGTTTTGCATCACGCTGAATTGATATGCGGGATTTTGAGCGACAGTGTGCTAAATTGTTACTAGGTGAGTCATATTTTCGGCGACATTTTCTTTTGATATGGCTTTCTACACTTTGCAAGTTCACTTTGTCTTTCATTAGGTTTGCAACACCTTGAAATCTGTATGATAAGAACAATTGATTAAATATTGAATCAATATTACAACTAAAATTTCCCATTGTTAATCTGTCGTGTAAAACACTGAACACAGAATCATATGATAATTTTTTAGAAATAAAATTTAACTATTTTGACCAAATAACCTTCCGGGACATTTTGATTTTTGTACCCGCCACACATACTGTGAACAGGTATATTCAAGCTGTGTGTCAAGTTTGTAAAGCATTAAAGGAGACGTCATAGACCCCATATATATTCTTGATCAGTTTGACGACATAACTTGATTTATTAAGCGGAAATTGGGAGCTTAAGCATTTCTAATCAATGACTAAATCAAGTTTAAA
The DNA here is from genome assembly GCA_018903435.1 of Leucophenga varia. Lineage (NCBI taxonomy): Eukaryota > Metazoa > Arthropoda > Insecta > Diptera > Drosophilidae > Leucophenga > Leucophenga varia. The sequence continues at coordinate 96,405 of JAEIFJ010000992.1, forward strand.
AATGAAAATGCCACGCCCTTTTTTAAGTGTATACCCCTTACAAATATACCAGTCATTATCGAGATTTTGTATGAAAAAAATTCTTGTTAAATTGGTTAAAACATTTCTAATAATATCCAATGTCAAAACAAGGGTGCCATGCCCATTTTTAGCTATAGCCTCCATATAAAACTTCTTTTTGTATAAAAGTCCAATACAATTAAGTAAGGTATATACAAATTGGATATACTTGCAATAGTAAGACTAAGTTTCATGTTAAACACAACCAAATTTCGGAATTTGTTTCATATGGAACCACTTTGTCATAACAAAGTCAATTATTGTCGGATTTTTCCCATTAAACACCCCGTTTTACTCGTAACTGTGTTCCATAGATGAAGCTTTCAAAGAAAATAGTATAACCAAACATCAATAAATTTTAAAAATTTGGACAAAAACAGAAAAAGGTAAGTTTGCCTTGAAAATACACACAAATAAGATCTAAAATACTAAAAGAATACATATATGTATTTGAAAATAATTACTTTTTCATACAAATGCTCGAAAATAACCGATAAGTTTATATGAGGGCTATAGGTAAAAATGGGCGTGGCACATTGTTTTTGATATTGGGTGTCATTACAAGAGTTTTTTTTTTAATTTCGAGTGAATAAGTTCATAAATAATACCTAATCTTATACAAAAATTCGAAAATGGACGGTAAGTTTGTATGGGGGCTATAGCTAAAAATGCCACGCCACGCCACCTTGAATTTGACATTGGGTGACATTAGAAGTATTTTTACCCAACTTGGAGTGACTATATTCATAAATAATAGCTATTTTGATACAAGAAATTAGAAAAACGGTAAGTTTGTAGGGGGCTATACCTTAAAATGGGCGTGGCACTTTGATCTTAGCACTTTAACTGTTTAGGACTACACTATGTGTAACGGGTTTAATAAACTTCGATTCGTAGTTAGCAGAATTATTGCCACATAAGTAAAATAAGAAGAAAACTAGAAAAAACCTTAACTTCGGTGGAACCGAAGCTAAATACCCGTCACACGAGGTGGCTTTATATAGAACTTCGAGAAAGGGTGAGTGGGGATCAATGGTCTGAAACAACTCAAGTTTATACACAGAATCAGTATTTTTAATATAGATATAACAAAAATGTTCTTGAAAATATCAGAAAATAAAAAGTAAGTTTGTGTAGGGCTATTCGTTATAGTGGCTCAATCCATATCGTATCGGTATTGTGTACATAAGATGATATTAGTTGTGTTTTCACCCGTTTTGAAGTAAATAAAATCTTAAATAATCCCTTTTTCCATACAAAATACCTAAAATGGGCGGTTGTTTGTATGGGGTCTCTACTTTAAAAAATGGGCGTGGCACCTTGGATTTGACATTGGATGCCGTTTGAAGTGTTTTTACCCAATTTTTGGGAGAATGTATGCATAAATAATAACTATTTTCATTTAAAAAAGGGTAGTTTGGGGCTTAACCTAAAAATGGACGTGGCACTTTCATTTTCGAACTTAACCAAGTCGTTGCTGAGAGAAGCTTAAGATTCAAATTTCTTATCTTTATATCTTGACCGAAAAAGATGCATAGGAAATATACAGACTGACAGACAGGCGGACATGGCTAGATCGACTCGACTCGTCGAGCTGATCAAGAATATATATAATTTATGGGGTCTACAGCGTCTCTTTCAATGCGTTACAAATTTTCAGACAAACTGAATATACCCTTCACACATGTGTGGCGGGTATAAAAATATTTTTGTAACCATCCAGATTTTTGGAGTATTCCGCAAATTTTAAATATGCAGTTTTGTTTTAGTCTATCAAACTTACAAGTTCTACTATAAAAACTTCACTCCTTTTTTTTTTTTTGCTAACAAAATTATCTCGAAAAATATAATTAGGATTTGAATTTTTGAGTTTTTACGAGTTTATACGAATCAAGAAACAAGCTTGGTTTCGTCGACATTTTCGTCAAACGTGTGACCACTTGAAGTTCAGTGTGGTTATATAGCCCCTGTAAAATTTTTATGAAAAGTTTACAAAGTTTGTACCTTTTGTTTTTTCGTGAAAATAATGAATGGTACTATGGGAAATAAAACACTTCCACTATCATCCTATGAATATACATCCAACATGACAAGGATCGGGCCACTTATAACATAGATGCTATACAAACTCACTTTCCATTTTTTTAATTTTTCAAGAAAATTATTGTTATATCCGCATTTTTAGCTTAAATTTTTACATATTTATCGTAAAAATATAAAACGTTTGTTTTGTTCTTGACTGAAAACACGCGTGCCTCACTAACTACTGACACCTTGGTCCTAAAATTTGACATAGATGTCAGTTAAGGTCGTACCAACTAAATGAAAACAAGAAAAATGTTAACTTCGGTAGAACCGAAGCTTAAATACTCGTGACACGAAGCTTTGAATAGTTTATGTGTAATCATCAGTGTTCACCCAAGTTTACACACAATATTGGTTTCAAATTTTAAGCTAAAAATATAGATATAACAATAATTTTCTCGAAAATATCCAAAATGATCGGTAAGTTTTTATGGAAACCACACCTAAAAATGGGCGTGGCACCATGACATTGGAAGACATAGGAAGTGTTTTTACCGAGTTTGGAGTGAATATATAAATAAATAATAACCATTTTCATACAAAAATTTTAAAACTTTATATGGGAGCTATACCTAAAAATGGGCGTGGCATCTTGGATTTGACACTGGATGACAATAGAAATGTTTTTACCCAATTGGGAGCGAATACATTCATAAATATTTACTATTTTTATACAAAAATCTAAAAAAACGGTAAGTTTGTATGGGGGCTATACCTAAAAATGGGCGTGGCACTGTCATTTTCGAACTTAACCTAGTCGTTACAGAGAAAAGCTTAAGTTTAAAATTTCAGTTCAATATCTCTATAACTAAGCGAATGAATTTCATAGCAACAAACAGACGGACAGACGGACATAAGGACAGATGGACAGACAGACGGACGGACATGGCTAGATCCATTCGTCTCATCGAGCTGATCAAGAATATATATACTTTATTGGGTCTCTGATGCCTCCTTCAATGCGTTACAAACTTTGGACAAACGTTTACACTATGTGTAACGGGTATAAAAATATGTTTTGCACCTCTAAAAGTGTTTGGTTGATTAACAACCACTCATTTGTTGGAAGCAAAACGTTGGGTATTCGGGATCATTTTTCAAAAACCATGTTCAATACCGGCTTTCTCTGGTACAATGTGACAGGGGATACCACTGCAAGATGATTGAGGAGAAACAAGAAAAATCGACGATAGTGTCTTTGTATGCTTACAAAAAAAATGTGTTGATTTGTAACAAATATGTAAATATATAGTCTTGATTTTTTCCAATATACAATTTATCAATGACATTACTACCCAAAACACCGAAGCGCCAAATCAACGCATCGAACGAGAATGGGACTTAGACTTAAAAACACTTTTGAACTATCTATATATTTTCAAAACATTCCATGAAAGAGCGTTCTGTAAATGAAAAGAAATTCTGTTTTCGAGTCATTTTGACTCAAATAAATAAAATTTATAAATAAACAAAATCACATCCGATCTGAATACTTTCTGGAACTTCACTTCGTGTTTGGTATGAAATACTTTATTAGGTTCTAAACTTAAACAAAATTACGCACACGTTTTTCCGAATTCAGAATCGGTTATAATATTTAAATAGATTAAAGAAATTAACCAACTTTCTCTTCATTTAAGACGGGTGTAAAGAAGGCAGTCATCGGAAGAAAACGTTATCGTTTGTATTGATTCATTTTCTGGGCCAGGCAGCAATCAGAAGTAGATAATTTGGGTTTCAGTTACATCGATCTCTTACGGTGTGTGTATGTATAACTATGAGTTTTGAAATAAATTTTTGTTGAATGCCATTAGCAAAGTAACACCAATTGACTTAGTGGACATTACCGCAGATGTAGCCCCTGTTTAGCTTGTCATTATTTTTTATTCTTTAGCTCATAAAATGCGCTCCCATAACTCTTTGCATACATTTATCTATAGTTGCAGCATCTCATTTGCATCTGTTGCCGTTTGTTGTTGATATTGTTACTACTGCAGATTGTCCACCTTGGTTTCATCTCATTCCAATGCCAGATCTGTTCATATCGACTACCGCTACATAACCGCTTTGCTCATGACTGCAAATTTAGAACCATTCCACAACGAACGAAACGCTTTTGTTTATTTTCCCTTAACACAGGAATATATTTCCTTTTTGTTTTTCTTGCTTACGGCTTGAGCGTTTTCATTGAACAAAGCGATTTCACTAGAAAAGTAGAAAAAAAGACTGGATGAGGCGATGCTGCCTGCTACCGAGTCTGTAGGCAGTGAAGCAAACATTGAATCTCATTCTCCTTTTTAATAGGAATTTTGTCATTTGTTTTGCTGAGTGAATGATAACTGACAGTTAAACAGGCAAAACAGCGAAAATGTCAATATATATGTATGTACATATGTGTATGTATATATGTATAGAGGAGTGTATGTGTTGTGTATATGCAAGAAGGCAAAACCTCAGCTGCAACTGCAGTTGTCAGCAATTGTAGCAATGGTACCTGGTATAGTTGTGGATAAGAAGCGAAAAAGGGTAACTAAACTTTTACATTCGAGTACCTAAGGGTATTTTTATAGGTATATCTCTCAGTGGTTGCCACAAAGTGACTGACTGCAACTCTAACTGCTGCTGCTGTTGTTGTTGCTGTTTTCATGTTATTCTAAAGTAAATGTCAATAAATATTGCCAATGACTGCAACATGTTGCTACCAATGCCAATGTTGGCTCTCCAAAATACGCTGCTATTGCAACTGCCTTCATTGCCAATACCATGGTTGCTGCTGCTGCTGTTCTGTTTGCCACAGCATCATTGTCATTGTCATCACTGTTGTCGTTGTTGTTGTCGTCGTTTTTTAGTTTTACATTTACCTGTGGAATTTTTCAATAAGCTGCTGCTGCAGCAATGCTTCTTAGACTTTTTTCTTTTAATTCAAATGCAAACATAAATTTTATTTAAAAAGAAAAAAAAAAAAAAATATGAAGGAAATTTAGTTATGCAATTCGTTTGGTGCCTTTGGAATTAGCAACGAATCAATAAAGCAACTTTTTTTTTTACTCTAATTCAAAAACAACAAAAAATGTATTCTAAATCAATCGAAGCCGCCAATCTTTTAGATCCATTTGATGTTATGTCTATCTAAAGCTCATCAAGCATCAACCAACCAACCAACCAACCGCAGTGCATCGTACATCATTTTCACACCGACATTGTGAGCTCATGAAACTGCAGTAACATGAGGCAACCTTAAATGCGAAAAATCATGGCCGCTTCCCCAACGCCAAACTAAATGAAAAAAAAAGCAATATCATCATCATCGGCAGCCACATCGACAACAAATGACTTTGAACTGAGAATTTGCAGCTAATAATTTACACAAAAGCGTTTTTAATCATCAACAACAGCCACCACCAAGCGTCGACATCGGCAGCTTCACCGACATCGTTGTTCTTTTCGTTCTTGGTGCGTCGGATGCCCCAAAAAATTCACAGCAACAATAGAGCCAGCAGGAAATGTATATACATGCATAAAGAAAGAAAACAAAAAAAATAATAAAAAATAACAAAAAACAAGCACAGCAAAAATATTTACAACAAAGTAATCAATCAGTGCGGTCAATAGTCAGTGATCCATGGCTGAGTGCCCTCGACACCCGCACTGTGTTGGCAGCGCAAACGGAGGAACAGAATTCGAATAATTAACAACCAAGAACAATACGAAGAGCGGTTGCCAGGCACAACAACAAAAAAAAAAATGGTTTAATTTGGAGCACAGAAGAATCGTTCGTGCTTTTCTATGAAATAAGATTTGATTTGTTTCAAAACTTTACGAATATTTTTTAGGAGGTCATGTTTTTTTTTACACACAAAATATTATATTTTGAGCTCCACAAGATTAAGATTAAGACCGGATCGGGTATTATAGCATTAAGACTCAAGAATATATAAACATTTAAAGTGTAAAACTTTGTATTTAAAACAGGCAGCAGAAGACATTATAGACCCTACAAAGTGTACATACAGGGGTGTCAAGGAAATTTTCTTCGGTTGGTTTGTAAATCTCTAAAATAAAATCTCGGTATCACAGACATTCGAAAGTTTTCATTGTTCAAAAACAGGTTTGCCAATATCTACAGTTGACTATATTTGAACACTTTTTGTAGACTTTTCATTTTCATATTTCACACTTTTTTCAATTTTAAATGACCAAATCTACGAAAGTCTTCTTGATATAAAATGAGAAATAAATAAATCACAAATTTATGATCGTACTTTCTTAATTAAACCGAAAAAAATTTCAAATAATTTCACCGCCAAAGATCAAATTCTGCATGACAACTCTTCTAAGTGCATTGTTGTACATACACACATTCATAGACAAATGCGTATACATGAACCATTAGTAGGGTCCAAATTAAAACTAGAGGCCCAACATTTTTAGCCATAAACTGGACTCATTTTTTTAATGCAAGTCTTTTGCCAAGCTCCAGCACCCTTTACTCACTAAGGATTTATCGGAATTTTAAAATTAAAAAGAATTTTTAAAGTGAAGGAAGTGCAATTTTGTCCAATGTCAGGAAGAATTTCTAATCGATCGTTGATTTCTACACTTTTTGGTTAGAATATCTTTTAATACGGTGGCTTGGATTTAGCGCAAAAAATAGTTTTTAAGGGGGGTGGGGTTTTCATTTTGTTAGCTCTTTATCAAAATTTTTGTTAGCCTATGTTATCAATTACTTCAGCGATACTCAAATTAGTTTAATATTTTTTCAAAATACACTACAAAAAAAAAAGTTTTTTAAAACTATTTGAAGTATTCGTATAAAGTTTTCAAAAAAAGATTTTGTACCATAGTAATTTGACTGATTATAATTTAGCGATATCATCAAAAAATCTGATCTCGACTATCGATTTGAATATTTTTTTATTGTTTTTTCCCCCGAGTGCGTTTACATATCTTATGCTAACCTGCCAACTCAGACCATTAATATTTTTCCGCAAATACTTTTCATAAATGAACATTTAATTGGCGGGGTTGTTTCGCATTAAATTTATGAAAACATTAATATTATAATTTTTTCTACAATTATAAAGCAAAATACAATTTCTTGTTGGACAAAATTAATCTTCGAAAAATATAAAAGTGCATTTTGATCCAGTTGGCATTCTTTGTATTCGGTTGGTTACGTCTCAACCATTTTCCAGCTCAGTGGAAATACGATGCGCAGAGATTATTTTAATACCAAAACCGAATAAACCTGAAAATATTATAACCTCTTATCGTCCTATAAGCCTATTAGCTGTTTTACCTAAAATATTTGAAAAAATATTTTTACGAAGATTATTGCCAGTGCTTAATGAACGAAATATTATACCGGATATTCAATTTGGCTTTTGAATTGGATATGGCACTATTGAACAATGTCACAGAGTAGTTGAAGTAATTTCAAAAGCGCTAGAGAAGAAGCAATATTGCTCAGCTGTGTTTTTTGGATATTCAGCAGGCATTCGACTGAGTTTGGCACGAGGGTTTGTTATACAAACTGAAAAAAATACTTCCAACTCCATTCTATTTGATGCTGAAGTCATATCTTACCCAAAGGATATTTTTATGTGAAAATCAAAGACTCACAATCAAATATTTGCCCAATTAATGCCGGTATACCCTAAGGAAGTGTGTTAGGGCCAGTGCTTTACACAATTTATGCTGCAGACATGCCTGTAAATTGTAATGATACTATTCTAGCCACAGCTGACAGCCCTGTTGATGCTTCAGATTTTCTCCAGGTGCAGTTAGATATAATCCAAAACTGGCTAAATGTGTGGAATATTAAAGTGAATCCAATCAAATCTTCCCATATACAGGGTCCGCCACGTCTTTTTTTTTTTTAAATGCAATAAAAACAAAACGGTTCATCCGATCATCAAATTTATTTTTCATATTAAAGTACAATCCTTCCGGTTACTTATGGAATATAAGTTCGTTCAAATGGCTGCCTCGGCTGGCCTTGCAGTACGCCATTCGGTCGACCCAATTTTTTGAGGACATTTCCGATTGTTTGCGGCCGTATTTCGGCAATGGCGACGCGAATGTTGTCCTTCAAAGCTTGAATTGTCGCTGGCTTGTCCACATAACACTTGTCTTTGACGGCGCCCCACAAATAATAATCCAACGGTGTCAAATCACAGCTCCGAGACGACCAAACGACATCAGAATTTCGGCTGATAATTCGGTCTCCGAAAACAGTGCGCACAAGATCGATCGTAACGTTGGCTGTATGGCACGGTGCGCCGCACAGTGGTCCGAAATCGCGAAAACGCGCGCATGAGCATTAAAACGTTTTACAGTCCGCAATTTTTAGTCGATTTTTTTGTTTTTTCTTTTTTATGAATTAGGATTAAATTATTAACCATTTTTTGTTGGCGAGTGCTATATTTATTTTTTTGTTTTAACAATATTTATTGTTAATATCAACATATTTTGCACAATAGAGAAAAGTTGAAAATTTTTTTAAACAACTTAGTTTTATGCTAAAAAACAAGAAATGAGTTGCAGTTAATAAAAATCTGTATTATAATTTGTTTGAACAAATTAGTGTTGTCTTTTGACAACATGGGTATATTAAAACTTATTTAAAAAGTAAAATATATTTTCAATTTTTACATCGTCATTGTTTGCACTTTTGTTCCTTTTAAATTTTGAAATAAGAAACTTAAATTTTTTGGAGTTTTTGATATTAAAGTTCTTTTGATATTACTCTATTTTTTCATTACTCATATCAGCGATCTCGGCTGGAAGTTCCTTTTTCTTAGGCGATGTATTGCTGACGTATTGACTTACTACGAATGGATCTGAAGTGATCAAAAGACGGTTAAAGAAAGATATCAGTCATATTGTCAATCCTTGAGTTTTTTCTTGCGTAATTTGTACGGAAGGATTTAAAATCTTTATGCCTTCCTTCTAGTGGTTCTTCGGAAAGCACACCAGCTGGAAGGATAGAGTTCTTCATTATTGCCTCTCCATGAAGTAATATTTTATGTACTGTTGGCCAGAAGTTAAACCAGCCGTACATTGCGTTAAAGTCCTTAGCAGCTGATAGAACATATTTTCCAAATTTTGCAGCATCAATTTTTTTTACTACTATTAATAGCGATAAGAATATTTGCAAATCGATTATTTAAATCTTCATTTACTTCTGTAATTTTAGAAGTAAATTTTATGTCACCAAAGAATCGACGAGAAGTATTTCCGTCATTGCTTGATCCGAACCCATGATTTGGAGTATCAAGAAGCAGTCCTGTTTCTTTCTTAAAAGCAGTTTGTATGGAAGATTTTTTCTCATTCATTAGGTTTTTCTCAGTTTCATTTAATTTAGTTCCTTTCTTTCGCCAGTTCTGAGGAAGAACTAATCTGTAGGCAAGATTAAAAAAAAATTCCATGAATTTTATTCTTGCATGGAGAGGCGAAACTCCGTATTTCAAATTATCTTCTGTAGTTATTGCACGTGAATTTGTCTCTAATCCATTGAGTGCCATTCCTGATCTACCACTGAGAAAACATTTAGTTGTAGCTTTATAGCCTTCCAAAGTATTTAAAACTTTTGTGTCGACCATTGTTAAATCTAACTTGTGCTTTATGTTTAAATTGCCATTTTCAATAATTGTGCTTAACTTTTTAAGTTTAAGATCTCTTCTTGCATCCTCTTAACATATGTAATATTCTTTCTCAACCGCTTCGTTAGTCTCCTTCTCTTATTTTAATTGCACAGGCCTGCAAAGTCTTATGGAATTCGGAGCCCGATTTTCCCAAACAATACTTTTGCATCCATTCTCAATTACAATCTACATTAGAAAAAACTTACCAGCATCGCTAAAATCCACTTTAGAAGAGAATTATTTTTATAAAATGAATCTTTATTGTAAACTTGTCTTCCACTTGTATTAAACTTATCGCGTAGCGGTCGAGGATCAATTTCGCTCTACAACGATAAAAATTACTCGAAACATCTTTATACAATAAATTAATTAATTTCATCAATTAAGTTAATTTTAATCATTTTACACAAAAAAATTTTATAATAAAATGTTTGAAGTGACTGTAATGTTTATTTAGGTGCTGTCGTGATCTTTCTTGATTTAGTGCAATTGGACTAAATTCCACTTTATAAATGAATACGCAAGTATCTGCAGATCAAACATGCGTCAATGTACTCTCCATAAGTTTCTCTATATTCCCAAATCATAGATTTAGTGTGCAAAACTGTGCAAAAAAAGATGCATTCCATTAAGAATTGAAAAAAACATTCAAAAAAGTGAAAAAACCGCCAAGTGTTCCAGTTTTACAATGCGTATACCAAAATAAGCAGTACAATATGGAGTTTATTTTGTTAAAATACAGACCTTGACAATTAAAATCCACTAGTAACATGTTACAATAAGTTAAAAAAACATTAAAATGACACGTTATTGAAGTATTGTCCAAGTTTTTCTTTTTTAACATTTAAATACAGTAACAATATTATACTGTACAAACATAATTATTTCTTCGATGCTGGAGACAAATCATTGAAACAATATTCATTTTTGGTACCTGTAAAGTATCACATACATGTCTCAAATGTTAAAATACATTTTCGAAAATAGTCGGATTTTGCCTTCATGTGCGCGTTTTCGTGATTTCGGACCATTGTGCGCCGTCTTGCTGGAACCAAATGTTGTCCAAGTCCTCGTCTTCGATTTCCGGGAAGAACCAATCCGTTAACATGGCGCGGTAGCGTTCGCCATTGACCGTAACGGCGGCTCCTGCCGCATTTTCGAAAAAAAATGGGCCAATGATGCCGCCAGCCCATAAACCGCACCAAACAGTAACTCTCTGAGGATGCATTGGCTTCTCTTCGATCACGTGCGGGTTTTCCGTCCCCCAAATACGACAATTTTGCTTATTGACGTAGCCGCCAAGATGGAAATGAGCTTCGTCGGAAAAGATGATTTTTTGGTAAAATTCCGGGTCTTCGGCCAAGCGCTCATCTGCCCATTCGGCAAAGGCAAACCGCATCGGATGGTCTCGTGGCTTCAATTCTTAAACCAATTGAACTTTGTACGGTGTCATACCAAGGTCTTTTTTCAAAATTCGCCTAAGGGACGTCGTGGAAATGTCCAATTGTTGAGAGCGACGCTTCACTGATGTTCCGGGCGCCTCACGCACACTCTCGGCTACAGCAGCGATATTATCGGCAGTACGCACTGTTTTTGGTTTCTCACGCGTTGGTTTATCAATAATTGTGCCGGTTTCTCTCAATTTTTTCAAAAGAAAGCGCACATACGGAGCGGACGGTGCTTCTGTTCGGCTCATTTCCGTGCGTAATTTTCGCACACATTCTGCAACATTACCATAATTTTTCAAAGTAAAAACTGCACTATTTTAACGTGTTCCTCTAACCTTAACCATTTTCGTTCAGCGGAAGGATAAAACTAACTTTTTTTCTACTATCAGTTGACAATCCAGGTGTTGCCACACTCGAAATAACCACTAGTTCAAAAAAAAAATGTTAGGGGGGACCCCCTATGTATAATCGAAAGCGTAAACTAAAAATACAAAAATAATTATAATTTAAAAAAAAAAAAAAATTAAAAATAAATTTGGATTAGGTTTTTCTTATAGATCCTTTCTCATATCAGTAGTATATTCACATGATGATTGCAGAAGTGGTTTTACCCAGATTGGACTGAATACTTTCATAAATAATAACTATTTTCATACGAAAATATTCGCTAGTTTTGTATATGAGCTATTCCAAAAAATGGGCGTGGATCCCTTGGTTTTGATATTAGATGAAATTAGAAGTATTTTTACCCAATTTGAAGTGAATACATTCATAAACAATAACTGTTTTCATACCAAAAATATCGAAAAAGTGGTATGTTTGTATGGGGGCTATACGTAAAAGTAGGCGCGTCATCTTGGTTCTGGCATACAATAAGTTAAGGACCAAAGAAAGCTTAAAATTAACATTGGCAATATCTTTGTTCTTATTTATTTTAATTTTTAATTTTTTAAATGTTTATGTTAAAATTAATTTTCAAAAAAAAAAAAAATATTTCAGTTTAGTTTTCTACGCTCTTATCCCATTGTTAAATTGTTGCAACGTACACATCATCCTTCATGCATCACGCATTCGGCCACGGGTTCTCCTTTTTCTGGTCTGTCCATGCAGTTGTTTCCGCGGCCGTGCGGGAATTGGCAATGGTGCAATAGTTCTTGATTGAATATCCATCTAGGAAGAGTCGAGCATCTTTGATAATGATCTGAACTGCTGTCTTTGCGCTTCATCATCATCGCGGCCTTTGCAGTCCAGTCAACAGTAGTCAGAGCAGACTAAAATTGCAAGAGAAGATGCACCGAACGAACGAAAGAACGATCGATCGATCGATCGATCTATCTATCAAACAAACTGAAAAAAAGAAGGCAAACAATCGAGATATGTTGATCAAAAATACATTCATTTGATAGAGTAACGCCAATCACGACAAAATCATAGTGAGAGGATGTGAGGGAGGAAATGAAACATCAAGCATATATGTTAAGAGAATCAAGTTCGGTTACGATGAGCGCCAAAGTCAAAGTATTCATAATGGCCCCAGGGACCTTACAGACTGCAAAGTAGACTCGACTCGCACTAACGCTAGAACTAAACTCAAACTGAAACTTTTTATAAGTTGGATAGTCATTGCGTGTTGTGCTATGTTGTGTTTGCTTCGAACGAGCGTCAGTCAGTTAGACAGTCAGTTCAGTTCATGGCATGGCATGGGGCGTTTGTTTACTGGTACCAATGAGAAAATGCGTCATAAATGCGTAATGTTAAGGAGCAGAAGCTGGCGGTGGTGGCGATTGCTTTGACTGCGTCTGCGTCTGAATATGATGCATGAGAGTGTTTGTGGCATGCAGCATGAAAAGTACCTCTGTATAACCCTTTATTAAAATTCCTTGAAACTAAAAAATAATTAATTTTTAAATAGTGCAGCGAATTCTATTTTTCCCACAGAGAGATGAAAATCTAAAATGGAATAAAAAAGTATGGCGGCAGACTTACTATACAGATTGACAAACAGACCGACAGACCGACCGAGAGACAGACAGACATACAGATAGGCAGGCAGGCAGGCAGACAATTGAGCTTCTCGCGATCGCCCCATCATAGGATCGATCGTCAAAATAAAAGCGAAACATTTCCATGGTCAATAGGAATGGGATGGGATGAGATGAGATAGTACTGTGCTTCGATGTGATTCTACTGTTGCGTCTGATGGCAGTCTTCATCATATTTAATGGTTGTGTGATAATATGCCACATTGCTGTGGCTGCCACAGGAAATACTATAAAAGAAAATAGCCATAAGCAACAGTGACACGCCCCGCCCGCCTTACACACTTCGTTGTATCTAGTCACATATCGCATAGAAGAACGCACACAAAACTCAATTAAAGAACGCATTGCAAACGCATTTTGTTCCTCTCCTCTCCGCTCCTCTGATGTTCACTGGCGACGATGGATGATGAACGACAATGATGATGAAGAGCCTTCATTGAAGTGGCGAAGGCAATAAATATGGTTGCTTGGTTATTAGTTGCTCGGAATGTTAGCGATGCGCGTTAATTAACTCATCAATTTTGTGATTTCTTTCTTTTATTCCATTTCATTTCATTTTATTTATTTATATTTTTTTCTTTTATTTGCTACTTTTGTGAAATTTTCATTGTGTGAAATATCCTTTTGTGTATGCGAATGCAGGTTTTATGCAATGAAAAGTTACTTTAGTCGCAAATCAAAAAATGGCACTCGACACTGAGTTTAGCTTAATCATTTAAACGAAGTTTTCGAATTTCGATCGATAGTTGTTTTGAATCGTGGCTGCCGTTGCTGCCCCTGATGGCTGAACATGACATCCAGAACAGAACAGTAACAACTACAATACTCGTAGCAGAGCAACTTCGTCGAATTTCTAGATTTTTATGTTGCTGTAACGCAGTTTGTTGCAGGTGATGCGAGTATAAGCTGCAAGAAACTTTATGTCCGCCTTGGCTCAAGAGACTCTCGAACAAAACAAGTGCCAACGGAGTGTGCGTGTGAGGTAGCATTCCTATTTAGTTTTTTTATTTATTACTATTTTTTTTTCTTTTGTTTTTTTTTTGCTTGTTGGCGAATCTATGCGGTTCACTGCGTCGCGATTCTTCTTGTCTCCATTAGACTGAGATCAATTCAGTGATCTGGTGTCGCTCTGTCGTTCATTCGTTCTGTTTTTTAGCGAAAATAAGTACATACTAGAATGTAGTTGAAAATGTCTTTAATAATGACAGCAAGTATGTGTGGAACTTGAAGAGCGCGTAAGCATCACACAACTGCAACAGCTTCGAAACATAGTCACACACTCGAAAAAATGTTTGAAGCTTATTAAACTTTCTCTGTTCAGTCTGATTATTCGTAAAAAAAACAATTAAAAATGATTGTTACCCAATTTAAGAATATTCAATTTGGTAAAGATCGAAGATGTGATAAAAATCTATCGAAAGGGCCACAAACATGCAATTATTCCAGGTGTAGTATTCTGTCTTTGTTTACTTGCATAATTTTAAAATAGTAAATATAGGGTTGAAGGAGTATTCTTTTCCCCGGACCTGGCGATTAGAGAATCCTTCAGACTTCCCTACCACTGCAGTGTTTTTCAAGCTGAAATGATCTTGGGTAATACTCAGGTAGTAGACAAAAAGTATACATATTCTCAGATAGTCAGGCTGTCTTAAAATCACTTGGCTCGTATAATATAAATTAACCGCCAAGTGGCGCATATCTCTAAACGAGATGGCCGAGCAATGGGATATTTGACTTGCATGTGTTTCGGGTTAACAAGATATTCTAGGTAATTGCGAAGCAGATAGATTGGCCAGAAAAGGTACAAATTCCTATCGAACTCCAGGTAGGAGTTCGATAGGAATTTTCATGGTTACTCTGTAGCTACGAGTGGGGCAGGAAATAATCAGGCTAACAGAGATTATATGGATCACAAATCCCAAATGAAATATCTCAAAACTTACGTGGCCAAAATACATCACCGAAAAGCCCAACTCTTTGATCACAATAGATAGACTCTAACCATGGTGATAGGAGCTCTCACGGAAGACAGCCTGGTTGGCAAACATGCCGTTCAACTAGGGGCAGAGATCAACGACTTCTGAAGGAGTTGCGGAAACGAGGAAGAGGAAAAGACAATAGAACATTTTCTCTGTCACTGGCAAGACCTTGGAAGAATGAGATCTGCCTTTCTTGATAGGCCGCGTCTCGATAGTCTAGCTGAAATTAGGTGATCAAGCTGGTTCGAGTAGGGAGAATAAAAACAAATGATCATATGGTATCACAATGGGCCGCGATGGCCTTTATAACCTAACCTAAACATAATTTTATAGCTTCGTAGTAGGCTAGAGGGAGATGAACATAGCGTCATTGAGTATGTTACGATCCATTGATTCATTACAACAAACACATTGCAAGCGTAGCGATGATCTAAAGGGTGGTTAAATTTCAAGGGCCGATGTTGAATGTGAACCACACCTAAACGTCAAGTTTTTCCTGCATTTCTTTTGACATTTCTCAACTTCAGACTAACTCAATTTGAACCATGGAAAGATACACAATCGAGCAACGCGTTAAAGTTATTCAGGCCTATTATGAAAATGGGCGTTCAAATCAAAATGCATATCGTGCACTTCGAAAGAAATCTTCTTCAGGGATGAGGCACATTTTCACCCTCAGTGGATTCGTCAATAAGCAGAATTGCCGAATTTGGGCGAATGAGAATCCAAGAGTGATTGTCGAAAAACCAACGCATCCACAAAGAGTGACTGTTTGGTGCGGTTTATGGGCTGGCGGCATCATAGGGCCGTACTTCTTCGAAAATGAGGCTGGCCAGGCAATTACTGTGGATGGTGTTCGCTATCGTGAGATGATAACAAACTTTTGTGGTCTGAATTGGAAGATATGGATGTGGACGATATGTGGTTCCAACAGGACGGAACCACTTGCAACACAGCAAACGAAACAATGGCTCTTTTGCGCGAAAAATTTGATGGCCGAATAATCTCACGTCGCGGCGATGTCAACTGGCCGCCAAGATCATGTGATTTGACACCGTTCGACTTCTTCTTTGGGGTTATTTGAAAGAAAAGGTGTACGCCAATAAGCCAACAACAATTCAAGAGCTAAAGGATGAGATAATTCGGCACATTAACGACATTGAACCTCAATTATGCCTCAGCGTCATCGAAAATTTAGACCATCGGATGGACGTGTGCCGCCAAAGCCGTGGCGGCCATTTGGCCGATATTTTGTTCCATACATAATTGAGTCATACCAATATATCATAATAAAAAGAAATGTCAATAATTTCCTAAATAATTCGTGTTTTATTCAAAATCAACATCGGCCTTTGAAATTTAACCACCCTTTATAAAACAACTAACACTCGCTTTGTGTATTTGTTTCTACGTAGAATAACGGTGCGGTCCAATCGGTCTGAAAATGCCACTAACAGCACATCGTATGGTATGAATGATACCAGTGCTAGTCTGAATATAATGCCAATTTGCTTTATATTGATTAACTTTTAAATATGGCCCCCCTATAGTTTTAATAAGTTCTAGGAAACCAACAATTTCTGCAGGGGGTATACGTAAGTGGTGTTATTCTGTTAAAAAAGGAATATATTTGTTGTGGTGTCTTACCATCTGAACAACTGAGTACAAGTTTTTCATTATTTTTTGCTAAACCTCATAAACCATAATTTTACCTGCGGATAAGAAGTAAGCATCTGCTATATCTCGTCATTATTTGAACCACAACTTACTATCCACACTTTTTTTTATGGGAATCTACCCTCCCTAAAGAAAGAATGCCTCATACACATAATATGTATAATTTGTAGATTCGTATGAAGTCAAACAGTTTTTCATTGTTTTAAAATCGTATTTGCACAGTGTATTTTTAGTAAAAACAATTCTTGTCGTCGTGGAGGCAACAACAACAACAACAATAATAAAAAAAATGCCAATGTCAGTTGTCGATGTAGTTGAGAAGTTGAGTGCAATAATCCGAGACGTCATTTTTATTGCTTTAAGTTTGCTTACTACTACTTGCTGAATTCTTCATATCAAATCGCGGACAGGCATGGTGCGGAGCTGCGCGGCGCGGCTTCAACTTAAACATCAAATAAAGAAACGCGTTTTCGTCTCATCTCTAGCAAATATCATCGTTGTTAAAGTCGTCAGAGATGTCCCCATCACCTTCGCCATCATAATCTTCAACGTTGCATTGCTAGTTGTCATCATTCGTTGATGAACACCATCACTCGAATGAATGAGAAGATCATCACACAGCTAAAAACGGTTAGTAGCAGCTACAATCTTAGTAAAAATGATAATTATTGCACTGCTAACAATTTTTAGCTTGTGTAAAAATATTAAAGTTGCCTCTCGTCTTTGACTTGGCAACAGTTGCTGACATATCGATGTTGTTTTCGTCGTCGTCGTCATCATCGTCATCGTCCTCATCAAATTGATATTTATCTGTGCAATCGTTGCTTGTATCTATGTAGCTGATCTGAAGCGCTTTGATTGACTAGCAGCATATTAGTTTTGTTGTTTGGGAATATTTTTCTTCTTTTCTATTTCTTTTTGTTGTTGTTGTTGTTGTTGCTGCTGCTGGCAACGCTTTTCATAGCTACTTTTGGTGTTAATAATAATTATTGGCTTGGTCAGTGCGTAAGCAAGACGAGATGAGAGCGAACGCTTCATCAATTGGCTGTGCCTAGTCGAGTGTATCTATTGCAATAAATGTTGCTGCCTTGAGTACGTGACAATATTGCCAAGAACGGAGCAATGCCATAATGATGTCTCCATCTCCATCTTCTGATGTCGATGTTTTTTCAGATTGTCTCTCTGTCTGTCTGTCTGTCTTATTGTCCTCCACATGGCTTGTTGAATGGCATTGCATTTTTTTGCGGCGCTTGTTTGTCGTTTTATATTTGATAAGAAGTTGCCGACGTTGTCTCGATGCTGCGTTGCTTGCGATGTTGCATAGTTTATTATTGTTGTTGCAGCACGTGCTGTTGCTGGTATTAATTGTTTTAAGCAACAATTTCTAATTGTTTACAAATTGTTTCAGAAATTATTTCATAAATGACAATGAATCTTTTAGACAATAAAAATTGTTCATAAGTAAATCATTATCTCATTGCCGCTGTTGCTGTTGCTGCATTTGTTAGCGAAGATAAGCAACTGCATATCTGTTATTTCTTCAACTTTGCATGCTCCAAATCTCGTGTCTAATGTTTTGGGCATTTTATGATTGTGTAAAACATTCTTTTTAGTTGCTATTGATGACTTAAACGTGTTCTCAATTCAAACGGCAGCAATAAGATAGCAGCAGCAGCAACCGCAGCAGCTGTTGGTGACTTGTGTGTGGCATGTTGGCAAATTTGCTGCTGCTGAATGACAAGTGTGTCTGTAACTTTCTATCTTGACATCAGCAACACTTTTTCTAATGTTTTGGATAGCAATTTTTTGCTTTTGTCGCTGATGCTCTTTCGTTTGCTGGTGTTGCTCATTTCTGTTGAAATTTAACAATTGCCTGAAAAGATACAAACGTACGAAATTTTTGTGCAGCAATTTAAATAAGTGATGGACACTTTGTTGGAAACAATTCGCTTATTTTGTGTTCCAGCAACATTTCGATGGCAGCAGCAACATTGACCGACATAATTGCAACTTGGCCATTTAAGTCTTTTGTTTTTGGTTGTTGCTTAGTTCGATTTCTTGTTGTGTCTGTTTGCAACTTACATCGGCAAACGAAGGTCAATGCTGTTTGTTTTTTTTTGTTGTTGTTGCTGTTGTCTTTTGTCCATTTGCTCTGGCATCTGCAACAATTGTGTTTGCTACCGCTGCTGCTTTCCTCGTCTTACCCCTCTCTCGTTTTCACATCAACGGAATCATTGTCGTTTGTTGTTGGTCGCTTCTTTAATTTCGTCGTGTTAGCCGCTTGTACAAGCGCGGTACATTCCAAACGCTTTTGATATATAATTGCTGACCGTAGACAATGTTTGTGTTTGTTTTCGCTTCATCCTTCATGTCTCACATAGACCCTCCTTTCAAGTGTTAGTGTATTGTATTCAATTGCATTGATTGTCAGTCAGCTCGACGTTACTCTGTATTTTCTTTTCGGTTTTTGTGATCCTAAATACATTTAATGAGAACACCAAATTCGTAAGTGAAGTTAAGAAATCTGTGGTATGTGAGGTGTGTAAATTAGTTGGGAACTCAAAGGAAAATAGGAACTATGTGTTTAAAGTTATATGGTGTTGCAAAGGTTTGCTTTGCCACAGTAAATAAGTGAAATTTTGAAATGTAAAACTCTTTGAAGCTAACTATGTATTTTATACAAGCTTATTTAATTTCTATATATGGGACATACTATATAAAGAAAATCTTTTCTCACAATAGAAGAACTATTTATACATACTACTGTGACCAAAAACTAGTCGGAACTAGATTTATAAATCAAAAAAATTTATTTATTCTTCTTTATCAATTTCGTCCTTCTAATAGTACCATCCCATAAAAATAACCCCTCTTCCTTCAAAACTTCCCAAAAAATTCTTTCTTTCTAAATTTCTTAGAGCGGGCCGCCACTCAGAAAAAATTTCTCAACCAAAAAAATTTTTTTGGAAGTAGGCAGAAGTCACACGGAGAAAAATCAGGTGAATAAGGTGGTTGCGGTACGATATTGGTTGTATTTTTTGGCAAAAAAGTCACCAAGAATCAGTGCAGAAAATTCAAGAAAATTCAGCTTTTTTGGTACCAATCGAGTGGTGACACGATTAAGGCCCAAAATATCTTTGAAAATGGTATTAATTGATCCTTTCGATACGCCAATTTCATCAGCAATGTCTGGATGTGAGCATCGTCTGATGAGGTCTATGGTCGACCAGGGCGCTTTTCGTCTTCATCGCGTTCTCTACCTTTTTTGAACAAATTATTCCAATCAAATGTTTCTGCAGCATTTATTCCATTCAGAAAACAAAATTTGATCGCACTTCATTTTAGATAACTTGAGAACTTACCTGTATCGTAAAGAAAGTTTACTGTAGATCCAAATGTCCTATACCCTTTGAACACGTATAACCATTAATTGAACCATATTTTAAATGCGCAAAATATCAAGTCTCTAGATCAACTCAGTCCAAAGTTAACGGACGGTCCAAAGTCTGGTCAGTAAGCCGCATGCGAAAGAAAGGGTGTTCACCGTTTCCTTGAATGGTCATGCTGTGTGCAATGGTAAATTACGCAGGTCGACACTGAAAAAGATACAAGAATCGGACTAGACTTGCCTTATAGAGTTTTTAAATACATTTTCCTTAAAATCTCGACATGATGGAAAATCTTAAAGGCCGAATCTGTCCATCGTTGGCATTCAGCGATGAAAAATCTATAATGTTGATAGGCCTAGTTCGATGCTTGAACCAAAAAAATGAGTATTTTGTCGACCTGTATTATCGTGCAAAAAAATCATTTTGTTTTCGGTTTTTGCTATTTTCTGCGTTTTTGGTGCAAAACAAGCCTAACTTCGAGTAGTTGTTGTGGGTACCACTTCGTATTAACCGTTTCAGCAGGTTTGAGCAACTCAAATCGGTAAATTTGTTCGGTGGTCTTCGATTTCCACACCAAATTCGCCACTTAGGAACCGTCGTTGTTTCCGGTAGAGCCCAGCATTCGTTGAGTTTCGCAGTGGGTTTTTCAAAAGAAATCAAAAATCATAAGGATCTCCGTGATTCGCTGTTTTCTGGTTCAAAATTGGATATTTCTATCGTGATAAAACACTTTGTGGTCATATAAAACTTGTAAGGTTGTATACAAATATTTGTTGACAGATGTTAAAACCTTAATAAAATCAGAGAAAATGTTAACTTTCTTTTAATTGTTTATATGTTATCATCAGTGACTTGAGTAGAACTTTGAGATGGGCTGAGACGGGGTCAATGGTCTGATTCAACTCACATTAAGACACAATATTGGTACCAAATTTTAAGCTAAAAATACAGACATTCAAAAAAAATTCGAAAATAAAAGGTAAGTTTATGTGGGGCCTGTGCCAAAAAATGTGCTTGGCACCTTGGATTTGATATTGGATGATATTAAAAGTGTTTTTACCCAATTTGGAGTCAATACATTACTAAAAAATAACCATTTTCACACAAAAATTGGAAAAAGAGCGGTAAGATTGTATGGGGACTTTATCTAAAAATGGGCGTGGCACCTTGCTTTCGATATTGGATTGTTGTGTTTTAAGGCAATTTAGTGTGAATACATTCCTAAATAATAAACACTTTCATACAAAAATTCGAAAATGGACGGTAAGTTTGTATGGGGGATATATTTAAAAATGGGCGTGGCACATTTAACTTGACATTGGATGAAATAAGACGTGTTTTAACCCAACATGGAGTGAATATACGTATAAATAATAGCTATTTTCATACAAAAAATCGAAAAAAACTTGACCTGGTCGTTGCCGAGGAAAGCTTAAGATTCAAATTGCAGCTAAGTATTTCCAGTAGTCTCCAAGTAAATCGCGTTGAAATAAACGGACAGACAGACTGACGGACGGACAGACGGAAAACAGACAGACGGACAAGGCTACATCGAATCGCCTCATCGAGCGTGGCGGATATAAAAACAGTGACAAATTTCGGTTCATATATACAGACCAGTTATACCATGTATATATTTGCGTTAAACGTAATATCCGAATATTTTATGGATGATCGAAGTGATTTTCTGGGCGTCTAAAGAGACAACCCTCAGGATGAGGTTGGTTCGCAGGGAGTGGTCCCTCAACCGGAAATTAACTTAAAACCTTAAGATTACACGAACCATGGATAAGACGGCTAGATAAAAAACAAAACTATTCCAGGTGGCAGACACAAAAGTAAAAATCCACCCGTGGTGAAACCCGCGGCAGGGGCATGAATTCTGGAGGCCCCAACTACCGTTAAATCTACTATTCTTGATAACAAACCACGGAAAAGATTTAAGGAACACGATTTAAAAATATGAACCTGGAACGTTCAATCCCTTAAAAAGGATGACAAGCTCCAGCGAGAACAGTGTTCGATAAAAACGTGAACGAAAATCAGAGGGGCACGACAGCAGAGACGACCGCAGCTGCGTTGGAAGGATCAGGTCCTGGAAGACTTCCGGAACATCGGGATTCAGAATTGGTATTAAGTGGCATTTGACCATACGACCTGGGTTAATACACTAAGTGATGCCCAGGCTTACAAGAAGCTGTAACGGCCATATATCATATATGTATATATTTTGTTTTTGGGCATACTTACACTTAATTAATTTTATTGCCACACTATACATCTCAAACACTTATTCATTTGGGAGTATGATTTAAACGGGTATTATCTGTAACACATTGAAGGAGCTATTTAATACCCTATAAAGTATTTATATATGTAATATTACGTCTGTCTATCTGTGCGTCCGTCTGTTGCCGTCTGTTTGCCGCTGTGCAATTCGTAAAGAAACGTGATATATTGCTTGCGAATGTTTTAAAATGTCTTTATTGCTGTGCAACTAATGCTAAAGCCCGGCGTAATACAATAAAAAGAACATCACCAAATGAATCTCATCATAAAATCCGGCTTCCTATGATTAGCCATTTTCCTGGGCGAAGTTAAGTTGACAACGTTTGTTTTTTTTTCTTTTTATTAAACAAAATGTCTACAACAGTTTAAGATTAGCACATGCCACGCAAAAAAAAAAATTGAGATATAACCAAACAATTTATATGATCTACGTCTTCGACTACAATGCTAGAGGTCTCACTACAAATGATACATTTAGGAAGCGAACGCGTTCAATACGGATTCGTAATAATGAAATCGGTAGCAATTATAAATTGTAGCTTGGCTCTTCATCTTCAGTTATTGACTTCAAAGAGGTTCCAATCTTTCATTTCGTATAGCTGTTTATTTATTTTTGTATGATTTTTTTTTTTGTCAGAATTTTCTTTTTTTTTTTTTTTTGGCGCTGAGAAATGCGAGATACAACTTTTAGCTGGGGCACTGTTCTGGTCTGTCGCTGATGATCATTGATATCGTTTGCACGATTTGTACTCGCCGCTGTCGTTGATGCTGTTCTTGACGTTTGTTTTGTTCCTTTTTTTTTTTTTTGTTAAACTTTTTGCTCCTGTTGCCAGTAGCTACAAGTACATGTCAGCAGGAACAACAGGTAGCCTCAACGCGAATCGCCACCGTCGTACTTGCCGCTCTGCTCTGTCTCCGTCATTGTCATCATTGCATTGCGCCCGCTGTTTATTTAGACAACTTTTTGTTGCATTTGCCGACTACCCGGCATAATTCGCCTATTTTTTTGCACGGGCTCAAATTCAGTTTTCATTGGTTTTTATGTGCTCACAATCGTCAACTTCATTATTTTACAATCGCATACGGCTTTGATATGCCTAAAAATGTTGAAAAATGTTGCATTTGAAATGAGTTCGTGCAACAAGAGATCAAATTCTTTTTATTAATAATTTCGCATAAAATGCGAGCGGTAACTGCGGCTACAACAACAACAGCAGCAATAATAAAAACCAAATAACAACAATTGTTGTAATCAATATTACAAGTTTTTGTTAAGCGCGCCTCCTTTTTTTTCCCCTTCTTTTTATCGTTTTGCGCCAAAGCGTCGCGTCACATGTGGCGCAAATATCTTCTCATCTTGGTTACCCTTGCTTCTCTGTAATAAAATGCTTTATATACATGAGAAGTGAGCATCGATCTATCTACATACATATATATTTATATATATAAATAGTATTTTTTATAGTCCTTCCGATGCATTGATTTGTGTTGGTTTTATTTTTGATATTTTTTTAATACTCGTATTATGCTTTACTATATATATACTCATTTGTATTACTCTATTGCACATTTTTCTGTAGATTTTTATTGATGTTGTTGTTGTGGTTGTTGTAGTTGGCGTCCTTGAATTTCAATTACAACAAACATTTCTTGATGTTGCTCGAAATTCAATAATACAATATGTACCATGTAAGCTTTCTGATGTTGGTCTTAGCGATGAACAGCGATTGACGTTTCTGATTAATTGTCGATAGTTGCGTTTGTGAGTTAAGTTGACTGCATACTATATAGTGTATTCCTGATCGACGGAAAAATTCATAATGATAAAACAAAAACGAACAAAGCCCGATTCTATTCTGAAAGCTTCAATAAAATACACACCTACCAAAATATGTATTCAGATATTTTTAAAAACAAATTAACTTAACCCATTTACAGAAAGCACCAACTCAAAACAAATACTTCTTTAAAGAGCAATTTCTTATCATTTTGTCGGAAAATTTGTAGTGCTACCTTGAGAAGTCTTTCTTTATATGGTTTTTCGACAAGTTTAGCCTGCTGCGGTGGTATTCTTGACCGCCCGCACATCACATATGACATAAAACTTACAACACGGTGCGACAAAAAAAAACAAGTAAAAAACGTTAACTTCGGTGGAACCGATGCTGAAATACCCGTTACACAACACTTTTAATAGTTCACCAGGTGATTAGATTAAATTTCACGATGAATTTTTTCAAATTTGTATGGAGGCTTTATGTTATATTTGCCCGATCCTTACCATATCGAAAGTGTTCACTTAAGTGGACATGGGAATTAATTTTACCAAATTTGATTGAATTCATTCAGAAATAATAAATGTTTTCATATAAAAACTCGAAAATGGGCGGTAAGTTTGTATGGAGGCTATACATAAAAATGGGCGTGGCAACATTCTTTTGATATTGGATGCCATTAGAAGTATTTTTACCCTACATTGTAGTAAAAGCATTCATAAATAATAACTATTTTCATACAAAAAGTCGAAAAAAAGTGGTAGGTTTGTATGGGGGGCTATATCTAAAAATGGGCGTGGCACCTTGGTTCTGACATACAAATTAACTAGGGAGCACAAAAGCTTAAGCTTCAAATTTCAGGTTATAATCTTTAAAACTTTCCGAGTAACACTCATCGCAATAGACAGACAGACGGACAGACATACGGACATGGCTAAATCGATTCGTCTCATCGAGCTGATCAATAATATATATACTTTATGGGGTCTCCGATGTCTCCTTCAATGCGTGGCAAACTTTCGGACAAACTGAATATACCCGTTTACACTTTGTGTAACGGGTATAAAAATGTATGGGATGGGACTAAGTTTAGGTTGTAGACATGGTACAATAAAACAAGGTATCGCTACTTCATCAAATAAGCAACTTGTGCGTTGCTCGTGTGTATTAAAGAGTTAGATGAGAGAGAGAGCAGAAAAAATAAATGCTTGTAGTATTGTTGTTGGTTTTGAGAAAATTTTGTTTTTACATCCGATGGAAAAAACGAAAATTGTGTCTTGCCGTTTGTAGCCGAACACACACACCACTGGAAAGGTGTTTTTTTTTCTTTCCAGCGACATATTGAAATACGTTGTAGAATGTCTATAAACCTCTAAAAAAAACAGTTTTTTACCGTTATTTGAAAATTTCGATGAGCACGAAAAACTTCTAGTATGCCAAAAAAATCTGTTTAACTGTACCTACAACCATGGTACAATAAAACAAGATATCGCCACTGCTCGTTTCTCTGCCAGCGTTTGGGTTCTTATTTATTTGCAGTATGAATGCGAACGTCGTAGCGATAGGTCGGCTACAAACTGCAAAACACAATTTTCGTTTTTTCCATCGTGTGTAAAAACAAAATTTTCTCAAAACCAACAACAAAACTACAAGCATTTATATTTTCTGCTCTCTCTCTCTCATCTATCTCTTTCATACACACGAGCAACGCGCAAGTTGCTTATTTGATGAAGTAGCGATACCTTGTTTTATTGTGCCATGCCTACAACCTAAACTTAGTCCCATCCCATAAATTTTGTTTTAATTTTTTTTTGTCGCACCGTGTAATTTTTTTGGTAAGTTAAAGTCAAGTTTGTGTAGGGGATGTGTATTATATTAGCCCGATCCTTACCATATCTGTAGCGCATCCTTGGTTGGACATTAGAAGTGATTTTAAAAAAAAATTATTAAAAAGTAATAAGTGGCTTCATACAAAACTCGAAAAATGGGCGCAGGTTTGTGTTAAGCTATGCCTAAAAAAGGGCGTGGCACCATGGTTTTGACATACAAACAACTCAGTACCAAAAAAAAAAGAAAGTAATTTCGATTTTCACACAAAAACTCGAAAATTAGCGGTAATTTTGCATGGGAGCTATTTCTAAAAATGGGTGTGACAAGATGTGTGTTTACCCCATTTGAAGTGAATACATTCATAACTAATACCTATTTTCATACAAACAAAACAAGGTGGTAAGTTTGTATGGGGGCTGTACCTTAAAATGCACTTGGCCTCTTCGATATTCCATTGGAAGATGCTGGAAGCATTTTTATCAAATTTGTAGTAATAACCCTTTTCCTACAAAAAAAAAAAACTAAAAAGATAGTAATTTTGCATGGGGTCATCGCCTTTAAATGGGCAATGCATCTCGGTTTTGGCATACAAACCTTCTAGGACCAAGAGAAGATTAAGTTTGAAATTTCAAGCGCATATCTATATAACTAACCAAATAAAGCTCATCGCAACTGACAGACAAAAAGACAGACAAAACAAGATCGATTCGTCCCTTCAAGCTGATCATATATTTATGTATGTACAATATGGGGTCTCCGTTGGCTCCATTAATGCGTTACAAACTTTCGGTCAAACCACAGTCCCGAAAAATTAAACTTTTTTTCCGGTGAAGAAAGAAAATTGGTTGTACCAAAAAACCAATGAAGGAAACCTAAAATATATTTTGTGGTAATTTTCTTTAATGATTTAATTTTACTGCAAGTTCATTTTTAATCTAAAAATTAGGAAACACGATAACTTCGGTAGAACCGAAGCTCGAATACCAGCTACATCTTCGTTTAGTTTATTTATGAATATCAGTGGCTTATTTAAAATTTGGACCAGGGATGGCTTGGAGTCAATAGTCCGATACAACCAATAATGTGGTCAAATTTTAACCTAAGGACAGAAAAATAAACATTTTCTTGAAAAAAAAAAATTAGAAAATGGATGTTAACTTTGTTTGGGGGCTATATTTTATAGTGGCCTGATGCTTTTATAATATCAGTAGAGTAAATATACGAGGATATTAGATGTGTTTTTATCCAATTACTATTTTCACACAAAATAAGAAAATTGGCAAAAAGTTCGTATGGGGTCTATACCTAAAAAAGTGCGTGGCACCTTAGTTTTGACATTAAAAGTATTTTTACTTAGATTGGAGTGAATATTTTCATGAATAAGAACTATTTTCAAACAAAAACTTAAAAATGGGCGCTGGATTCGTGTGAGGCTATACCTAAAAATGGGCGTGGCACCTTGCTTTTAACATTGGATGCCTTTAGAAATGAATTTACCTAAAGAAAGAGGTAAAAGAGGTAATTTCGTATTGGGAGTGGCACCTTGGTTCTGACATACAAACTACCTAGGATCAAAACAAAAGCTTCAGTTTAAAATTTCATGTCAATATCTTTAAAGCTTTCCGAGAAAACGCATTGCAACTGACAGACAGACTGACGGACATGGCTAAATCGATATAATCGAAAGAATATATATGTATACTTAATGGGGTCTTCGATGCCTCCTTCAATGCGATACAAACTTTCCGACAAACTGATCACCCTTTACACTATGTGTGGCGAAGGTGATGAAGGAGAAGCGAAGCGCGCTCGAGCTTGAATATTATATAAGAATAGGGAGAATAAAGAAACCGATGCTGTTGTTGTTGTTTTATTCTGTTTATTTAAGCGAGCGACGCACAGCAAAAATTCAACGACATTTGTTCGTTTCTTTTGCGTTCGTTGTTGTCGCTTGCCATTTCACTCGCTCTCTGTGCTTTTAAGCGAGCGACAAAACGACATAAAACCAATATTAAGAGCTTGCATATATGTTGGCAATTCAAGCCTAATGATTCAAATAGTTATTTAGAGGAATTCATAAGCGAGTTATTAGATTTAATTAGGGATGGAATAGTACTTCAGGGCAGAAAACTAAACATTAGCGTAAGAGGTTTTATTTGTAACGCACCAGCCGGTGCATTTATCTTAGGTATTAAACATCACTCAGGGTTTTTATTGTTGTAATCAATGCACTCAAAAAGGCAAAAGTTTCCAATGGCGTATAGCATTCAAAAAAGTCTGATAGCCAACCTCGAAGTTAAGAAGTTTTAGAAATCGCCCGCAGCCAGAGCATAACAATATTCAGGATAAATTAGTATTAGAAAGTTTGCCAATTGATGTATTTGTTCAGTTTGCCTTAGACTATATGCACTTAGCTTGCCTAGGAATTAAGAAAACGTTACTAGTGGCATTGGTAAGAGTAAAAGGTCATAGATTTTCTTTGAATCGGCATTGTATTAGTACAATTAACTCTAAATAAATTTCATTTCGCAGTTTTTTTAAAAGGTACTGAGTTTCGTATGTTTATTTTATATACAGGACCCATTGTGTTTAAAAACATATTAGAGCCTTCCTGATATAATCACTTTTTATACCTGTTACACTAGTGTAAACAGGTGTATTCAGTTTGTCGGAAAGTTTGTAACGCATTAAAGGAGGCATCGTAGATCCTATAAAGTATATATGTTATTGATCAGCTTGATGAGACGAATCGATTTAGCCATGTCCGTCTGTCTGTCCGTCTTTCTGTTTGTTGCTGCGCGATTTATTCGCTCAGTTTTAAATATATTAAGCTGAAATTTTAAACTTAAGCTTTTCTAGGTCCTGTATACATTCTATGTTAAAATCAATGTGCCACCCCCACTTTTAAGTATTGCTCCCATACAAAAGTACAACATTTTGTCAAGTTCTTATAATGAAACAAGGAAAAAACGTTAAAAACGTTAATGAAACAAGGAAAAAAACGTTAACCGAAGCTGAACTACCCGTTACACAACACTTTTAATAGTTCACCAGGTGCTTAGATTAAATTTCACGATGAATTAGGCCAAATTTGTTTGGAGGCTTTATGTTATATTTGCCCGATCCTTTACATATCGAAAGTGTTCACTTTATGTTATATTTGCCCGATCCTAACCATATCGTAAGTGTTCACTTAGGTGGACGTTGGAATTGATTTTACAAAATTTAATTGAATTCATTCAGAAATAATAAATGTTTTCATAAAAAAACTCGAAAACGGGCGGTAAGTTTGTATGGAGGCTATACATAAAAATGGGCGTAGCGCCTTTGATTTGACATTGGATGACATAAAAAGTGTTCTTACCCTATTTGGATTAAATATATTCATAAATAATACGTATTTTCATACAAAAATCGAAAAAAAGTGGTAAGTTTGTATGGGGGCTATATCTGAAAATGGGCCGATGTTGATTTTGAATAAAACATGAATTATTTATGACTCAATTATGTATGGAACAAAATATCGGCCAAATGGCCGCCACGGCTTCGGCGGCACACGTCCATCCGATGGTCTAAAATTTAGATGACGCTGAGGTATAATTGAGGTTCAATGTCGTTAATGTGCCCAATTATCTCATCCTTTAGCTCTTGAATTGTTGTTGGCTTATTGGCGTACACCTTTTCTTTCAAATAACCCCAAAGAAAGAAGTCCAACGGTGTCAAATCACATGATCTTGACGGCCAGTTGACATCGCCGCGACGTGAGATTATTCGGCCATCAAATTTTTCGCGCAAAAGAGCCATTGTGTGGCAAGTGGCACCGTCCTGTTGAAACCACATATCGTCCACATCCATATCTTCCAATTCAGGCCACAAAAAGTTTGTTATCACCTCACGATAGCGAACACCATCCACAGTAATTGCCTGGCCAGCCTCATTTTCGAAGAAGTACGGCCCTATGATGCCGCCAGTCCATAAACCGCACCAAACAGTCACTCTTTTTTGGATGCATTGGTTTTTCGATAATCACTCTTGGATTCTCATTCGCCCAAATGCGGCAATTCTGCTTATTGGCGAATCCACTGAGGTGAAAATGTGCCTCATCACTGAAGATGATTTCCTTCGAAAATTGATCATCCACTGTTGCCATTTCTTGCCACCATTCTGACCATTGACGATGCTTGAAATGGTCAAGAGGCTTTAGTCCTTGAGTCAATTGAACCTTGTAAGCGTGTAAATGCAAGTCTTTATGCATAATATTCATCAACGACGAGCGTAAGAGGTGCAACTGTTGGGCACGATGACGAGTTGAGGTGGACGGCACTTCAGCCACACTATCGCGAACAGCAGCAATATTTTCTGCAGTTCGAGCATGCACTGGTGTTTTCACATTTCCTACAGACCCGGTTTGCTCAAATTTTTGAACGATTTTTTCCAATTGTACGCACATTTGGACGATTTTCATAATAGGCCTGAATAACTTTAACGCGTTGCTCGATTGTGTATCTTTCCATGGTTCAAATTGAGTTAGTCTGAAGTTGAAAAACGTCAAAAGAAATGCAGGAAACAACTTAACGTTTAGGTGTGGTTTACATTCAACTTCGGCCCTTGAAATTTAACCACCCTTTAGTAAAAGCATTTATAAATAATAACTATTTTCATACAAATAGTCGAAAAAAGTGGTAAGTTTGTATGGGGACTATATCTAAAAATGGGCGTGGCACCTTGGTTCTGACATACAAACTAACTAGGAGCACAAAAAGCTTAAGTTTTAAATTTCAGGTCAATATCTCTAAAACTTTCCGAGTAACACTCATCGCAATAGACAGACAGACGGACAGACATGGCTAAATCGATTCGTCTCATCGAGCTGATCAATAATATATATACTTTATGGGGTCTCCGATGTCTCCTTCAACGAGATAACAATAGATACAGTATTTTTCGAATTAATTGCATTAAAGCAATATTTTATAAAGAAAATTAATTGTTAATCTTCAGTCTTTTTTATTTCCCAATAGATTCTACTCTTGTTGGTTTTATTTTTCATCGAAAAGTATCGATTTAGACTCTACTGTTTTTCAACATTCAGTAGAACGTATTTCAGATTAATCGTGTTTAAAACTATTTGACTTTTTGTTTATGTTATAAAAACTCGAAGAACTAATTTGGCAGCTAACAAATACAGTGGGTCAGCAGAGAAATGTTATTGACGAGCTGATCAAGAAAGTGGATCGCCAGACTACTGAACTAGTAGTTCTGCATTCAGAAGTTGGGTCAATTAGGACAAGAGTTTGCAGCCCATTTGCCCTTAACGCCTATTAAATCCTTGAAGTAGTTCATCGAGTTTGATCACTCTTTGGAGGAGAACAGAGTTTTGAAGATTATTGTATGTATTCTAATATTGGGTGCGCAACTAAATAATTTCGTATTTGTTACTAACCTTATGTAGTCAATATTTTGACAGTGACAGCTATTCTATGTTAAAGCGCGCCAAAAATCAAGAACATTTGATATGTCACAGTGAATATTAGTAAACATACAATTTTTTTTTTTATTACAGTTAAAATATCAAGTTACGTTCCAACAAAACAGCATTTGCGGGGAGGTTTGCTTTTGTTCTTCAATTTAAAGAAAATTGCAACAGAAGCACATCGTTTACTCTCAGAAGCTGAATATGCTCCAGAGGTTAGAGTATGTCAGCAGTGGTTTGCACGATTTAAAAGTGGTGATTTTGACACAGAAGACAAAGAGCGACCAGGTCCATCAAAAAAGTTTGAAGACGAAGATTTGGAGGCATTACTCGATCAAGATTCATGTCAAACTCAAGAAGAACTTGGAAAAACATTGGAAGTCACTTGACAAGCCATTTCTAAACGTTTAAAAGCAGATGGATACATTCACAAACAAAGAAATTGGGTGCCACACGAATTAAAGCCGAGAGACGTTGAGAGACGATTTTGCATGTCTGAAATGCTGCATAATCGCCACAAAAGAAATCGTTTTTGCATCGTATTGTCACTGGCGATGAAAAGTGGATTCATTACGACAACCCTAAGCGTAAAAGATCATATGTAAAGCCAGGCCAACCAGCCAAATCGACACCAAAGCCGAATATTCATGGTTTGAAGGTAATGCTCTGTATTTGGTGGGATCAGAAGGGTGTGCTGTACTATGAGCTGTTAAAATCGGGCCAGACAATCACGGGAGAGCTATCCAGGCAACAATTGATACATTTGAAGCAAGCAATAGCCGTAAAACGGCCAGAATGGGCGACCAGACACGAAAAATTGATTTTCCATCATGACAATGCTCGGCCACATGTTGCAGTACCGGTCAAAAATTATTTGGAAAATGCTGGATGGGAAATTCTACCTCACCCGCCTTATAGCCCAGATATAGCTCCTTCTGATTACCACTTGTTTCGGTCGATGCAGAATCACCTTTCTGGAATACGGTTCACCAATGTTGAAGGTATTAAAAAATAGCTTGATGATTTTCTCGGCGCAAAAGATGAGAAGTTTTTTTGGGATGGAATCCATAAATTGCCTGAAAGTTGGAAAAAAGTTACCGCTTCCGATGGACAATATTTTGAATAAAAAATTTTTCCCTTTTTCATTTTAAAAATATTTTTTTTTTCGAAAAAAAAAAAAAATTTATTTACTCACCAATATTAATTTATAATTAAAAATTTAAAAAAATAAAATAAATTTTTATAAAAAATATAAATTTACTAAATTAAAAAAAAATATTAAGTAAAAAAAAAAATATTTGTTTGTGGCGTGGTTAATTAAAAAAAAAAGGGATTAGGTAGGGGTGCTCTTGGCATGGCGCAAATGCCAAGAAGTGCGTCAGGAGGCTTGCGAAGTATCCTCGCAGGGAGCCAGCTCCTACATAACCGGGGAGACTAACATGTCGCAGGTATTGCTGCACATGCCGTAACGGTTCCCTGTAAGAGAAGTGCGACTATTACCTCCACCGCGGTGGCTCCTGGAAACAGGTTTTCAGAAAGATCTAGCATCTACTGACAGCCTGGCTAAAATAGTCGTGCGGGGACATGTGGTGTTGTTTGGAGGACCATGACCACTTCAATGCACATTGAGATGGTCATGGTCATCCTGATGACAACGCATGTCCTTCCCTCCATGGGGCCGGATCAAGATGTGATGTGAACCGTGTCGATGATCAACCAGGCTGGGGGCCCCCAAATAGCCCAGTCGCTAACGGTACCTCCTCGACACCGGGTCGCCTCGAGGAGTATAAAGACCTTACCTGCACATAGCGGATCTCTGTGCAGGCGGACCGTTATTCTCCGCAAAAGAAATGTACTATGGACAAAAGAAACAAAAACAAAAACATAAAACTACCGCGGGACTGCACCGCGACACAAGCTGCTAGTCAGCTTGAGCAAGCGCGACTGGACGATGTCCGTCCGCATCAAGCTCGTGCGCAAGCACGAGCAACCACAACGCCAACGGTACGTCCAAGGCCTACTCCAAGGCCGAGTACCAAGGACACACGTGTCCAACGAGGCGTGCAACGGCAGGCGGAGCATAGATCCCCTGCACTACGCAGACCAGGCGGCAGCCAGGTATCCCCTCCACCGGCACGAGAGGGAAATACTGCCTCGTCAAAGAGGCCCGATCTCCCACCACTTGGAGCACCAGGAGGTCTGGATGATCCACACCGCCGAGGACTAAGTGGGGCGGGAGTGAAATGGTACCTAAGGTACATTGAGCAAGGCTTACCGCAGCAGGAGGCCAAGGCAAAAGCCTTGAGCCATAAGACTGTGCAGGAGCCAAGGCCGGCCGCTAAAAGAGCCAACAAGACGCTCACACCCCCTGAGCACAAGGGGAAAAGGAGCAGGACTACTCCGAGGGTGCAGGACAGGTTGGACGAAAGACCATCCACGTCGGCAGCGGCCCTGGAGAGGAGGAGGGCTCGGGAGCACCCCGCACCTACCACATCTAGTGTATCGAAAGATGTGAGTTTTGCCGCAGTTGTGAAAACCACAAAGGTGGCAGTCCTTCCGAGTGACTACCAGCAGGTGTCACTATCACCGGAAGACCTGACGGAACTAGAGGATCTCATCCTGTTTGAAGTTGCCCAGGGCTGGAACCATAAGATTAGGTTCGATGCCGTGCACTTCAGACCAGGAATGTTGATCATCGACTGCGCCGATGACATCACTACAGAATGGCTGCAGAATCACGTTCCGACGTTGAAGGACTGGAAAGGCCCAATCCTCACCACACTTACCGGCGAGGACATTCCCTCGACGGAGATTATCCACTTGTTCCTTCCAAGGTGCGCAAGCTGGAAAACAGAAATGCTTCTGAATTTAATAGAAGCAATGAATGACCTCAACACCCAGTCGTGGAAGGTAATTTCCGCACGGAAGGAGGGTAATGGCCAACTCCTAGTAATAGGAGTTGATGACGAAAGCAAGCAAACCCTTGTAGAAAACGGATTAAAAATCCGATTCCGCTACGGCTTCGTCCCCGTCCATCTGAAGCGCAAGCGACAGGAGGCGGAAGAGGAAGCAACGCCGGAAGAAACATCATCAGAGGCAGCGGCCGAAGATGAGGTAGTGGAAGGCATCTCCCCGGAGATGCCAGAACCTACACCTGCAACCGCAGAATGCAAGTCGGAACGACCAGGCACACCGATGTCCGTGAACTCGGACGTCATACTGGTTGAGGACGAGGGATCAGAGCTTTCCCCACAAGAGCTACGGGAGGCGGAGGAGCTCCTACGTGATGAGGACACCACCCTCGTCGCAGAGGAGATGGAAGCATCACTCGAAGATGAGCGGGCTCAATAGCCCCGCCATCGAGATAAGCGTAGCCCAGGTGAACGTCCACCACGCTAAGGCGGCATCAGCCGTCATAGCAAGGACGTTCACAAAACAACACCTTGGGTTGGCGCTTATCCAGGAGCCCTGGTGCCATGAAGGCCGAGTAAAAGGTCTATACACCAGGAACACAAAGGTAATATGCGACAACAGGCAAGAAAAGCCTAGAGCGTGCATATTGATTCGAAATAACATTAATTATACTGTAATTTCAGAATACCTGACTCGGGACTGCGTTCCAATTACCACCGAGCTAGAAATTGATGGATGCAGAAGACAGGTGGTTATTGCCTCAGCCTACTGTGCGGCCGAGAATCCATCACCACCAGAGGAACTGGAAGGCCTGGTGGAACTGTGTAACCAGCGAGGTATCCAGATTGTTGTAGGCTGCGACGCCAACGCCCATAATGAGGTATGGGGCAGCACTGACACAAATTCAAGGGGTAAGTGTTTGCTTGAATTTTTAATTAGAAATAACCTTACAACTAACAACCAGGGGTGTACACCAACCTTTGTCAATAGAGTAAGGGAGGAGGTGTTAGACATAACTTTTAGTAGTCTAGCGCTAGAAGATAAAATTAGCAACTGGCATGTATCTCAAGAACCCTCCATGTCAGACCATAGGATTATACGTTTTAACATAAGGGGGGTACGACCCACCGCTTACCAAAAAGAAATCCCAAGAAAACAAATTGGGATCTTTATAGAAATAATCTGTCTAGCATAACACCCAGAGGGGAGCTTAATTACTCCAGACATCCCCTTGAGTTAGAACAGAAGGTATTCGAGCTCAACGAAAATATAACCCGGGCTTATGAAGATGCCTGCCCATTTGCTAGTTCTAGGCGCGAAAATGACGCCCCATGGTGGAATGAACGCCTAGAGATGCAAAGGAAAAAAGTAAGGAAACTGTTTAATAGAGCGAAAAGCACAGACCGGTGGGAGGAGTACTCACTGGAGCTCACGCTCTATAACAGAGAACTAAGAAAAGCGAAACGCAGGAACTACAGATCTTTCTGCGAGAGTATTTCCTCCACTGCCACAGCTGCCCGTATCTACAGAGCTATGGCAGGAGTCCAGGCCGAAGCGAATATAGCACTTCGCAGGCCAGACAATTCCTATACGGAAAACGAGGAGCAAAAATTAGGCTCCTACTAGAAACACACTTCCCAGGAGCCAGAGACGATGAGTCTCAGCCCGAGGTGGAGTACAGGCGAGCAAGTCGGGAAACCCTGTTGCTTGCAAAGAGAATAATAACGGAGGACAAGATAAAGTGGGCAATATCCACCTTTCACCCTTTTAAATCTCCTGGAGTAGACGGAATCTTTCCTGCTCTACTACAATATGGGGGTAGGGAATTAATCCCTAGAATTCAAAGGCTTATGACCAGTAGCTTGGCAACATGCCATGTCCCAACCCAGTGGAGAAGGGCCAGGGTGGTCTTTATCCCCAAGGCAGGGAAAAAGGATCCCACTCTCCCCAAATCTTTTAGGCCTATCAGCCTGACATCGTTTTTATTAAAAACAATGGAAAAGGTAGTAGATAGGCATATTAGACAGACGGTCCTTACGAGAAAACCTCTACATAAGGACCAGCATGCATATAGAGCAGGAAGATCAACTGACACTGCCCTTTTGAACTTGACTGGAGTAATTAAAAACTCGTTTGAATACAAAGAAATCACTATTTGTGCCTTCTTAGACATCGAAGGGGCGTTTGACAACACGAACCACGATATAATACGCAAGGTCCTAGTAGAAAGAGGGGTCGAACCGTTGGTGGTCGACTGGATACACTCACTACTAAACACTAGAACGGCGGAAACAGACCTAAATGGCACGAGCATTAGGGTACAAACCGTCAAAGGATGTCCGCAGGGGGGCGTGCTGTCACCTCTGCTATGGAGTCTGGTGGTAGATGGCCTACTGACTAGACTAAGCAACAATGGAATACAATGTCAAGGCTATGCAGATGACATTGTAATCATTGCAAAAGGAAAATACGAAGAAACCCTATGTGACATAATTAACAGGGGTCTAAGTATAACCCAGGAATGGTGCAGGGAGGTCGGACTAAATATAAATCCGGCCAAATCCGTCGTTGTACCATTCACTAGGAAGTACAAGCTACCAAGACTCAAGGCAGTTGTACTGAGAGGTGTAGAAATACCTTTTAGTACAGCGGCAAAATACTTGGGCTTAACTATGGATAGCAAACTTCTCTGGAAAAGCCACACAGATGATGTAATTCTAAGATGCACTAAGGCCCTGTTCGTATGCAGGAAATTAGCAGGCAAATCCTGGGGATGCAAACCCAGTACCATGCTATGGCTATACAGCATGGTAGTCAAACCCATACTCCTATATGGGGTGATTGCGTGGGGAGATAGGTCGAACCAACTTACGACCAAAAAGAAAACTTGAGTCATTACAACGACTAGCATGCATAGGCATCACGGGGGCAATACGTACCTGTCCTACAGCAGCACTTGAAGCACTTCTAGACCTGACACCACTAGATATAGAAGTGAACCTAAGAATGAGAAGCACGCTCATCCGCATATTGGTAGATGGAGATAAAACTGCATCTACCTTCTGCAAGAAATACCTGTCAACGTGGATGGAAGGGTCACAACTTCTGTCAATGCCTATGGACATTATAACCAAAAGGTACAACATTGACAAAGACTTCACCATCAGATGGTCAAGTAAGAAGTCTTGGACATCTGAAAATGCTTACGAAATAAAACCACACACTATCAAGTGGTATACAGACGGGTCACTCACCGACGAAGGAGCCGGTTTGGGTGTAGCTGGCCCAAGAACTAAACTATGGGAATCCCTGGGCAGATACACTAGCATCTTCCAGGCAGAGATATGCGCGATAATCCGTTGTGCGCAGATCAATATTAGCAGGAACTATAACAACTGCGATATAGCAATACTGTCAGACAGTCAGGCAGCCCTTAAGGCGATACAGTCAGACATAGTAAAATCTAAACTAGTACAAGAGGCTATAACCACCTTAAATGTACTAGGGAAAAATAATAAGGTGCAACTATTGTGGGTGCCAGGACATAAAAACATCCCAGGCAATGAGCTAGCAGACGCTCTAGCCAGGAAGGGGGCGGCAACTCCTCTAATAGGTCCAGAACCGTATTGTCCCATTGGAAATCATACACTTAATGAGACAATACGTAATGATATAAAACGTGCCAGGGATGAACACTGGAGTTCAAGGCAAGGCATGCGACAGGCCAAATTGCTAATAGAGGGATTCAACTCTAAGTTTACCAAAGCATTGGTTAAGCTGGATAGAACTCAGCTAAAGATCATGATAGGGCTCTTAACAGGTCATTGCGGACTTAGAAGACACCTACATGTAATGGGTGTGGCGAGCTCTCCTGAGTGCAGGTTCTGTGGCAGTATGGAAGAAACACCTATCCATATTCTATCAGAATGTGTAGCTACGTCCAGAAGTAGAATGTTATTGTTAGGAAATCATACACTTTCCTTAGAGCAGGTTAGGAAAACCGAACCTATAAAAATGATAAGATTCATACAAAGAATAGGGCTAGAACCTTAATTTAGCCAGTAAGGGTGTACAATATACCTCTTTAGGTAGCAGTACAATCATCCCCTAAACTAATAATAATAATAATAATCCTCGCAGTTCGTAGTATTTTGTATTATTTTTAAAATTTTTTAAAATTTTTAATACTAATTTTTTTTATTTATTTTAACGTTTTAATATAGGGGGTTTGTTTTAGAGATTGTAAATTTAAAAGGGAAACTTTAAAATTTTTTTAAAGACGGGAGAGGGGAAATTAAAAAAAAAAAAAAAAAAAAGGGAAAAAAAACCCAAACCCTAAAACAAAAAAAAAAAAATTTTAACTTTTTACACTTTACCCCCTTTTATACCTTACTTTTTCTTCTTTTACACCTTCTAATTAAATTTTTTAAAAAATAATTTTTTAATTTTTTTAATAAATTATTTTTAAATTTTTTAATAATTATTAAATTTTCCCAAAAAAAAATTTAAATTGTATTATGAACATTCAATTATAATAGATATGCATTGAAAAAATGTGTTATTTTGAAGTGCCGAAATCGAGTTCAGTTCCTGACTGAAGTTCCAGGATTTGCGGGAATTTCGAGATAGTTTAGACATCCCTCAAATTCCAGCTAATTTTATAAGTTTCCCGATTCCGATGAGTTTCGAAAATTTTACTCATATTTACGTCACACGAATAATTAAATAATTTATGTTCGATCATAAGTGGCTTAGATAAAATTTCGAGATGGGGTGGTTGGGGTCAATGATACAACCAAAGCTTAGATACAATATTGATACCAAATTTTAGGCTAAAAATACAGATATGTGTTACAATTATTTTCTTGAAAATATCAGTAAATAGGAGGTGAGTTTGTATGTTTGTAGTTTTGACCCCCAACCAAGGAATGTTTTAAAACTCACCACTTTCCGCTGTTTATACATAAGGAAAATATAGTAATTGGTTCTTAAAATTGTATCTTACGAGTATATGCAACAATGTTTGGACAAAAACAGAACAAGTGACAAATTCGTAATTTGGCCATAGACTTGAAGTCGCTTCAGAGCTTAGGTTGTTTAAATAATTTAAACGATGCTCATCACTAAAAAGCTTGTCTATTTGTAGATATTTTTGTGTATTATGCATCGACATTCGTACGAGAAACCTATTATTTATTACTTGCATCTTATGCGCTACGTAGACGTCCTGTTGTGTTTTATGTTTTGACTTTTTATTTGTAAATCAATCAATTTATATATGGCTTCATCATTGCGAATGGAATGGAATTTACACATACGATGATGAATTAGTTGGAAGTTCTGGTCGTGTAGTTATAATTAAATTATTATTAAGAAAATGTAATTTAAGCCAGATAAATGTTTTGGATTTTTACAGCCAGCCAAACACAGTGTTGACAGGAAATATAAAACCAAAGCCACAACATCTGACACAATTAAAGCGAACGTATTCGATTTATGTGAAATCTTTGTAAATTTAAAAGTAAGTTGTTCGCAGGAAGTTGAAACAAAATTCGACATGAGATACAAAACATTGAACAGAATGGCATCAATAGATGAACACGTTGCGCGGCGACACTTCTTTTACCTTCGATCCTCTTTCGAATTGCGAATAAATCAAACATAAAGATTTTCACTTTCAATTGCAACAATTAAATCAGGAAACGATAATAACTTATTTAAGCAATAAACTTGCAATGCGACAAACGAGATTGCAATACTCGTACGCACTGCAAAAATGCCTAAGGATGGCTAAAAGCTGCAGCGTCGGACTACAACAGAAACAACAACAACAACAACGATGAAGACGACGTAACTGCTTGAAATATAAAAATAAACAAACAAAAAAAAAAAAAAAACAAGTTCAACAGTCTCCATACGTATTGACCAAGTCTAGATTCGAAATACATTCTGCTCATTGTCGAACGAAAAACTAACTAGTAATTCCATAAATGTACAAAGCGCATCACAGCAACCGGAAAATAAGCAAAGGGGAGACGACTTTTTAGAGTTTAATTTTAAAAGGTGACATACATGGTAAATATATTTTTTTTAAATAATCAATTTTTGAAAATGTAGGACTAATTTAATTATTTAGAATTCTTATGTACGTATTCTTGATCAGCGGCGAATCTAAATTGATTTAGCTGTATCAGTTGTCCGCTTATGAAACGGTTTATTTGGTAGACTATAAAAGGTAGGGTCTTCAAACTTATGCAACTTAAATTCTACAGAGTTGTCAAGAGGTAATTTTTATGTAGCCCCAAGTATGTCAAATCCAGGGAGTTTCTTTTGCGATTTTTTGTGTGAAAAAATGTTTTATTTATGAATGTATTCACTTATAATATCAACCATCACTTCAGATTTTTTGTATTGTTTATATGTGGCCACGTTCACCGCCTATTTTTTAAGGATCATATATTTCCTGATCAATTTCAAAATCAAGTTTTTTTTGGTTTGCGGTGAGTCTGGTTTCTAATTTATTTTTGTGAGCTGAACATGTTTATGGAGTCTAAAAGTACCCATCACGTCATGATTTTAAGAAAAACGATTTTTGGGGTCTTTTCATACCTTTCTCGAAAACTAAACGTGACCTCGAAATCGATTATAAAAAAAAAATAAAATCCCCAACATGGGTGTTGGTGCCTTTTTTTATACCCGCCACACAAAGTGTGAAGGGTATATTCATTTTGTTTGAAAGCTTGTAACGCATTAAAGGAGACGTCGTAGACCCCATAAAGTATATATATTCTTGATCAGCTCGACGAGACGAATCGATCTAGCCATGTCCGTCTGTCTGTCTGTATATTTCTAGGCATCTTTTTGTTGAAGTTATAAAGATATTAAGCTGAAATTTGAAACTTAAGCTTTTTCTCGGCAACGACTATATTAAGTTCGAGAATGAGAGTGCCCATGCCCATTTTTAGGTATAGCCCCCATACAACCTTACCTTTTTTTTAAATTTTTGTATAAAAATACTAATTATTTATGAATGTATTCGCTCCCAATTGGATAAAAACATTACTTTTGTCATCCAGTGTTAAAACCAAGATGCCACGCCCTCTTTTAAGCATAGCCCCCATATAAACTTTCCGTTTTTTTCCAATTTTTCCGATTTTTGAATAAAAATACTAATTATTTATGCATATATTCACTCCAATTTGGCTAATGTCATCCAATGTTAAAAAAATCGCCCATTTTTTGGTATAGCCCCCATACAAACTTTCCGCCCATTTTCGAATTTTTGTATGAAAATGGTTTTTATTTATTTATGTATTAACTCCATATTGGGTAAAAACTTTCCAATATCATGATGCCACGCCCATACTTAGGTGTTTCTTCCATACAAACTAACCGCCCATATCCAGATATTTTTCGAGAAATATATTGTTATACATATCTGTATTTTTAGCTCAAAATTATAAATTAATATTGTGTAAACTTGGGTGACCACTGATGATCACACATAAACTCTTTAAAGATTCGTGTGACGGGTATTTAAGCTTTGGTTCTACCGAAGTTAACGTTTTTCTTGTTTTTTGTTAGTTTCTATAGTGACACTAACTAAATTATTGCTGTGTTCTTAAAGTTTTTCTATGTATCTGCTGCTCTGACTTCTGATTTCTTCAGCTATACTTGGCATCTGGAGATCTCTGTGAATATTATCATTGCGCATATACCACGGAGCTTGAGTGATTTTCATAAGTTTGATGTTTTGGTATCGTTGAATTGTTTCGATGTTTGATGCTTGACGTAGCTGGGTGCCATACGTCCCGACCAGTTTTAGTATAGCTGTGTATAGTCTGACTTTGCTGTCCAAACTAGCTTAGATTTTTGACCGTTTTCAGGTATACTTGCTTCCTTTTGAAAGCCAGCCTTTTGTCAAGCCGATCTTTGAAAGCTAGCCTTTTGTCAAGCCAAAAGCCTAGGTAATTGACTTTGTTTCGTTTGGGAATCACCACGCCATTGAAACGTGCCCGATCGTTACCCTTATGTCTAAGTGTGAATAAGACATTGAAAGACTTGGTTGTGTTTACAGCGATTCTCCACTTGTTCATCCAGTCTTGGGATTTGTTCAGTTGGTTTTGAAGCAATTGTGTTCCTGCTTTAGCACTGGAAGCTGTAGCAAGAATTGCTGTGTCGTCAGCACATGTCGCTATAGTTACGTCATTGCAGTAAAAGGCAGGCATGTCAGCTGTGTAGATAGTGTAGAGTAATGGGCCTAGCACGCTTCTTAGAGGCACTCCTGCCTGTATGCCTTTTAACTCACATGTAGCGTTTTCGTGTCTCACGTAGAAGTGTCTGTCCTGTAAATATGATTGAAGATAATGTCTATTTAATTTTGTATAACAGACTTTTATGCCATACGCGATTAAAGGCTTGTTTAACATTAAGGAATACGGCCGAACAAAACTGTTTTTCCTCTGTTTGAGTTATTTAAGACCGGCGACAAAGAGTTGATTCGATGTATGCATCATATGCAAAATATGGACTGGTGAATGCATGCCCAGCGATTGGAACTTAAGTGTGCTCTGTCCAATCCTTAAGAAAGGAGACCCCACAATCTGCGCAAA
This sequence comes from Leucophenga varia, assembly GCA_018903435.1. NCBI lineage: Eukaryota > Metazoa > Arthropoda > Insecta > Diptera > Drosophilidae > Leucophenga > Leucophenga varia. Next base: position 139,623 of record JAEIFJ010000992.1, read on the forward strand.
CTATCGCGGTATAAGTCTCATATCAATCGCTTATAAAATCCAATCTGGCGTACTGCGTAATATACTGAAACAGTACGTTGCAAGTATAATTGGACAATAGCAGTGCGGTTTTAGATCGAAATAGTCAACCACCGACTCCAAGGAAAAGCATATCGACACACACCACCTATTTATCGATTTCAAAGCCGCTTTCGACACGCCAATAAGATCAAAGTTCTTCAAAGCATTGACTGAACTTCGTATCCCTGCAAATATCGTTCGCCTCTGTATGATGACGCTGACAAACACCCAAAGCGTTTTCAGGGTCGGTCACCATAAGAGGCTTCAGACAGGGTGATGCGTTGTCGTGCGACTTCTTCAATCTCTTGTTGGAGTATATACTACGCAAATGCCCATACGTCGATTTGAAGCGCAATATTTTCTTACAAGAAAATATTCTGCTCGCGTATGCCGAAGACAAAGATCGGCAAAAGTCCACGTACAGTGGGCTGGGCTTTCAAAGAGAACTCCCGCAAGATGGGACTAGCGGTGAACGAAAGTAAGACGAGGTACTTACTCAATAACACGGCCTAAGGATTTTATGACTATGGGGAATTTCACCTTTGAGGTTGTAAAAAACTTCGTCTACTTGGGCTCTCAAAAAAAAAAAAAAAAACAAGAGCAATAACACCAGCCTAGAAATTAGACGAAGAATAACTCAGGCTAACCGATGCTACTTTGGTCTCGGTCAGCAAATGAGAGGTAGAGTCTTATCCAGATCAACGAAAATTAAACTCGTCCCTGCTGTCTGAGAGGCACGACAGCAGGAACGACCGCTGCTGCGTTGGAAGGATCAGGTCCTGGAGGATAACCAGAGGATTGGGATCCAAAATTGGTATCGAGTAGCATTGGTAACGGCCACACATATATATAGTAGCTGTATTTAGTTCAACGGTGGTTACTTGAGCCCTGAGACGTGTTGTGGATCTACATACAAAAAATTTAAAGTTGTTTTTGATAATGATAGCACTTCCACCGCGGGCTGTGTTTAAGGGATGATTAGTTGAAACCACGGTAAACCCGTGTATTTTAAAATGAGAGAGGACAGTAAAATGAGTCTCCGAAAGTAGAACAATGTCTACGTTGTGAGATTCGATGGTGAGTTTAAGTTCAAACTTTTGTTGGCTGGCAAAGAGAAAGATGCTCAGTATACTTTGACATTTCATCAAGAATAGACTTACTAACGAGCAACGCTTGCAAATCATTGAATTATTTGCATTATTACCAAAATCAGTGTTCGGTTCGAAATTTTTTATCGACAAATTTTGTTCAGCGATGAGGCTCATTTCTGGTTGAATGGCTTCGTAAATAAGCAAAATTGCCGCATTTGGAGTGAAGAGCAACCAGAAGCCGTTCAAGAACTGCCCATGCATCCCGAAAAAAGCACTGTTTGGTGTGGTTTGTACGCTGGTGGAATCATTGGACCGTATTTTTTCAAAGATGCTGTTGGACGCAACGTTACGGTTAATGGCGATCGCTATCGTTCGATGCTAACAAACTTTTTGTTGCCAAAAATGGAAGAACTGAACTTGGTTGACATGTGGTTTCAACAAGATGGCGCTACATGCCACACAGCTCGCGATTCTATGGCCATTTTGAGGGAAAACTTCGGAGAACAATTCATCTCAAGAAATGGACCGGTAAGTTGGCCACCAAGATCATGCGATTTGACGCCTTTAGACTATTTTTTGTGGGGCTACGTCAAGTCTAAAGTCTACAGAAATAAGCCAGCAACTGTTCCAGCTTTGGAAGACAACATTTCCGAAGAAATTCGGGCTATTCCGGCCGAAATGCTCGAAAAGTTGCCCAAAATTGGACTTTCCGAATGGACCACCTAAGACGCAGCCGCGGTCATTATTTAAATGAAATTATCTTCAAAAGTAAATGTCATGGACCAATCTAACGTTTCAAATAAAGAACCGATGAGATTTTGCAAATTTTATGCATTTTTTTTTTTTTTTTAAATTCTCAAGCTCTTAAAAATCTCACCCTTTATATGTTTTTTGAAAAAAATATTTTTTTTGGATGTTTTGGTCACCCTTTTTTTGTTTTTGAAAATAATTTTTTTTTTTTTATGATTGGGTACCCTATTTTTGCTTTCCTTCTTTGGTTTTTTCCACAAATATTTTTAAACTGCCAGTATTATGACTAATTCACTGATATCGTCTTTGTCATCCCATACCCCGATTTGATTCTGGGTTATAGGATGACCATTGTAAAGATGGTTTTAAGCTCACAAATTTAACAGGAGATAGATTTAAAATCTACCCCCCAAATTGGGTAAAAATTTTTTTTTTTAAACTAAATAACCAACCCCCCCCATTTTTAAATATGGGCCCCATACGAACTTTCGCAATTTTCTAATTTTTGCATGAAAATAGTTTTATTTTTGGGTACAGGCCCCATATACATTTTGTATTTTTTGTGTGAAAGTAGTTATTACTACTGTGTGCATTTTACAAAGTGAGTTTGTTTCTAAAATGAAAAATCTTTATTTATTCTTGTAAATCAATTTCATCCCCTTCAAAAGATTCACCTCCCGATAAATATATATACTTATGCCAACGTTTTTTCCAACCCTCGAAACATGCCAAATAGTCTCTTTCCGGTATAGCCAGCAGGGCCTTCTTCGATTCAGCTTTTATCTCCTCAATCGACTCGAAACGCGTTCCCCTTTGAGTGGTCTATTCAGTTTTGGGAATAGCCAGAAGTCACACGGAGCCAAATCAGGTGAATACAGAGGTTGCGATATTGGTTGCATTTTTGGAGAAAAAATCACGAAGAATCGACGAAGCTAAAAATGGGAAAATGGCGTTCCATACAATTATTTTAAGATTTTGATGCATGCTTACCGATAAGTGACGTGGCAAGATTCACTAGCGACCAGATTTGTTCCGACATTCTGTCAAACCGCTTCTTTTCAGTTGTAGCAGTTTATCAAATCTGGTCTCAGTACTATGCAGGTTGTTGAATTAATCCTTTTTTAACTTACTTCAGGTGTCACTGGCGAGGAAGGAATAGCCGGAAATTGAACGAATCAGTATGTGTAAACTCAGAGCCAGCTGCTTTTTGATCTGCTTGTTTTGGTCGATTTTTACCAATAAGCGGATGAGCTTTTCTAACTGCACTAAATCGTCAAATTTTTTGGGTGGTTCAATCTTAACGGATGCGCTGCACAAATATTTCAGTTTGTGAATTTTCTTATTATTTACGCCGGTGACGAGATCAACGAAGAACATCGATATTGGCTGTTTTTCGTTAAGCGTTGTAGTTTTTACCTATCAGCTCTTCATTAACGGCTTCGGGCTCATTACCTGAATTCATAGTAGTTGGCTCTTCAAGCTGTGGATAATATTGCGAACTGATTAGAGGCTAACAGATTCGCAGCAGATTCAGTAGTTTGTTTGCTGTCCATGGTAGTTGAACTAGTGATATTTCCTGTTGTTGCTAAACATGCTTTTTTATATTTTGGAGATAATGGCAGTCGCCTTTTCAGCGTAAGCTTTCCGCTATATGAATGCACTTGCTCATTCGCCTTCGTCGCCCACCTCGTCGCCGTCGACTTGCATGGATGCGATGTCAAAAAGAATGTCCGTTCGACTGAGAGGTCTGATACGAGTATATAAACCACTGTTGTGAAAGAAAAATAAAACTATATACATATGTACTGGCTGTGCTACCAGTGAATTACATTCTAGAATAAAATGAATCCATCTCTGACATCAGAATTGGGATCGACACGTCCACTGGAGCATCGTGACAACTTGTTAGAGGCGCGCTTGGAATCGCAAAGCAAAAATTCATTAAATTGCTGTAAGCAATGCAGATGCCGGCAGCAACAGCAACAAAACGAGAAATCTCTGTGTCGCTGCCTATAATCAATCCAGAAGACGCTAGGGCCGACGCCGCTGCATGGTGCAAGACTGCGGACATGATTTTGACTGAGCGTCCACTCAAAGAATGGCACTGTGCAAATCACTATCTGGAACCGCATCCCAATCGTTATTACTAATTTGCTTTCCTGGGAAGACTTGGCCGCAATTTCAAGAATTGTTCATGCACAGATATGACGCTGTGGAGACGCCGGCCACCATCTTGTTCAACATACTAAATGGACGGCTTAATAATAATGACTTCCCATTTGCTAAGCGGACCGAACATTTTGGACCAGACCTCGGCCATGATAGAAAGAATCCCAAGATGCACGGTCCAACTAAATGCCATTACTGTGGCAAACTCGGGTATAAAATGGTGGAATGCCGTTAGCGACAAGCAGACGACAGACGTGAGCCAAAGGTAAATCCATTTTATGGCAAACCTACAGCTGGACGAGCGGAAGTGAAATGCTACAGGTGCGGCAATCTTTGGCATTGCGTCTTCTTGCACGAAGGGTGCAACACCAGCGTATGAGAACAACGAGAAGCGGTTCGATTTGTGTGCAGTACTGGAGCCCAAAGGAACAATGTTTTAAAATGGTGAGCTGTATCAATTTTTTTTTGATTCTGGTGCCGAATGCTGTAATGTAACTTGCGAATAATGTAACTTGCTTCAAACTGAAATTGAATATCTCGGGTTTCTGATCAAAAATGGTGCAATCAAACCTATTCCTAGAAAGATAGAGGCATGTTGCTCTATCTTAACCAGTTTCAGTTACACAATTAAGATAATTCATATGACTAGCATCTTACCTTAGGCAGTTCGTGCCGCGACTTTGTGAGCAAATGAAGCCTCTATGTAAATTAACCTCCAAAAACAGTGGTTTCATTTGGAAAGAGCAGTATGAGCTGATACGTAAAAAGATAATACAAGCGCAGACCAGTGATCCAATATTGATCATATTCGATCCACAACGCCCTATTGAAGTGCACACAGGCGCAAGTGCAGATGGATATGATGCAATGCTAGCGCATTGGGTTGACGGGAAATGCAGGGTGGTAGAGTATTACAGCAAATGTACAACGGCAGCAGAACTAAGTATCATTCTTATGAGTTGGAAACTCTGGCCGTGAACAATGCCGTTAAATCCAATATCTAAAAACCTAACTATACAAATAGAACGGTTGAGGCGCGCATTGATTAAGCAGAGATTTCGGATAATTGGTTAATGGCAGAACAACAGCGTAATCAAGATATAGTCAAGATTGTAGCACAGCTAAAAGCGGCAAAATCGAAGAAGAATTGTTCATTTTTTTAAAGCAAATCAAATTAACAATTTTCATTGCAAATGATTAAATTCGAAGTGAATTCGAGTTAAAAAGTTCGAGAGGTAGAGAGGCTATTTCATTTTGAATCAGAACTAAAATAAAAAAATTTACTCGATAAAAACTCAAATTTTGAATACTGCAAGATAAATTATTTGGTTTGAGTATTATGTTAGGTAATGTTTTCTTTTTGACGAAAAAAAAAAAATTAATTTAGCTAGTTTCTCGTGTAGATATATCTCAATATCAATGTATCCAATGTAATGCGGCATCTTCATAGACAGCTTAGCGGGACTAATATCTTCAAATATTGAGAACATTAACACATAAAATAACAATTTATCAAAAAAACGCGGAACTGTGTTCCCATTGCGTTTTAGCGTAAGTGTTCGAGATCAATAGCTGATTTTGTTTGTTACACAGTAAATGTAGCTATTTTAGATGTAGCTTTCAAACAAAATAAGTAAGCAATCATCGATAAAGTCGAATATCGTGGAAAAGTAAAATGGGTAGTGTAATCGAGTTGTTCGTCCCATTCGACCAGTTTCTAATGACTATTGGCGTATATTTTTTAAAAATCGCGTGAATTGGATGGGTTAACTGTACGTTGTATATTGATCGGTATTTATTTCCAAGTAAGAAGAAAACCCATTTAGAATATTTTCACTATCTTGTTTCCTGTTATTAATTTTTGTGTCAAATTGTGAGTGCCAAATAGTTCCGTAACCGACTCATTGTTTGATGATATGCCTTGGTTTCGTGAGAATTTTGAATTCATACTTTGATAAAATCAAGATCAATGTTGAATGTACTTATTGTGTATTACTGCCATTGGAGATTACTGATCATTCCTTAATTAAAAAATAAAAATAAAATTCAATAGTTTCATATATTGTATATTTAGGTATTTTATATATTTCTTATTGCTCTTATTCTATTCACTAAAGTGCTAAAATATTGTTTTCTACTACATTATGAATTTATTTTCTACATAAATCTAAACTACATATTGTATTAAAGGAAATTTGTATGAATTTTTAAAAGTCAACTTATTATTACAGTATCTAATCCTAATAACATTTTGGCGCTATTGGATGAATTCTGGTTCTTTTCTGTTGTTTTGCTTTTAAAGGGTTTCCGATGGGCCTATTCGAAGATGGCATAACTTCACGTCGATTTTGTTGCATAGGATGTGTGTATGGCTCTCTTGGAGGTGGTCTGTTCATTAGTGACATATTTTGATCGTATCGTTGTATGTAATGAACTGGTAAGTTTGGTTGTTTTGCTTCTGGTTTGTACGAATCCTTCGTCATCATAGCGCGGTGTTCTTCCATGGAGAATGTCTTTTTAACAGGTAGTGGCACAGCTCGACGTGCTACTTCTTCAAGTTGTTGTGCAGTTAGTGGTTTTCGTACATGATTTACTGTTGGTAAATCGGGTTTGAATAGATCATTGTATGATTCTCTCAATTTCTTTGAAACTTGACCTTCAATTTTCCTTGGTTTTGCTACAATTTCCCGGCGTTTTGCATTCGCTTCATCAGGGAATTGTTTTGTTACATGTTGCGGAACAGATCGACGTGCCACTTCCTCAAGCTGTTTTGCGGTAAGTGTTTTTGGATGATGGTTTACTGTTGGTAAATCCGGTCCAAATAAATCGTTGAACAACTTTGAAGTTGAATCCTCGATTTTCTTTGATTTTGGTATTATTTCCCTGCGTGTTTCGTTTTCTTCCTTTGGTCGTGATGGTATTGGTTGACTCCTACCACTATCGGTTTCCTTTGATCTTGGTGGAGGAGGTGGCATCAATTGGCGTGTTGTTTGCTTGGCTTCTCTCCGATAAGTATTCGATCGCTTTGATAAACGTTCTTTGACTTTTTCTCCTTGGTAAATATTTGTTTCCGTACTCTTCACTGGATGCATTTCGCTTTTATAAGAAGTTGCATTGAACTGTTTTGCATTGAAAATGCACTTGTCGAAAATCCGATGAAATTCTGGATCCATTTTGAAAAAATATCAATTTTATAATTAAATTTGACGATAGATGTTAATCGATTGCAATTCTACGAATAACTGATTGATATTTTTGCGAATATCATTTATATAACATCGATTGAATCTTATGCGAAAACTTAAAATAAATATTGAACAACAACCTACCCAAAAGGTGGCCGAGGGACAGTAACAGTCTTGATAACACTTGAACCCCACGTTTATGCAATTTTATTTTTGGTTTCTTGTTATACCTGTTATATATACTTCCAGTTTGACTTTTATTGTCCCAATTAAAACCCTTTTCCAAATGTATACATAAGGCAGGTAAAAGTTAAACCCATAATATTGCTTATCACGGAATGACAGAAGCTTTATTCTTTTATAAGTTCGACTCTCATAAAAGGGTTTCTTGATTTGTACAAAATCTCAAAGTCGCGGCATAGGTTTCAAAGAATTTTGATTGTCATTATTAAAATTTGTTTACCTGTCAACATTTACAACCTTCTCAAGGGTTTCCATCGATGTATATAAATGATCCACAGCAATACCAAGGCAAACCGGAGGTCAAGTTTCAAAGACATTGAGAGAATCATGCAATGATTTATTCAAACCCGATTTGCCAACAGTATATCATGTACGAAAACACTAAGTGGCACGTCGAGCTGTGCCACTACCTGTAACAAAGCCATTTTCAATGGAAGAACATCGAGCTATGATGACGAAGGATTCGTACAAACCGGAAGTAAAAAAGCCAATCTTACCAGTGCATTACATACAAAGATACGGTCAAAATATATCATTAATGAACAAACCTCCTCCAAGCGAGCCATACACATATCCGCTGCAACAAAATCGACCTGAAGTGCCATTCTCCGATCGGAAACCCATATAAGGCAAAACAACAGAAAAGAACCAGAATTCATATAATAGCGCCAAAATGTTATTAGGATTAGGTTCTTAATAATAAGTTCACTTTTAAATGTAAATACACACAAATTATAGATAAGATTTATGTATAAATTATAATTTTATAAAGTAGTAGAATAATATTGTAACACTTTAGTGGATTGAATAAAAACAATAAGAAATGTATAAAGTCTAAATAAACATGAACTTATTGAATTTTATTTTATTATTTATTTTTTATTAAGGAATGAATAGTAATCTCCAATAGCAGTAAAATATGTACGATAAATGCATTCAAAATTGATCTTGATTTTATCAAAGTATGAATTCAAAATTCACAGGAAACCAAGGCATATCATCAAACAATGAGTCGGTTACGGAACTATTTGACACACACAATTTGACACAAAAATCAATAACAGGAAACAAGAAAGTGAAAATATAATAAATGGCTTTTGCTTCTTACTAGGAAATAAATACCGATCAAACAATATACAGTTCAAGCCAGTTAAGACATCCAATTCAAGCGATTTTTGAAAATATCTGGGACGAACCATTCGATTTCACTACCCGTTGATCACACGTCTTGTCATACACTGAATTTATGAGTCAGTTATAGGATTGTTATTTAACAACTGAACAGTATTTTATAAGAACATGTATGCATATTATGATGTTTCATATTAAAGGGAACTAAAATAACCTTTCAGAAAAGTATATATTTGTTAGGGTTGTTATCATATTCTAATTTTAGGTAAAATTAAGTTGTTATGGGAATATTATTTTGTCCAAACATTTTTTGTTGAGTTTAACGTTTTGAATTGAAACATTGGTCTTTATTTCTATGGATGTTTTCGGTGCTTTAAGCTTTTGTGTAGGTTAAATTTCAAAGGCCGATGTTGAATGTGAACCCCCCCACACCCTAAACGTCAAGTTTTTTCCTGCATTTTTTTGGACATTTCTCAACTTCAGACTAACTCAATTTGAACCATGGAAAGACACACAATCGAGCAACGCGTTTTAGTTATTCAGGCCTGTTATGAAAATGATCGTTCAAATCAAAATGCATATCACTAAGCGAAACAATGGCTCCTTTGCGCGAAAAATTTGATGGCCGAATAATCCCACGCGGCGATGTCAACTGGCCGCCAAGATTATGATTCGACGCAGTTGGACTTCTTTCTTTGGGGTTATTTGAAAGAAAAGGTGTACTAAGAACAACAATTCAAGAGCTAAAGGATGAGATACTTCGGCACATTAACGACATTGAACCTCAATTATGTCTCAGCGTATCGAAAATTTAGACCATCGGATGGACGTGTGCCGCCGAAGCCGTGGCGCCCATTTGGCCGATATTTTGTTCCATACATATTTGAGTCATACCAATATATCATAATAAAAGAAATGTCAATAATTTCCTAAATAATTCGTGTTTTATTCAAAATCAACATCGGCCTTGAAATTTAACCACACTTTACTTTGTTCTCTTTAATGTGAATTACTTTTATTATAGTTTTTTGCAAGAAAACCATTTCGGCTTTCTATATAATATAAATATAATATAAATATATAATTTATTTATAACATTTGTTTAAACCAAGTATTGATGATAGTAATAAACTTTTTATAAAAATGTGGCTATAAAGTTCTTTCTTTTTTTTTGTATTTCTTTATGTTCAGATAAACTATATATCATATAATTTATTTATAAAATTTTTTAAACAACTTAATATTTAATAATTAAATATTTATTTTAAAAAAATTTGACAACGTACCTTAGAATGCGATTCCTTCAGTTTGTGTATTGTGAATTTTTAAATTAATATACTTCTAATCGCTGCTTTTTAATAAATATTTTAATAAGATACTTTCAGTACACAAAAATGTGAAGATATTAAATTTTAGTTTATAATAAGGGCATTCAGAATGGTCCTACAACTCTGTCAAGAATGAGTTTTCACAATGAAAAAAATACATTTTCACTTTCGATTCTAATAAAACCGCTATTTATTTATGAAAAAATATTTTTTATGAAATATAGTAGTTTATGACTCAAAGAACATGATTGCAAAAAAAAAATTGACCAGGTTTGGTGTAAAGAATGTTAAAGAAACAATAAAAACAAACATTACACAGTTTTGCAACTGTCAATAATGTGTTTTCACTTATTTCAATTTTTTATTTATAAGGGTATTTAGTATCTTAACAACACATGGATGGAAAATACAGTTAGAACCGCACCCCATAGCGCAGTATGAGGATTTGCGTCTGTTCACTGCATAGAAAACAGTAAAAAAAAGTGTATGTCATTTTTTTTAATTATAAATTTTACTAATAAAATAAAAGAGTTAGAAAGATATAACGTCTAAATCTGCTGACTACAATTTTTCAAAGAAAGTAACTCTAATGTCATTTAGCGCACGGTGAAAGTTTTTTTTTTTTTCTAAAGCGAATATTTTAACATGAAATTTAATCTGTAAAAAACAAGGAAAAACGTTAACTTTGGGGGGACCCGAATAAATTCGTCACTGACGAATCTTTTACTAGTTTATTTGATAAGTGGCTTATATACATTTCTAAATATAAATTTGGAAACAATTACTTTTTCATATAGGATGTACCAAAAATAATCAATAAGTTTGTAAGGGTGCTATCGCTAAAAATGGGTGTGGCACCTTGGTTTTGATATTGGATGTCATTAGAAGTGTTTTTACCCAAATTTGAGTGAATAGTTTCATAAATAATACCTATTTTAATACAAAAATTGAAAATGGGCGGTAAATTTGTATAGGGGCTATAGCTAAAAATAGGCGTGGCAGCTTGGGTTTGACATTGGATGACATTAGAAGTATTTTTACTCAACTTGGGGTGACTACATTCATAAATAATAGCTATTTTCATAGAAAAAATCCGAAAAAAAACCGTAAGTTTGTATGGGGGCTATATCTGAAAATGGGCGTGGCAACATTCTTTTGATATTGGATGCCATTAGAAGTGTTTTACCCTATATTGTAGTAAAAGCATTTATAAATAATAACTATTTTCATACAAAAAGTCGAAAAAGTGGTAAGTTTGTATGGGGGCTATATCTAAAAATGGGCGTGGCACCTTGGTTCTGGTATACAAATTAACTAGGAGCACAAAAAGCTTAAGTTTCAAATTTCAGGTCAATATCTTTAAAACTTTTCGAGTAACAGCCATCGCAACAGACGGACAGACAGACAGACGGACATGGCTAAATCGATTCGTCTCATCGAGCTGACCAAGAATATATATACTTTATAGGGTCTCCGATGTCTCCTTCCATGCGTTGCAAACTTTCGGACAAAATGAAATGTTCACACTATATGTGACGGGTAAAAAATAGACAATAACTTAATAGTAGCTGGCGTTAACTTACTATTTCTCTTTGAAGGTTCTGAACGTAGACTAGAAATGAGAGGATCCGAGGATACAAGTAATATCTGTCATTGGGTTTACTATATATTATGCATATATTTTTGTCTTTACTCCTACTCCTAGGCTTCTTCGGAAAGGTACCCGATCGGCAGTGGTGTGATGAATTGAAGAGGGCATTTAATACCACGGATAATTTTTATTAATAATTTTGAAATATCCAAGCAAAATTGATGAAAAAGGATGCACATCTACTGCGAAACCATAAACTTGCATTATGACATTAGCTTGGTTTGACATTGAAATCGACTATGCAGGTTGAGCAAAAAACGACAGTGACCAGCCGCGCGCTGAATGACAAAACAGCACATAAAAAATGCAGATGGTGGCAGCTAACTTCGATTGAAATTGGAGTGAGATATTGGCAAAAAGATTGATTTTTGAGTCGCAGTGTCTTTAGTGACTTGAAAGTCGTAGTGACTGGGATCAGTGACAAAAGCGCAGTTCGCGAAAATGTAATCAGCGATTACTGAACAGGTTCATTATTTGCGAATATATACACAAAATCGTCTTTAACTGAGCTGTTTCGCTATACCCCAAAAGAATAAACAGATTTTGCTTTAATTCACTGAAAAATAAAACACTGCTTTTATGTATTGTTTAAATTGAAAAGGCACAAAAAAATAAAAAAACTAAAAGGTGAAAAGGAAAATGAATACAAACCACGAAATAAATACAATTTTAACGACATTGACTACTTAGATACCACAACACCCCATCCACCCACTTCAACAATCGTTCAATTCACGCAGTGTCGAAGTTGTTCTCAACGTTTCTGCACAGTTGGAACATTTTAGCCATCATGTATGATCTCCACTCTTTAATTTGTATTTTTGTTTCTGGTAAGAAAGAAAATGGGGATAAATGGTGAAGAGGCTAAACATGCGCACATTTCATTTTAACGGTTTCAAGCGGCAAAGCATTTTCTCCGCCTTGTTTTGCAGTTTTTGTTGTCGTTTCTTTAGATTTATAACAATTTTACGCTGATTGTGCTTTATCATGACCCACAAATTCATTCAACATTGAAAGGCAACTGAAGAGAAAAAAGAAATGCACCATAGATTTAGAACAAAGGCTTTAAAAAGATCTTCTAGTTTCCAGGGGCCTTTGGTATTCAATTTATACCCGAGTGGTAGGGTATACTTTATATTATGTTTATTCAAATATATGTAAATGGCAGATGTACGCATGATAGACCCTTTATAGATCCTATAAAATATATTCTTAATCAGCATCAAAAGCTGATTGTCTCGGATATAATTAAAAATACAGTCAGCAAATTTGAAACTTAAGAGTCTCCAGAGCCCTCAAAAGGTAGCTTATAAAACATTTCTTTCTAGTCTGATTAATGTGTGCTAAAACATTGGAATATCGTTTATATACTCTCCAAATTGCGTATTATGAGTTTTTCAAGAAAGATTTATAATAAAATTACATAAGTTTAGAAATTCGACCTGTGCAAATTTTTCTACTTAATACGAATATGAAATCATACATTTAAAGCATGTGACCAACCCAGTGCAATCGTTTATATTGAATATGCCTGACTATATCGATGTCGGTCTACGAGTATAGCTGGTACAGCCCATCGTTCATGCGAGTACGGAACTTGCTATCCAATTTTACAAAGATTTTTTTAACTCGAACGCACCTAATGCCAATTTTACCATGATCCTGAGCCATACAACACAATCAGGAGTAAAGATGGGCACGGTAAAAAAAAAAATGGGCTTTCCTGATTCCGCCCATCCGGAAGATTCACAAATTATCCCGCCCGATTGTTTTCGTTTTTAAAAACATGTATTTGGTTAATAACCAGTAAGTAAATGTTTAAGACTAATTGTTTTCATTCAGAAACAAAACTTTTGTCAAAGTCTCGAAGTCGAAAAAACCAATGAGATGGCCGATGAAGTTTGTACATGAAGAACATGTCTACCAAGTTTTTGAAGTAGTGAAACCATTTATTCTGAAACATTTTAATGAATCTGACATAATACGTTAATAATATCAAGGAAGAACGTTAACTTTGGTTGGACCGCAGCTTATATAACTGTCACACATCATTTGTCGTTAATAGATTTGCGTGTTCAGCATTTGTATTAAATTTTGTCTAAAAATACTAAACGAATTAAAAATGTTGTTCAAAATTTAAAAAGCATTTGTAACATATTTCAAGCAATTTGCTCTATAAATAAATAGTTTTCGTATAAGAAATTGACAAAATGTTGAATTTTTTTTTAATGGGGGGTTAAACTTTAAAGTAGGCGTGGCGCATTGACTTTAACATACAAAGTATACAGGTCATAGAAATGTAATTTTTAAAATTTCAGCGCAATATCTTTAAAACAGCGAATAAATCGCACAGCAACAAACAAACAGGGCGAACAGACGAAAATAGATGGATCGACTTATCTAGTCTAGCTGATCAAGAATATGTATACTTTATAGGGTCCACGGCGTCTCCTTTAATGCGTTACAAACTTTCCGACAAATTAAATGCACGTGTTTCACACTATGTGTGACATGTATAAAAAACTGAAGAAACAAAAAAAAAAACCAAAAAAAAAAAATAGTTGGTCGTTACTTGTTGCTTTTTCTAGTGATGTGTGATTTTGGGTTTTGATGCTTTTCAACACTACTATTTCCGAATGCAACTCTGCGCTTGTAGGTTTGTTTGTATGTGTTTTGACAATTGAAACTGTGGAGATCGGCAACTCTAGGTGAATCAGACATCAGAGTTGTGTCGCTAAAGATGTAAGAGAGATGTCAAAAAATATTAAGCAAAGACTGGATTGTGCTGTTACCTGCGTCTTCTCTCACCGACTCTCGAAGAGCACACATTTTTTTATAAAAATAAATTATTTATTAATAATAAAAATTAAAAAGTATTGTGATTTAAGCGGTTATTACAGAAACCCTGGGTTTTCGAGTTAACCCAAACCCAGCTTAGTCTAGTCTAGTCTGGGACTATCAGCAAATTGTAATGCATAACATTGACTTTCTATATAATATGTTGTATTCCATGACTTGGGAGTTGTAATTGGGGTTTAAAAAGGTTGGGGTGGGGTCGGTTATCCAGCAGATTTATGGCCAGAGGGTTGACATGGTTGTCCTAGCCACCTCCTGGCTTATGCAAGGGACAACTAGTAACACAGAAAATGTTTTGCACTTTTTCCCGTTAAATATTTCAATTAGAAATGTTTTAGGTTTAGCCGGTTACCAAAATTACAAGCATAAATTGAAAGTGAAATAAATAGAATCTAAATTATCAGGGACATTAAAGTTGTCTCACAATCACATCCCAGCCCAAACCTCGTACGGGAAGTAGTGTCCATTATATATTTTTATTTTGAACTCATTTTTTTATTATAGAAGCATATCATATCAAAAGAAAACGTATTTAAGTATGGTAAAGTACAAACGGGGTGTTCGATCTGTCCCGCTTTTTTGGTTTTTATGGTTTAGTATGAAAGCCTATACAATTTAGAACATGTTTTACTCCATTTGGCATTGATTTCACAAATTTTTTGAGATTCCAGGCGTTGTTTTGGCCCATTTCTTTAATAATTTATATTTTAGCTAATCCTGGTTATGTATCATGGGTTTACAGATGGTAGTGTCTAGCAACGCATATAAATTTTGAATGATAATAACATGAAGAGATAGAACCAGAGGATGCAGGACATCGTAATCCCTGCCTTGCAATTGGGATCAATATGTTTGTTGAATCAGAATTGGCACCTTATTCCAAGAGTATAGGCACTTACGGAAATGTTTGCATCAGAATATCTTCTATATGTTGATTCTTCAACAAAATCAAGGTTTCCAACATCGGACGGTGGCCTGAATGCCCTATAATAATGTTACTGTCACCGAGCTTAAATACGGTTTTTAACTTAGATACTAATATATGCTAAGCACCATGTTTCCCAGCCTAAAGACTTCTAAAACCTGGTAATTCTTATTTATAAGTCCAAACTTAATACTTTTTGGCTTCTACGGAATGACTTCCAGCAGGTAATGGGATGGAAGGGGGTCAATGAGTAAACTTAAGATTAAACACAATATTGGTTCCAAATTTTAAGCTAAAAATAAAGATATTCAGAAAAAATCAAAATTCGAAAATAATCGATAAGTTTGTATGGGGGATATGCCTTAAAATGGGCGTGGCATTGTTGTAATATTGAAAAAAAAAAAATATTTTATTTGATATTTTAAAATGGGCGGTAAGTTTGTATGGGGACATATTTGAAAGTAGGCGTGTTTTGACATTGGATGACATTGTAAGTATTTTAACCCAATTTGGAGTGAAAATGTACATAACTAATACCTATTTTATGGGGTCTACGACGTCTCCTTTAGTGAGTAACAAGCTTTCCGACAAACTGAATGTACCCGTTGACACTATGTGTAACGCATATAAATATTATGCAAAGTATTTATTTCATTAAAATTATTGACTTAAAAGATTTTAATGAACTTTATTCACGAAAAGCTTTGGAAGAATGCGAATCAGTTTACTTTTGAGTATTTAGTTACGCTATGATAAAATTTTTTTTTAAATTAAAATTTTATTTATCCTTATATTCTGCAAGCAGAATGCTATAGTTATGGATGGTAGAAAAAGAAGACGGTTACAAAAACGAAATTATGGAAAAACGTTAACTTCGTTAGAGCCTAAGCTCAAATAACAGTTATACGACTCTAGACAAGGTATGTGTGGGGCGCAAAGGTTCGATACATTTCCAGTCTAGACACAATATTGGGGATTATATAAGGTAAAAATGCAGATATAACAATAAATTTATTGAAAAAAGAAAGAATGCTGAGTGCGGTAAATTTGAATGTGGGCTATACCTAAAAATTTGTTGGTCGTACCCATATTGGAATATTTCATTAGGACTATCACAGGCATAGTTTATACTATTTTTAGAGTTCCTAGAATAAGCAACAATGACGTTTTTATGCAAAAACCAAAAGTTTTGTGGAAGATTTCTATGGTTGAGAAAACCCGTTTGCAAGTCGGCTTAGGAGAGTCTAAATTTGAAATCTGGTAGGTCTTTCTCTCATAGTCTCCGAAATAATCGTTTTCATACGGCAGAGTGCTTGCCGAAGGATAGACAGACATAGCTAGTTTTCAATCCTGTTCAAGAATACATATACTTTATAGAGTCCATCTTGACTTCTTCTGTCTGTTACATATATACGCACAAACTTAATATAACCTTTAGGAACAGGAAATAATAAATAGAAATGGTAGGTACATTTTATGATTAGAAATATGTTATAGTGCCCCGATTCTTATATTAACGGAAATGTAAATATATGATACTAGCAGTTTTTTTTAAACTTATTTGTATTATAATTAAAAAATGCGAGGCACTTTGGTTTACAAAGTGGTCCACCCTATTTTTATAATAAAAGGTTCAAGCTTGAATTTAAGTCTAATTCGGGATTTCTATCATCTGAGGTTCAGCTTTTGTATACGTTCAAAAACAGACAAAAACAGAGTTTTGAGTTTTTAAATCATTTTTATCATGGAATATTTTTTAAGGCTACAATCGAATTCAGTAAAAAAAATCTATAAGTCCGATACTTGAATCATTTTCAGTGTCGAGTTGTGAAATAAATGTACAACTGACCATAGACGTAGATCGAATTTTGTTAATGGAGTTGGTATCTACTATATATCATGGAAAATTAGCGGAACGAACCAACTTGACGAATCTTGCGATAAATAATGGGCGCATAACTACGCATAAGAGCTGAAATCTCCAAAGAGGCTACGAGTTTTTATACCCTGTACCCAAAGGGTAAAGGGTATATTAAGTTTGTGCGAATGTAAACATAAAGTGTAAGAGACCATATAAAGTATATATATTCTTGATCAGCATTGAAGGGGAGTCGAACTAGCTATGTCTGTCTGTCCGTCCGTCCGTCCGTCTGTCCGTCTGTCTGTCCAATGCTGTCTGCCGTATGAGAGAGATTATCTCGGAGACTATAAGAGATAGGGCCACCATATTTGAAACTTAGACTCCCTCCAGAACCGTCAAGTGTTCACTTGCAAACGGTTTTTCTCTAGACCTATTTTAAGGGGTACCCCCCCATACAAATATACCTCTCAAGAATTTTAGGTTTTGGTGCATAAAAACGTCACTGTTTTTTATTCTGGGAAGTTCAAACTTGGTATAAACTATGTCTATGATGATAGTCCCAATAAAATATCCCAATTGGGTAGGACCAATAAAATTTTAGGTATAGCCCCATACAAATATACCCCCAAAATTTTAGGGTTTTTTGCATAAAAACGTCATTGTTTTTTATTCTAGGAAGTTCAAACTTAGTATTAATTATGTCTATGATAGTCCCAATAAAATATCCCATTAGGGGTAGGAACAACAAAATTTTAGGTATAGCCTCCATATAAATTTACCCAATTTTTCAAGTTTTTGTTTGAAAACAAAGATGGAACTTAATTTAAGGTACATACAGATTGGGTACAGGGTATCTTGCAGTCGAGCATACTCGACTTCAGCGTTCTTCTTGTTTTTCTTATTTGATCGAAATACAAAGTTTATAAACATAAATGTAAACCTCAAAATCTCATTTGAATGATTATTATACAACCAAGCGGACTGTTGTCGATAATTGTTTGGGTATACATATGTATATGCAAATGTGTATATGTACATATATTGGGTGTCCCAGAACTACAGCAAGTTTTCAAATAATGTAGTAGTGTTGGCAACCCTAAGAAAAACTATATCGTGTTCCAACGTGTAACGCTTCACTTTTACTAAACTCAGCTGTCAGAATGTCATTTTTGTAGGGTTACCAGAACTTTACGGCACGCATGTCTTTAATTCTAAGACTTGCTTTAAATTTAGGACACCCTATATAAAATGTTTTCTGATAAGTAACGATACGCTCACGAGTTTATGTGCTTTCTTAAGCACATGCGTCACTGTTTAAGTTGCCTGAGTGTGACTTAAGCGTATTTTTTACTGTTAAAAAACAAAAGACCTACCCAGTTTGCCGGTTCTAGATACAAGTAAAGCTGAAAATATTTCAAATTGTAAATAATATTTTGATAAAACATTTGCGCAAAAGTTTCTCAGAAATATTATATGCTATCAACATTTAGTAAAGAAATGTGTACTAAAGCACAATAAATATTATTAATGTATTTATAAATATTTATACTGAGTAATTTCAATTAAATTACACAGCCCCACAAAAACAAATTTTATTTTCACGAGAAACAAGAATAGAGTACTTACAAGTTAAGCTACCCAAGTGATACTCACAGATCTTAACGAAATTATGGATATTTGGCTGGGCTAGAAAAAAAATGGACACGTATATTTTTATATCGTGAAAGGTCCAAATTCAAGATTTGAAAACACCCTTTGATGGTGTGGGTCAGGGTCAAAAATCATAAATTTTTAAAACTTCCTCTTCTTTGATTCTCTACAAATAAGTAATTTGTGTCAGTTGTAAAGTCAGAACATTTTCAAATACACCAAAAATTCTGTTTAATGAGCCAATTGTAAAAAAATATATGTATTAATTTGTTATTAAGTTTTATTATTTTTTCTTGGCAAAATTCAATGATGATGAAGCAAACATTTTTGTTGGTGTTTTTATTTCAATAATACGACTACAGCGTAGTTCATAAATTATTTGTGTGAAAGGGGACCACTACAGATTACTTTATCAAAGAATAAAAAAGTTAACGTTTCATTTTCTTGAACAAAATATGATTTCTTAAGTCGAATTTAATAATTATTCAGTCAGCTCAAACACTTTAAACAAATCGGTTTGTCGAAAGAAAAAGAACAAAAATTTTAAAAATGAATAAGTTTTATATTTTTTTGAGTTTTCTCATTTTAATCAAAATAATACGTGGTAACAAAGACTACAACTATATTGAAAATTTTCCAGATGACTACTGCAATAGATTTTTTTAAATGGTACTTTGCATTGCCAATTCGGTACAGAAAAAAGTCACATAATTTTTTTTGATAAATTAAATAGTTTTCCAATAACTGAATTAGGCGTTCAGTTTGGAAAATTACATATCCGGCTCTATAATGATGCATTGTATCCGAATTCCTATAATTGGAAAAACTATTCTGACATTGGAATAGTTGATGAAATAATCAATTATTGTGCTAATACAATAAACGGCATTGAGATTTTAAAAGCATTCGGAATTGGCGCAGCAAATACATACAAATTTGAGCACACTTTTTACAATGATCAAGGAGACTATTTTGCTCAGTTTCAAATAAGGTTGAAAAAGACATAAATACAACAAAAGTATCAGAACATTTTGAACTAGAAATATGTTTCGATGATACACTTGAATTTCTACCTAGTCCAAAAAGTTAAATTACAATCATATGAAAATTATACTTCAATGAATTTAATAATAGATGGTGCAAATGGTATGAACGAAGAAGACTTTTTAAATATTTAACGAAACTTAAAAAACTGATTTTTAAATATGGCGAGGGTGCGAATTTTGATTTGATAAATATGAATATTGGAAATTTAAAACAAATTAAGTGTTTTGATCTTTGAAAGTTTAAGTAATTATTCAACAGAAAATTATTTAAACGATCACAACCTAACAACATTTGAGAGCTTCACAGAATTAACAAATGTAACCTACACGTTTGTATGGATCATCTACCATTAGACCTTTTAAAGGCTTAAAAAATCTGACTTTTATAAATATAACACGGAATCACGAATTATACAAAATACCTTCAGCATTTTTCCACGATCAAATTAATTTAAAAAATTTTATTGCTACATGATAATCGTTTAACCGAATTAAATGAAGATTTATTCCACAAATAATACCGAATTAATTGAATTGGATTTAAGTAGTAACAAAATAGAACACTTGCCAAATAATATTTTTAAAACAACAATGAAATTAAGAAAATTGGATCTTTCAAATAATGATGTCATTCAAGTGGAAAAAAGGTAACATTCTTTAATAATATTTAAAAATAAAAATTTATAAATATTTTTTTTTCAGTCTTTTTACCACTCACAATTTTAGAAAGAATTACTTTTAAATTGGATTATATTCGTAATAATATTTCGCTCAAACTCTCTGATATAAATCGTAATCCTATCAAAGTATTTGATGTGGAAAATATTTACTTAAACGATGATAGTAATATGCCAAATTTTGATTGTAAAAAGGGACCTAAATGTTATTTATCTAACAAAAATATTAAAGAAAAATTTTTGTCCAATGCAACGTGACTGTTGGATAAATAAAATGGAATGGACTTTTTGAAGTGGATTGCAAGAATTTGAATTTAGAAAAATATTGTGAATTTATAAATCCTATAAATGGTAAAGTTATTTTGAATATTGAAAACAATAAAATAAAAAAGTCTACCAAATGCATCCGTAAAAGGTTATAGAAATGTCAGCAGGATTTATGCTGCTGCTAACTAAATAGAAGAAATAAATATGGCACAAATACCGCTAAATATTGAGTATATGGATCTACGTAATAATAGTTTAACACAACTAACCGAAGAACTTTTGGATTTTTTCATAAGAAGAAGTGGAAATATAATAATAAAACTTTCTGGGAATCCTTGGCGTTGTGATTGCGCTGTGGAGAAACTACATAAATTTCTAAAATCCGATCATGCCAGAACTGTCGAGGACGTTCTCAATATCAAATGCGCTGATATTGCGAGATTTGAAAAACCATTTGTGAACTACGACTACAATGAAATTTGTAAAGAGACTTCAACGGCAGTAATATTGTTATCTTGTGCCGTTGTGATCATATTTTTTATTTTTATTTGCTACATCTTCAGAAAATCGATTTTAATGTGGCTTTATGAACATAATTGCTGTCTAAGCTGCATTTCTGAGAAAAGATTTAGACAAAGATAAAAAATTCGATATCTTTCTCTCGTATTCAACGAAAGATGCAGAAATAATACCGAATTTGTTAAGGGAACTGGAAGAAGGACCATATGGATTCAAAGTTTGCTTTCACGATCGAAACTGGATAGCCGGTGGCTGTATACCAGATCAGATAGCTAAAACCGTGTATCTTCAAAAGGATGTTCTCATTATTTTATCACCAAACTTTATGGGATTCCGATTGGGGCCGCATGGAATTTCGTTTGGCATACCAAGCAGCGATGGAGGAAAAAGACGCAGATTAATTGTTGTTATGTACAAAGAAGTCACAAAGTTTGAAAGTAAGGATCTTGAGCTAAAAGCTTATTTGCAATTGAACACCTACATCAAATGGGACGATCCGAACTTCTGGCATAAACTAGTCTATGCTCTGCCACATCGGGGAAAAGAAGAAAAGGTGAAAGCGCAGATTGTCCTAATAATCAAATTGAAATACAATATATATATTAAAATAATTAGGACGTACGATAGAAGCTGGAAGCATGAGTACATCGGAGTCTTTGAGTTCGTTTGCAGTTGATATTAATTTTAATGATTCGTTGTATTAATTAGTTTGTGTTTTTCTCATATTACAATGCAATTTGTGTGTTAAGATTCCTAGGTACTTTGTATATTGTATTTTTACTTATTTCAAGTTAGAACATTTTAGAATAGTTAAGACTTTAATATTGTATAAATTTAGATAATAAAAATGTAAAACCAGTTATTAATATATACAAAAATTATAAAAAAAAGAGAAAATTTATAAAATAAAAAAAAGTAACAATATCGTTAAAAAATATAATATATAAATGCTGTATTGGACCACGGATAGAGCGATAGCGGCAGCCGCACTAGCAATAGATGGCATGATGCGCTCTGTAAATGTTTACTTGTATCGAAATTAAACATGGATAAACGTTAACTTCAATATTTTAACCTAAAAATACAGAAATAATTATTTTCTTGAAAAAAATGTTAAAAAATGGGTGGTGAATTTGTATGGGCGGAGATATGTTATAGTCCCCCAATTCGTATCATACATAGTGTTTTACCTTTTATTTATATTTGAAAATAAGCGAGGAACCATTGTTTTCAAAATAGTTGTTTTTGTCGAGAAAAAGCTAAAGGTTAAAAATTTCAGGACAGTATCTTTCAAAACTGACTGAGTAAACCGCGTAGATATAACAGACAGACAGACTGACTGATAGATAGATGGAAGTGGCTAAGCTGATTCCGTTGTCTGCGAAGCCTTCTTTTATGCGTTTTAAACTTTCGGACAAACTTATTATTTCCGCTGGGATAAAAACGAAAATTTAATACCCAACATGCGAAATTTAGATTATTAATGTACAACTGTCAATGGCGTCTACAGATTTTTTTTGTCTATTTTATTTGCAATCAGTACAATTGTGGACTGTAATCAAAGTTTATAACTAGCATAACAAACTGACATTTAGTTTGTTAAGGATGCGGTTTTGCTAGGGAGTATTCAAATGAATACTGAACAGACCCAGTACAAGTACCCCATTACGATTGACGATTTGAAGATCCGAGGGATGAGTTCATTTCGTCTACACTGCGTATTTAGGTTAAGAAGGTTTGCTGCCAAAATATTTGGTTGTATATTAAGCTTTCCAAGATAATTTTTGGTGTGACGTGCAATCTCCTCTACAACCGTTGATTTATTTTATTATTACGCCTAAATATTTAACAGCATCGCACATGGGTATTAATACATTATTGGAAAACGTTTGGAAACTGTTGCATAAAAAAGAGTAAGTGAGCAGAATTTTCCGTATTAACTGGTATGTTCCATTTTTGTATCCATGATACAATTGGTGCTTAGTATACGCGTTGCTTCTAAGACAGAATTTGCTCCGAAAATTTATCTCTGTATCATCTGCATATGTAGCTATCGCGACTTGACTACAGTTTCTGCCAGGCATATCGGCTGTATAAAGCGTATAAAAGCAAAGGTACCAGTACACTGCCTTGAGGTACACCTGCATGTATATCTTTGATTGCAGAACGAGTATCTTCGCATCATACATAAAATTCCAATCTTCCAGGTAAGATCGTAGAAAATGGTACTGGGGAGATGGTGAAGCGACTGCTTTATTTTATAAAGTAGACCTTTGTGCCAAACACGATCGAAGGCCTGCTTAACATTTAAAAAATACTGCTGCGAAATATTGTTTGTTTTTTAAAGGCTTCAAGTTTTTCAGCTACAATCCGATGTATTTGTTCAGGCGTACCATACTTTCGCCGAAAGCCAAACTGATGATTTGGACGTATGAAACCAAATGAAGGAGAGGAAGCATTCCTCTAGTAAATATTCTTTCGAATATTTTCGAGAATATTCCCAGCAGACTAATGTGTATATGTAAATGTGTATGTATATGTATAAGTCATGTACAGGGTGTCCCAGAACTATAGCAAGATTGCAGATAATGCAGTAAAATGCTGGAAAACCTAAAAACAATTATATCGTGTTCTAACGTATAACGCTCCACCTTTTTACTCAACTCAGCTGTCAAATTGTTAGTTTTTAAACAAGTTCTGGAGCTTGCTTTAAAATTAGGACACCCTATATAAAATGTTTTCTGATAAGTAGCGATACGCTACAGAGTTTATTGCATTCGTAAGCACATGTGTCACTGTTTAAGTTGCCTGAGTGTGACTTAAGCGTATTTTTTTTACTGTTAAAAAAAAAAACTACCCAGTTTGTCGGTTTTTAGGTACAAGTAAAGCTGAAAATATTTCAGCTTGCTCGGGTCATGTAGTAAAACCTTATTTCATTTGTCTAGCTCAATTATTTGCAAAAATTAGACGAATTTTTTTGGTTCACCTACCGCTCGTTTTTCCAATAGATTAAACTTTTATCGGTGTAATAACATTTATACCGAGTTTCATTTCTCTTGTTCAATTATTTGCAAAAATAAAATAAATTTTTTTATCGCTTTTATTGGGGCCTCGCCCATCGTCCGTTTTTTTTTTTTTTTTAACTTTTTTTAACATTTATACCGAATTAAATTTCTCTCAAATACTTCTATGGGAGCCACGCCCACCGCTCATTTTTCTCAAACTACATACTTCCTTTTTTGTGTAAGTTGAACCAAAAAATAGACATCTACTAAATTTAATTGAAATACGTGTAGTTGTTTCAGGAAATATAAGATGAATTAATGATTAATTCAATGGGGACAACGCCCGCCACTCCAAATAGTGGTATGAAAAATAGTTTATGTAAAATTCTTAGACCAACTGAATATACACAGAAAATTTTATAAGAATCAGTCAACCCGTTTTCGTGGAGTATCGTTACAAACGATGTGACATGATATTTTTATATATTATAGCAGGTACCCGCGGCTTTGCTCGCGTTTTTTTTGTACTTCTCTTTGGTGGCTAAATATAAATTGTTCCAAAAATGTGGGTTAAAATTTTGGAAATCCCCTAAACACGACTAACCATCATTCAAATGCGTCTATTCAACCCAAATGTATGACTTTTTTTTCAAGGCTCCCATTAGGCCCCGGGTCAAAATTTTCTAAAATCCAGTCTTAGTGCTCACCTGTAATAAAAACAAAAAATTGTTCAAAAAATTTATATTGGTTCCACATATGGGTCCCAGGTCCAAATTCGGAAATCCCTTGAACACCTTGAACGCTAAAAATGTTTTTTTAACCATCTTTCAAATGAGCCCTGTTTCAAGTCTCTACGTCTATTCATTCCAAAGATATGGCTTTTCCGGTTTCAAGACCCCCATTAGGCCCCGGGTCAAAATTTTGCAAATTTTTTTCGTTTCTGACCACATCTATGATGAGAGCAACAAAACAAAAAAAATGGTTCAAATCGGTCGAGTCATTCTCGAGTTTTAGCGTTGTTAACGCACAGCTATATATTTTTATATATATTTATATATTATATACTATATAGAAGATATATAAAATAATATTTTGATAAAACATTTGCGCAAAAGTTTCCAGTAATATTATACATACATACATTAACTAAAAAGTGTATTTAAGTAAAAAAAAATTTTACTATTCTATTTATAAAAATTTATACTGAATAATTTTAATTAAATTATACAGCCTCACAAAAAAAAATAGTGCTGTCTACACGAGAAACAAAACTAGAATATTAAGATTAATTAAATGGTGTAGCCGGGTTTTTATGTAAAAAGTGTCCCCAACAAAAAGAAATATTTCTGTATACTTAGTTTTCCGATATCGGCGATATTAAGGAAGATATAGCAACAAAAATGGATTTAGTTTTTATTTTTTTCTGCTCACTGACATTTGTATGGGGTACCCCTTAAAATGGGTCTAGAGAAAAACCGTTTGTAGTGCACACTTGACGGCCTGGAGAGTCTAAGTTTCAATTTTGAAAGCTCTATCTTTTATGGTCTCCGAAATAATCGTTTTCATACGGCAGACAGCATGACAGACGGACGGACGGACAGACAAAGCTAGTTCGACTCCCCTTCAATGCTGATCAAGAATATATATACTTTATAGGGTCTATCTTGCCTCCTTCTGTCTGTTACATACATTCGCACAAACTTAATATACCCTTTAACCCTTTGGGTACAGGGTATAAAAATTAGGGGGTGGTTTTCACCCTTAAAACGCTTTAAGGGCCCTTATAAAAAAATACGTGTCTAATGTTTTTCGATGTACTACAACTGTGCCAAATTTCATTGAAATCGGAGGGGGCACTTGGGTAGGTTTACTTGTGAGTTGAAAAAAAGTTTTGATGAAGAATCTTTTATTTTCTTAAAATTCATATCTATCTTTAAGAACAGCAACATTTTTTAGCGAACTTTATTTTTAATTTTAATTAATTTGCTTATTTGTTTTATATTATATATTATTGTTTATGTATTATATATTATTGTAAAATATATAAAATATAGTACATTCATATTAAAATATATATTAGATTAAACAAATAATTAAATATGTCAAAATATGTATTTCTTTTTATTAGCCAGCAACAAAAGCAAGTACCATGCACATACGCATACTTGCGCTCTCACTCTCTTTCTCTCTTTTATGTTCTCAGCTTATTGTTTTATTGAATAAATTCACTTTAATCATTTATGTAGATGATTACTTTATCAAAAAGAATAAAAAGTTAACGTTTCATTTTCTTGAACAAAATATGATTTCTAAAGTCGAATTTAATAATTATTTAGTCAGCTCAAACACTTTAAACAAATCGGTTTGTCGAAAAGAAAAAAAAAATTCTAAAAATGAATAAGTTTTATATTTTTTTGAGTTTTCTTATTTTAATAAAAATAATACGTGGCGACAAAGACTACAACTATATTGAAAATTTTCCAGATGACTACTGCAATAGATTTATTTTAAATGGTACTTTACATTGCAAATTCGGTCCAGAGTTAAATGTCGTCTATTTTTTTAATGAATTAAATAGTAGTCCAAAAATTGAATTAGGTTTTAAAATTGGAAAATTACAGATCCAGTGTTACGATAGTGCGATAGTGCATTCGAATTCCTATAATTGGAAAAACTATTCTGACATTGGAATAGTTGATGAAATAATCAATTATTGTGCTAATACAATAAACGGCAATGAGATTTTAAAAGCATTCGGAATTGGCGCAGCAAATACATACAAATTTGAGCACACTTTTTACAATGCATGAAGGATTTTGCTCAGTTTCAAATAATTGAAAAAGATATAAATACAACAAAAGTATCAGAACATTTTGAAATAAAAAATACGTAGCTATTATACGGTTAAAAATTATCCAAAAATAAAAATTAATTACAATCATATGAAAATTATACTTCTATGAGTTTAATTACATATGCAGAAAATAGGATGATCGAAGAAGAGATTTTTAAATATTTAATGAATCTCAAAAAACTGTTTTTTCATTATGGAAACTATGCAAATTTTGATTTGTTAAAAATGAATATTGGAAATTTAAAACAATTAAGTGTTTTGACTTTTGAAAGTTTAAGTAATTATTCAACAAAAAATTATTTAAACGATCACAACCTAACAACATTTGAGAGCTTCACAGAATTAACAAATGTAACCTTACACAGTTGTATGGATTATCTACCATTAGACCTTTTAAAGGCTTAAAAAATCTGACATATATAAATATAATGTGGAATTACCAATTATATAAAATACCTTCAACATTTTTCCAAGATCAAATTAATTTAAAAATTTTATTGCTACGTGATAATAGTTTAACCGAACTAAATGAAGATTTATTCACAACTTATACCGAATTAATAGAATTGGATATAAGTAACAACTATATAAAAAAGTTGCCAAATAATATTTTTAAAAACAACAACGAAATTAAGAAAATTGGATCTTTCAAATAATTATTTCATAGAATTGAAAAACAGGTATTTAAAAAAAATATATATATTTTTTTTTTTTTAATATTTACAAATAAAAATTAATAAATATTTTTTTTTCAGTCTTTTACCACTAATAAATTTAGAAATAATAACTTTTTAAAATGCCTCGTCTCCATGCATAACAGTATATGGCTCAATCTCTCTGATTTAAATCGTAATCCTATCAAAGTATTTGATGTTGAAAATATTTACTTAATCGATGATAATAATATGCCAAATTTTGATTGTAAAAGGGACCTAAATGTTATTTATCTAACAAAAATATTAAAGAAAAAATTTTGTCCAATGCAACGTGACTGTTGGATAAATAAAATGGAATGGACTTTTTGAAGTGGATTGCAAGAATTTGAATTTAGAAAATATTGTGAATTTATAAATCCTATAAATGGTAAAGTTATTTTGAATATTGAAAACAATAAAATAAAAAGTCTACCAAATGCATCCGTAAAAGGTTATAGAAATGTCAGCAGGCTTTACGCTGCTGCTAACCAAATAGAAGAAATAAATATGGCACAAATACCGCTAAATATTGAGTATATGGATCTACGTAATAATAGTTTAACACAACTAACCGAAGAACTTTTGGATTTTTTCATAAGAAGAAGTGGAAATATAATAATAAAACTCTCTGGGAACCCTTGGCGTTGTGATTGCACTGTGGAGAAACTACATAAATTTCTAAAATCCGATCATGCCAGAACTGTCGAGGACGTTCTCAATATCAAATGCGCGGATATTGCGAGATTTGAAAAACCATTTGTGAACTACGACTACAATGAAATTTGTAAAGAGACTTCAACGGCAGTAATATTGTTATCTTGTGCCGTTGTGATCATACTTTTTATTTTTATTTGCTACATCTTCAGAAAATCGATTTTAATGTGGCTTTATGAACATAATTGCTGTCTAAGCTGCATTTCTGAGAAAGATTTAGACAAAGATAAAAATTCGATATCTTTCTCTCGTATTCAACGAAAGATGCAGAAATAATACCGAATTTGTTAAGGGAACTGGAAGAAGGACCATATGGATTCAAAGTTTGCTTTCACGATCGAAACTGGATAGCCGGTGGCTGTATACCAGATCAGATAGCCAAAACCGTGTATGCTTCGAAACGTGTTCTCATTATTCTATCACCAAATTTTATGGATTCCGATTGGGGCCGCATGGAATTTCGTTTGGCATACAAAGCAGCAATGGAGGAAAAAAAGACGCAGATTAATTGTTGTCTTGTACAAAGAAGTCACAAAATTTGAAAGTATTGATCATGAGCTAAAATCTTATTTACGGCTGAATACCTACATTAAATGGGACGATCCAAATTTCTGGCAAAAACTCGTCAGTGCTATGCCGCATCAGGGAAAGAGAAGAAAAGGTGAAAGCGCAGATTGTCCTAATAATCAAATTGAAATACAATATATATATTAAAATAATAAGGACGTAGAAGCTGGAAGCATGAGTACATCGGATTCTCTGAGTTCGTTTGCAGTTGATATTAATTTGAATGATTCGTTGTATTAATTAGTTTGTGTTTTTCTCATATTACAATGCAATTTGTGTGTTAAGATTCGCTAGGTACTTTGTAAGGAATGTACCGAAAAGAAACTGCACACTTGCTAATAAATATTTCTCACAAAATTGGCTTTCGATCGCGCCGGGGGTGAAGCAAAGGAATAAGACGTACAAAAAAACAAAAAGCCTCAAAAAATGTCATCGACTAGCAGAAGTTGGAAAGCAGAGAGCTCGAGAGTTGCCGAAAACATTGACGAGATGAAGAAAAACTGGGTAAAGGCAAGTCAGAAAGTCACCACAGGCACGCCTGCAAAACCTAATGAAGGGCGTCAAACAAAAAATTTTTTTTTAGTTATAATGTTTATGAATCTATACTTAATATGTAAAAAAATTACTTTTGGTTAAAAACTTTGAAATACAAATGAAACAAAGTGTGCAGTTTCTTTTGGTACATTCCTCATATTGTATATTTTTACTTATTTCAAGTTTAGAACATTTTTAGAATAGTTTAGATTTTTATATTGTATGATTAGATAAGTTACACAAATATGTTTATTATTATTTAAAAATGTAAAACCAGTTTTTATGAATATAAAAATTATAAATAAAGCGAAAAATTAAAAAAAAAGAAAACAAAAATATCGTTAGAAATTTATAAGTGCTGTATTGGCCCACAGAAGGCGCGACAGCGGAAGCCACATTGGCCATAGATGGCATTATTCGCTTTTTAAATGTTTACTTGTATATTGCTTATTGGAAAAACGCAAGGATAAACGTTAACTTCGGTAGAATCGAAGCTCAAATACTCGCCAAATCTTGGTTTAGTTTACTTACGATCATCAGTGGCTTAGATAAAATGTGGAGAAAGGATGGCTTGGAGTCAATAGTCAGGCACAACCAAAGCTTTGACACAATAATGGAGTAAAATTTTAACCTAAGGACAGAATAATAAAAATTTTCTTGAAAAAAATTAGAAAATGGGTGGTGACTTTGTATGGGGGCTATATGTTATAGTGGGCTGATCCTTATAATATCAGCAGAGTACAGATAGGATGATGTTAGATGTGTTTTTGCCCCATTTGAAGTGAATATATTCATAAATAAAAAATTTTTTTAATATATTTAATAAATTCATAATATCTTAAATGCCCGGTAAGTTTGTATAGGGGCAATACCAAAAAAAATTGGCGTGGCACCTTTGTTTTGACATTGGATGACATAAGAAGTGTTTTTCCCCAATTTAGAGCGAATATATTCAAAAATAATTCCTATTTTCATACAAAAATTCTAATTCAACCAACATATTTATCCCAAGCGCAAGGCAGGGATTACGATGTCCTGGTAAACCCATGTTATCTAGCCAGGATTAGCTAAAATATGAATTATTAAAAAAATGGACCAAAACAATGCCTGGAATCCCAAAAAATTGGTAAAATCAATGCCAAATGGAGTGAAACATGTTCTAAATTGTATAGGCTATCATACTAAACCATACAAACAACTTTATATATTAAAATTCAAAGTTTTTTTAAAGGCTGAAGTCAATGCATCAAACAAGCTGTGACATAAATTTTGGAACTATTTTTAGTTTTCCAAGGAAAACTTGGTCAAATTTAATTTTAATAAAACAAATAAACCCTCCTTGGTTACCTAAAAAAATATATTGCCTTGTTTTGAATATAGAGCGGTTCGAACTTTAAAAAAAAGTGCATCTTTTAAGCTGCGAACCACTGTATACTATGTGAGATGTATATATTTATAGTCATACTACACAGAAACTTTTAACATTGTGACAACCTGTTTTTGGAGCCAAAGGTTTTCTCATTGGCAGTTCGGAAATTGACGAAGTAAATAAAAAACAAGGAAAAACGTTAACTTTGGTGGAACCGATGTATATATACCCATGGCATGTATTTTGAAATTGTTCATGTGTTATCATCAGTGGGTTTCATAGAACTTCAAAATGGGATAGGACGGAATTAAAGATCTGATACAACTCACGTTGTGTGGGGCCTATGCCTAAAAAATGGGCGTGGCACATTGGATTTGATATTGGATGATGTAAAAGTGTTTTTACCCTATTTGGAGTCAATACATTACTAAAAAATAAACATTTTCATACAAAACTTCGAAAATAGGCGGTAAGTTTGTATGGGGGCTATACCTAAGAATGGGCGTGGCACCTTGGTTTTGACTTTGGATGACATAAGAAGTGTTTTTACCCAATTTGGAGTGAATACATGCATAAATACAATAAGACCTATTTTTATACAAAAATTCGAAAATTTTCTGTAAGTTTGTATGGGGGCTACACCTAAAAATGGGCGTGGCAACTTGGTTTGAACATACAAAATAGTCGTTGCCGAGAAAAGCTTAAGTTTCAAATTTCGGCGTAATATCTATATATCTTCATCGATAAAAATGCGTAGAAATAAACAGACAGACAGACATACATACAGACGGACATGGCTAGATCGATTCGTCTCATCGAGCTGATCAAGAATATTTATACTTTATGGGGTCTACGACGTCTCCTTCAATGCCTTACAAACTTTCAGACAAACTGAATATACCCTTCACACTATGTGTGGCTGGTAGAAAAATGTCACCCCTGACATTGGAGTTGAAATTTTAAAAATATAAATTTAATTTAACATGTTTTTCATATCAGACAGTTCCAGTGATGACGAAACTTTTCACTTTTTTATCGCACCTATGCACTTTTTTGTCGCACCCATGCACTTTTTTATCGCACCTATGCACTTTTTGTCGCACTTATGCACTTTTTTATCGAACCTATGCATTTTTTTGTCGCACCTTTTCACCTTTTCATCGCACATATGCACTTTTTAATCGCACCTTTTCACTTTTTTATTGCACCTATTGCATTTTTTATCGCACCTTAAAGTTTTTCTTTTCTTACGCTATCATTTCTTACCTTTTGCCAACTATCGCCATCTCTTAATTTGGGCCCAAGAGAGTTTAGCTTTGTTCCCACATCATTCCACTTGGTTTTAAAATTGGCTGGAACCATTCCCCTAGTGAAACCCTTGCCAACTCAGGATTTTTTTCCATTTCGGACACCAGACTTCGAATTGTCGAGAATTGGTTATTTTCAATTTTCGGTCCATGTTTAAAAGTTCAAACCAAAATTCGAGTCGTTACAAATCGTCAATAAAATTTGTGTCGACAAAAAAAGTGTCGTTTGAAAACGATGCCGACTTCGATTGAAGTTACATAATACCAAATTTATGTCGACAGTAGTCAATAGTTATCGAAGACGACAACGACATCGACAACGACAATACGAATTGAAAGCTGTCGACACAGTTTGGTGTCGACGACGCCTTTCATAATAACGCTGCCGTTATTGCTTTTTTTTTTTACTTTTCATGCATCTGTTTCGCCTTTAACAATACTATTTCGAACTCTGTCGCATATACTCAACTTTACATATATGTACAGTCAGGGTTGACTATGACAATTTATTAAATTAAAATTTTTTGTATGAGTCACCCTGTGACTAAAAAAATACTTGTCTTGTTGGTCATAATGCAATGAGAGAAGGTGGTGTACTCTTACTCTCTGTCTATTTAAATTGTCAACTCAGCTGAAAGTAAGCTGATACATGAGGGACATTTTCATGCAATCTGACAACTTAGTCAGACACAACACAGAAAAAAAAAATAGACGAAAGGGATACACCACCTTGTCTAATTGCATCAAAAAAGTTTGTCTTACAGTTTTTTCTGGGTATTCTTGAAAAAACTATATCACATGTGAAAAGTTTCGAAAGAACTAAATAACTATAATTTTCAGGACATATGCATGCGTTCATATTTATTGGTTGACAGACACAAATATGCAAACATTGACTTTATTTGTAGTTGTTGTAGCTGTAGTACATATGTTGGTGGCACTAATCGTTACTTCGATTCCGCGTCCCAGTGTAATTTTTTTCATTTTTGCTTTAATCAATTATTTAAGTTTAAAAATGTTTGGTATTTTAGATGGGTTAACTAAGATTCGTGAATTTTTAAGCCAAATAGTTGCAAAATACTCATACGTACACCCGCCTTCGGCAACGAGAGCTACCCACATCTGGCTCTGCAACATTTGACAAATGTTTATATTCCGTTTCGTCTATATTATTTACATCATCTTCGTCATCGTCATCATCATCATCGTCTCATTACTTTTCCGGTAATCATTATGCCTCATAGAAATGTTCAAGATATGAGTACAAGTAAAGAAGTTAACTTTTGTTTTGAAGTTCAACACTTAATCTTCTGTCATCGGATTGAAGTAGAGTCTTCATTTCATCTTTAACATTGCATTGCGTTGATGTTGATCGTTAACCGTCATCAGATTTGTGAATAACCACAACAAGGAAACTAGTACAACGAGCGGCAGTCAGAGCAACAGATTTTCGCTAATCAAAGGCGCACGTTTTTGAAATTAGTACTAAGTGGGCGTCTAACTATGTATGCGCTTGTTCATTTCTCATTCCGACTATACCCCCACATCCCTAAACTGCCGTCCTTCATTTCAGCTTTCTTCAGCGTATAACATAAAGACGATTCTTAGAAGTTTTGTACAAATACAATGTATTCTGATTCTTTTTCTTGAATTCTGTACCTAAAACAGATTTACTTCGCTCGTCTTTACTTCAAATATTTATTAAAAATATTTTATATATTTATTTTTTTAAGTATGATTAAAAAGTTTATTGCCTAAGAAAGTCCCGGAGAACTCCACCGAATTATTATTTCTCATCTTGACCTCAATTGACTAAAGTTATTAAATGCATCAACATTTATTTTTTTAATTTAGTGTAATATCAGTGTTCTCGTGCATATTGCTAAATCAAATAAATTGATTATTCTGCTTTGACTTGACTATGACAATGGTATTGTGAAAGCCTCTAATTGTCATAGTTGCGGTATTTATTAGCTGAAAATGTAGAAGTGTTGTTGGGTGTAGGTAGTGTTGAACAATATAAATAATTAATAAAGGCCCTGTGCCAAAAGTATTTTTTTTTTGTAATTTAATCGCAGACGATTCAAGTAAAATAAACACAAGAAAAAACGTTAACTTCGGTAGAATCGAAGCTTAAATACCCGTCACACGAATCTTTAAAGAGTTTATGTGTAATCATCAGTGGTCACCTAAGTTTACACACAATATTAATTTAAAATTTTGAGCTAAAAATACAGATATGTATAACAACATATTTGTCGAAAATATCTGGAAATGGGCGGTAAGTTTGTATGGAAGAAACACCTAAAAATAGGCGTGGCACCATGATATTGGAAGAGTTTTTCACCTAATATGGAGTAAATTCATTTATAAATAATAACCATTTTGATACAAAAATTTGAAAATGGTCCGGAAAGTTTGTATGGGGGCTACACCAAAAAATGGGCGTGGCACATCTGATTTGACATTGGATGACATTAGAAGTGTTTTAGCCAAATTGGAGTGAATATAAATATAATAATAACTATTTTCATTAAAAAAAATGGAAAAAAACGTACAGTTTATATGGGGGTTATGCCTAAAAGGGGGCGTGGCATCTTGGTTTTAACACTGGATGACAAAAGAAATGTTTTTACCCGATTGGGAGCGAATGCATTCATAAATAATTAGTATTTATATACAAAAAATCGAAAAAAAACGGT
Source organism: Leucophenga varia (assembly GCA_018903435.1). Lineage (NCBI taxonomy): Eukaryota > Metazoa > Arthropoda > Insecta > Diptera > Drosophilidae > Leucophenga > Leucophenga varia. The sequence continues at coordinate 174,779 of JAEIFJ010000992.1, forward strand.
AAGTTTGTATGGGGGCTATACCTAAAAATGGGCGTGGCACTCTCATTCTCGAACTTAACATAGTCGTTGCCGAGAAAAGCTTAAGTTCCAAATTTCAGCTTAATATCTTTATATCTTCAACAAAAAAGATGCCTAGAAACATACAGATATACAGACGGACAGACAGACGGACATGGCTAGATCGATTCGTCTCATCGAGCTGATCAAGAATATATATACTTTATGGGGCTTAAGACGTCTCCTTCAATGCGCTACAAACTTTCCGACAAAACTGAATATACCCTTCACACTATGTGTGGCGGGTATAAAAATAAAAGTGAGTCTGAAATTGTGAAATATTTTTTTTAGTAGAAATTCCCCACTTGGGTGTTGTAAAGTTAACTATTTAAAGTATTGCCCCAATACGATGAGAATAGATTTTGTAAGATGATTAGAATAGAATCGGGAGAATTTTTTATCATCCTTAAATATGATTAAAGTCGAAAATATTTTTTTGAAACAAGAACAACATTGAGCAGCTGCCCGTTGATGTACAGCTGAGGATGGTTTTGAAAAGAACAACTTTGATGAACAAACCGTTGCCTAGGTCGAATTTCTGTTTGGGGTTGGTGATAGCGGCATAGTTGAAAAATGCACAATCAGAGTAGTTGAACCCATCTTAATCCTCAAACTTATTTTTTATACTAGCCAGACGCGGATGAAAATTTACTTGTCACGAAATGCCTGATGCGTTGGCTCCGTAGGCAAGTCGTGTGTGACCATATACTCCGAATACGACAGTTGGCATTGGGCTGTGTAGATGAGGCAGTGTCTACCCGTTAAAGTCATTCATAATAGTCCCATTTTGAAACAAGATTGTGGGGCAGTTAAAAGAAGTTAGGGGTGAATTTAATAAGTACTTCGCTCCCCCATCGTGTGAGAATAAAGAATTACTTTGGAATTTTGAAGGAGCGATTCCAAAGTTTAAAGGAGATGAAATTTCGTTTGATGAATCAAAAAAAAAAAAAAAAAAAAAAAAAAAAAAAAACAAAGAAAAAACAAGGAACAACGTTAACTTTGGTGGAACCAAAGCTAACATACCTGTCATACGTATTTTTAAATTGTTAATGCGTTATCATCAGTGGCTTAAATAGAACTTCGAGATGGAATGGGACGGGGTCTTTGTCAAAAATGGGCGTTGCACCTTTGATTTAATATTGGATGATATTAAGAGTTATTTTACCCAATTTGGAGTCAACACATTCCTAAATAAACACAATTTTTATACAAAAATTTGAAATTGGGCTGTAAGTTTATATGGGGACTATGCATAAAAATAGGCGTGGCATCTTAGTGTTGATATTGGATGATATTATAAGAGTTTTTATCCAATTTGGAGTCAATACACTGCTAAAAAATAACCATTTTCCTACAAAAATTCGAAAATGGGAGATAACTTTGTTTGGGGGATATATTTCAAAATGAATGTTTTGACATTGGATGACATTGGATGTGTTTTTGGAGTGAATATATACATAAATAATACCTATTTTCATAAAAAAAAATTTAAAATGGTCGGTAAGTTTGTATGTGGGATATATCTAATAATGGGCGTGGCACTTTCATATTCTAACTTAACCTGGTCGTTGCCGAGAAAAGCTCCAAATTTCAACTAAGTATCTCCAGTAGTCTCCGAGTAAATCGTGTGGAAATAAATAGACTGTCCAACAGACGGACATGGCTAGATCGACTCACCACATCGAGCTGATCAAGAATATATATACTTTATGGGGTCTACGACGTCTCCTTCAATTCGTTACAAGCTATCCGACAAACTGAATATACCCGTTTACACTATGTGTAACGGGTAAAGAAACGGAAAGATTTCATCGACTGGATATCAACTTGTTGCACGCTTCACAACATGCTTATCGAATATAATGGTAAAAAGAAGAAGAAATTCTCATTGACTACAATGTAGAAACCACCTCCCGGGATACTCTCTATTCTTTTTTTGAGTTTCAGTTACCTCTAATTCCTATTTTTTGAACTTTGTGTTTTTTCAAATACTTTTTTGGTGCTCTATAAGTCAGGCTCACATTTTCGAAATTAGTTATTTAGTTTTCAAATAAATTCTATAAGTCTTATAATTCTCATACGTTTTAATTTAAATCAATATAGGAGTTTTTGAAACTATATTGTTACGCTTAAAAGTGTTTGAGCTTTATAAGACTATAAAAATTTATTGGAAAAGTAAATCACTAATTTCGAATATTGGAGCCTAGATGTTTTTCTTGCTTAATGCTATCATAGTGTCTTAAGCTTTTCTAATTTCGCTTAAGCCCATACATACGTAAACCTTAACTGATGATTCATCGGTTCTCATACTCGGTGATAGTTCATCAAAATATTGGGTAGAATTGAAATAATACTTAAAGTAAAAAAAAAAAAATTTTGAGCTGACTGCAATACCTGAATAAAGGTTGGGGCGAAAGGGTTTTCAGCTTGTATATCGATCGATTTGTCCAAATGTAGGCCAGCACATTTGACATGTTTCGGAAGTGTTTAAAGTTTTGTTAGAGACTTTTTAAACAAACTTTTTAAGAATCGGATACAAAAAATTGTTAAACTATTATTATTGCTTCATTTTACTACTACCGTTCGCGTTATCCAGTGTCACTTGTATGGCTTATCGAAAGCAATGCCTACTATAGACGTATACTTTTCATACAAAAATTATTGGCCATTAATTAACAGATGTAAGTAATGTTGTATACGATTATAGTAGACGTGGCTTTCGATAGTAACAGTTTAATGCTAACGCTGATGCAAACACACACGCTAGTGGAAATGGGCTATAAATTTATTTTAAATTTCAATTCATAAACGGAAATAAAAATATGTCTGTACACTTTGTATAAATAAATTCGTGTCGTCATCGTAAAAATTGCGAAATTTTGTCGGTTGTTGTGAAAGGACTATAAAGTCTTAAACATATTTTTAACACATTTCGTAAGAAAATTTAGTAACGAACATTTTTGCAAACAATCGGTCAGTCAGTCGGTCAAACTTCAAATTAGACATTTCCAAGCTTTTGGCCATTTAGTAAGTGAAGCATTATTCGCTGTTAGCTTAGTTCGTCATTACAAGAGCACCGTTTCAGGAATGTCTACATTCGAGCCCAATAATGTGGCCCATAGTTGAATTATCAGTGAGAGAGTTCATTTTGTGCGTTAAATGCATCGAAGTTCACGACTCAACCGGCACAGCATCAGATGCAGATACAGGAAAATGCGAATATTGCTGCTGCGACCTCCCGTTTGAATTCATGTTGCAAATGAAATATGCAAGGCAAAACTGCTAGAGACAAGAAAAATCGTTTTTTCCGCCGATTTGAGGCAACGGCCAAGGTTGCAAGCATTGCCAATTTTTTATATAGTGGCAACGTCAGGCGAGTCTAACAACAGCAAACAGCAAAAACAACGATGGAAAAACACTGGAAAATTGCAAAATAAAACCCACTGACCAACAACCAAGCGAATCAGCACGAGCACAAAAAACTCTGTGAAATTGATGAGATGGGTTGGGGATGGAATGGGCGGTTGTGATGCGGCGACGACCACCGGTCAGCTGAATGGTTGCAGTTGCGACTGCTGCTGCGCTGAGCTGATGTTGCATGGTGCACTGTGGTGGCTGTGGAAGCATGTCAGTGTTCGGCACAATTTCCCGCTAATTTCCAATATCATTTCAGCAGCGTAGTAAAATCTAAAGAAAATCTAAGAGAAAATGAAATAAAATAGTTCTCTGTTGTGTGCATTTCTTCGTGTGTTTGTCTGTCTGTGATTTCAAATTCGAATCGCGTAAAATCTGCTGCGCTACTTCTTCTTCTTTGCTGTTGCTCAATGAACGCTTATCAAAATAAATTTTAGTCATCTTGCCTGTTGCCTTTCGAATTTAGCTGTGTAAAATTGCCTTTGGCCTGCCTTAAAGCTCCTTGGAAAAAAAGAAGCAGCAAAAAACTACAAAAACGAAAAATCTGTTTGTGTCAAAAGAAAACAAACCTCTGTGTATGCGAATCGACAACGATATCCAACATCAGCAAGCAGACAGCAACAGTCGCAGCGAAAGAAAAATGTTTAAAATGCTTAAATAAATAAAATGTAGAAATTGTAGAATCACGACGCGTCGCGTCGCATCGCGTCTTTCAGCAAGCAGCAGCAGCCGCAGCAACAGTTGCAGCGGCATAGTCTAGCGTCTGAAATCGCTTCTTATGCTGCTTCTGATGCTGAAGATGATGTTGCTGCTGCTGCTACGTTTTAGATGCCTGCAACATGATTTCATTAAGGTCGAGGTTATGCAAACAATCTCTGACAATTGCAACTGATGAGGCAGCAACAGCAACAACATCATTTCTCAAAAAAAAAAAAAAAAAAATAAAATAAAAAAAGAAATAGAAAAAGAAAAATCTGTCGACTTGGTCAATTCAAGTGTTGCACGCAAGATGACTTTGCTTCGGTTCGGTTCGAGTGATTTGTGTTTTGTACTGGTCTGCTTGGCTCTGGCTTTGTATGAATGAATTTCATTCTGCTGAGCTGCTACCAATGTTTTTCTTATTGCTGTTGTCGTTGTTGTTGCTGTTGTTGTAACAAATATTAATAATTTACCGTTAGTCATAACGGCAACAGTTGTTGCTTTCATTATAATTTGTGCACAATTGCTTTCAATTCAATTTTCATTTGGCATTCGTTTATATTCTCACACTCACAGAGCCAATCAAAGACAAATCATACATATTTATACAGATTTATACATACATAGACATACATACTTTATATATATTTATAAATATGTATGTAATATACGCAACGAGCGAGTAACTAGTAGATTCGATGCGATCTTATCATTAGCAAAAGTATTTAATACCAAATTTGTTTTATGCAAATGAACCAAAGCAGCATTCAATGTTTGCACGTCTACGTCTACTTGCTGCGACTTTTTTGCTGGCAAAATACATGGCATGATTCAAAACAATCGAATAATTTTGAAATTTATTAGTAAGGTTGTACCAAAGACAATTGAGCTGTTCACGTGGTCTTGCATGAGTGGAAAAAGAATTAGTGCAAACGATTGCAACAACAACAAACACAGAAACTGTTTTTCACTTTTTGCTCGACCTAAAACCTTGACTATGAAAGTGGAAAATATTGGTGTGTTTAAAACGCACCCAGAAAAGCGAGAGCCAGCCCACGTTTTTGGTATTTTCGGTGTTTTAAATATCAAATTTCGTTCATGGGAAATTTTTGTGAATAGAAAAAAGTGTTGGAAAACGAACCCAAACAAAAACAAGAAAAAAGTTAACTTCGGTTGGACCAAAGCTTATACGGGGTGTGTTCAAAAGTATCGCATACTTTGCGTTTTTTTCAAATTATTTATTTATTCATGAATATCTAATAGTCTCTTTCCGGTATAGCCATCAGCGCCTTCTTCGATTTAGCTTTTATCTCCTCAATCGACTCGAAACGCGTTCCCCAGGTGGTCTCTTGAGTTTTGGAAATAGTCAGAAGTCACACGGTGCCAAATCAAGCGAATGCGGTGGTTGCGAAACGATATTGGTTGGATTTTTTTTGCAAAAAGGTCACGAAAAATCAGTACAGTAGGACTGTGTGATTAATCGATTAATCAAGGAGCAATCGATTAGTTTGTATAATCAAGTGATCGATTAGTTAAAGAATGAACAATTGATTAATCAACAATCAATTATCTAGAAATCAATGGAGGGCAATTGTCTCGAAATTGACGAACCAAGCGAAAAACAACGTTTTAAAAGTGAGAAGCAAAAAAACAAAAAAAAAAAAAAAAAAAAAAAAAAAAAAGGTCTTCACTTTTTAAGTTTATTCTAAAAACCTTATATCAAAAAATATTTTGTGCTAATCATGATTAATCACGAATAATCGATTTTTCCTTACAATCATCAACAATCGATTATTTCCAACAATCACACAGCCCTACAGTACAGTTTTTAAAAAAATCATCATTTTTGGTACCAACCGAGACTTGACACGTTTGAGGCCCAAAACATCCTTCAAAATTGTATTAATTGATCCTTTTGATACGCCAATTTCATCAGCAATGTCTCTCATAGTTAATCGACGGTGTGCAAGCACTAATTCTTTTACTTTTTGGATGTGAGCATCGTCCGTTGAGGTCGATGGTTGATCAGGGAGCCCTTCGTCTTCAACACGTTCGCAACCTTCTTTCAACAAGTTATACCAATGAAATGTTGTTGATTTTGGTAGAGCTCCGTCCCCATAAGCCTTCTTCAACATTTTTATTCCATTTATTCCATTCAGAAAAAAAAATTTGATACAGGTTCTTTGATACATTTTTTTGAATAGGTAAACATCGAAGACGATCCAAAACACGTGCAAGCAAAGCAGCTGTCAACAATTAAGTGAACATTCAAAATGGCCGAGCTAACGCCATAAAAAAATCGAAATTCGAATATACGTAACCCGCGAAAATTCGAAATTCGCGATAATGTTTGAACACACCTCGTATACCTGTTACACATGATTTGACTTGGATAGATCTTCGTGTGTAGCATGTGTATTAAATTTTATCTTAAAATAGTAAACAAATTTAAAAATATTATTAAAAATTTAGAAATTCGAGATCCTATTTGGACAAATTTTAAACTGAAGATTTGGCATGATATAAGAAAACATTTGAACCATATTTGAAGCCATTCGCTTTATAAATACATTTTTGTCTTATAAGAACTTGACAATATGTTGTACGTTTTTACGGGAGCTATACCTTAATGTGGGCGTGATTTTAACATAGAAAGTACACGGGACCTAGAAAAGCTTAAGTTTAAAATTTCAGCTTAATATCTTTAAAACTGAGCGAATAAATCGAGCAGCAAAAAACAGACAGACAGGCGGACAGACAGAGGAGACGGACATGGCTAAATCGATTCGTCTCGTCGAGCTGATCAAGAATATATACACTTTATAGGGTCTACGATGTCTCCTTCAATGCGTTACAAACTTTCAGCCGTATACGACAATAAATATAATAATACGACAATAGCCCTCATACAAACTTATCGATTATTTTTTGAACATTTGTATGAAGTAGTAATTATTTTCAAATATATACTTATAAATGTATATAAGCTACTGATGACCACACATAAACTATGCAAAGATTCGTGTGACGGGTATTTAAGCTTTGGTTCCACCGAAGCTAACGTTTTTCCTTGTTTGTTATAATTTATTGATTTTATTATATTGTATAATCTTAGTGTAACCTAAAAACGATGAAAAGTGAAGACTTTTTTTTTTTTCTCACCTGAAAAAAGATTTCTTATCACGCTTGCTAATCAATGCTGAGACTGCCGTCTATCCTCTATCAACTGCTTGATTATTGATTATCCTAGTCTTCGCTGATTCACTTCTTCGATTTGATACATGCTTCGCTTTTAAAATGGTTTCCGGAACCCGGAGTCTTTCCAACACCGAATGCTTACATATCCGACTCTGACATTTTCCATAGTTTTTCCGTATAGAAGGACCGAAATTATGAGAGGCTTGTTTTTACGAGAGAATTACTTCTTTCTCGCGTTCCAAGCCCATAATATAATCGATAACACAGGCCGACAAAATTTAACAAAAGTCTAGACCCAGAGACCGGACCTAACACACCCGAAGGATTTTGATGCGCTGAATCCGAATCCGTGCTCTGAATTCTGCCTATACGTCTGGTTTTCGAGATATCCTAACCTAAAAGTGCAAAAAACGCGTTTTTTTTGCAGTTTTTGAGGTTACGTGACGGAAGGAAAAAACTTATTATCAAAAAACGTTTTATGGCAATTGAAAGTATCACCCTTCCCCTTCTAAACCTTTTGGATTTTTTCAAATATATTTTTTCACCGAAATATCGCTATTTGAAATTTTACAATTAAGAGTGCGCTAACTTTTAACGCTTTTGCAGCTTAATTGTAAAATTTCAAATAGAGATTTTTCGGTAAAAAAGATATTTGAAAAAACCCAAAAATTAAAAAATTTAAAGAAGGGGTTTGCCATAAAACGTTTTTTTGATAACAATTTTTTTCCGTCTGTCGCGTAACCTCAAAACTGCAAAATCCTAGTCCTCGCTGATTCACATCTCCGATTTGATACATCTTCTTTTAAAAAACCAGAGTCTCTCGAATACCGAATGCTTACATATCCGACTCTGACATACTCCATAGTTTTCCCGTATAGAAGGACCGAATTATCAGAGGCTTGTTTTTACGAGAGAATTACATCTTGTCGCTGTTCCAAGCCCATGCTAGAATCGATAATTGACAGTGTTTAATTTTCAAACTGACGTTGACGAAGTTGAAGTTCACCACACTCTTAGCTATGTTCCTCTAGGTTGTCTTATTAAATAAATAAATCGCAGTCTAAATTGCTCGAAAATTTGTGTGATTGGGGTGAGCGAAAACTTTGTTCGAGCCTACTGTGTTTCTTAAAACTGCCGAGACGAATCTTTAAACTATTGAATCAGATCTTAGAGCATTTACAATCGTACTGCATTATTTCCAATTGGAGAGGTGTTAGATTTGTTGCACATGTCGTATACTATTCGGTGTTTAATTGATGTTTAACCCTGAGTTGGATATATAGACGACCTGTACCGAAACATTGATTCTCTAAGCGCGCTCTTGGCAACAGCGGAGCAGCGATAACAAAGTGTTAAAGTTTCGCTCTCATGCGATACAAATGCACGTCACTAAAGTGACTCTCGCAAATATGTCGTTGTTGCTGCCACTGAATGTTGCATGCAACACGCTGCGCTCTCCCTGCTCATTTCCTTTTTTATTTTTTTTCGCTTAAGCGTTGCTTGTTCGCCTGTATCTTGTCATGAGCAATTTGAGATTTTAAATGTTCGATAAGGGTTTGGCGCTTCCAATTCCAAATTGCAATGCACTTTTCGTAATCGTCTCACTTCTTCTCCGCTCTCCCTCGCTCTCCTCGCTATGCTTTGCTGTTGCTTGCCAAATATTTTATTTAATAAATCTTTTTATAAATTTAATTTATTTTTTCAATCTTTCAAATGTTACTCTGATCTTTAACCGATTTTTAAATTTTTTTTTTTATTTTATTATTTTCTTGGTCGTCGAAAAATCTTGATACGATTTTGTAGTTTTTTATCTTTGGGCAACGCGAAATGCAACCATTCGCATTTGTTGGATTTGTTTTTGTTGTTGTTTTGACTCGTTCATTTTGTTGTTATTATTTTTGTTGTTATTATTTTTGTTGTTGCATTTTGAACATAATTCGTGCAATTTTTGTTGCGTGTTTCATATTTAATCAATTTTTTTTAATTCTTATCTGATTAAGGTTAAATTTCTCAATTTACTTATTGATTCTTTTTTTTTTTTTTTTTTGTTGTTAAATTTAAGTCTTATTGGGACGTTCGATGAGGGGATTGCGTAGTTTATTTTTGTTTCATTGCTGTTTGACTAAAAGTAATTAGTTGTTAACATTGAACTTTTCTTGTTAGTAAGATAACATTTTTTCTCATGGTTTGGCTTATTGCATTTTATTTTTCTATTTTTCTGTTAAAAGGGGAAACATATTTTTATATAAATACGAGCAAACTGATGCGGCTTTGCTCGCTGTTTACTCAAAATTTTTCATTGATTGGTGCTTCTCATATTTGAAATGTCTCATATTTTTAAAATTCTTCTAAGAATACGTTCACATATTGTGTACCACGTACAAGACCAAAATCAAGAATCAGTGCTGTAACCGGTTTTGATAATCACAACATCTTTGCGCGTTTGCCCCAAACCGTAATCCGAACCAGCTCCTCTGAAAGAAAATGGTTTTGAACAAAAAACCGAACCATGTAGGCGGCAAATGTGGTTCAGTTTCTTAAAAACAAATTTAAATAAAACTAGCTGATGTACCCGGCCCTGCTCGGGTGTTCAAATAGTTTAGTGACACCAACCAGTCACCGCAAACCATTCCAATAGATCATATGTATCGCCTATATTAAATGAGGCCTACTGCTAGTTTTTTACACTTTTCCGGTTCTAGTAATTTCATTTCTCGAATAAAAATATTTGTAAAAAATATGATGAGTATCTGTATAGATTCTATAGAACCACACCCAGTACCCATTTTCCAAAACGATATATGTCTTATCTTTTTAGTTAGACCAAAAAATAAAAATACATTTACAAAATTTCTTTGAAATCGGTTCAGTTGTTTCGGAAATATACGATGAATTTATGATCGTTTCTATTGGAAACACGTTAACCGACCGTTTTCCAATATGACATACATCCTATCTTTTAAGTTGAACCAAAAAATACACATCTATAAACTTTCATTAAAATCGTTTGAGCAGTTTCGGAGTCTATGAAAAACGAACATCGTGACAAGAGATTTTTATATAAAAAGACTATCCGAAAGACTAGCCGAAATACAATATTTTTATGACACCATAAAGTTTATCCCAGCGCCCACTTTTTCGATCAATAATACTTTGGGTGAAGATGTTTTTGTAATTTCTTAATTTTCGACAAAACCAACCCGCCGCGCCCATTTTTAGGTATATCCCTCATACAAAAATTAGCCTAATAAAAATTGAAAAAAATTTGGTGCGCCAAATGTTAAAGCTGGTTTTTATAAATTTTTTAGTGCTGATAACAAAATGTTAAATAGTCGCGTTTTCGGTATTGTTTCCACTTAGATTAAAGCTTAAATTTTGAACTACAATCCTTAAATTCTATTCCTGCACCTTGACCTGAAGGCCACTTGTAGTCACTTATTGAACAGCAAAATATAATTTTGAAGAAATTTGAGTACCTTCTACTGGGGCTTAAATTAAAACCACAACTTTCTACTTCAATCCCTGAAAATTATATTCCACGACCTGAAGGTTAGCTTCAGTCCTCTTTCTTTCACAAAATAAACAGATGGTGATAAAACCTTATACTTGATAAAAATTGGAAACTTTAACTTTCGAGTAAAATTCATGAAATATAAATTTTTGCATCTTCACCTTAAGATCACTTACAGTCATTTTTCGAATAGCAAACCAAAATTACATTCTGTTGTAACATTTCGACCCCGTTTTTCACAAAGTCTGTATCTGATACAATCACTTCAAAAAATCTATCAAGGACAACATTAATCTGTGTGGTCCCTTGATATTTATGAATGTATGCACTCCAAATCCATTGTATACACCATTGTATACGCTGCCGATATGATAAGGATGTAGGCCACTATAAAATGTAGACGCATAAAAATTCACCTTCTATTTTCTGATATTTTAAAGAAAATTGTTGTTACATCTAAAATTTGATTAAAATTTTATATCAATATTGTGTCTCATCTTAAGTTGTATCAGACCATTGACACCCACCCATCCCATCACGAAATTTTATCTAAGCCACTTATGATCATATATGAACTATTAAAAGATTCTTGTGACGAGTATTCAAGCTTCGGTTCCATCAAAGTTAACGTTTTTCATGTCCGTCTATCCGTCCATCCATCTATTTGTTTCTTCGCAGTTTATTCGGTCAGTTTAGTAATTATTTGTGAATGTATTCAGTTAAATTTGGTAAAAACACTTTTAAGATCATCCTATCTTAACTGTACTGATATTTTAATGATCAGCCCCCTATAACATATAGCCCCCAAACAAAGTCACCACCAATTTTCTACTTTTTTTTCAAGAAAATGTTTATTATTCTGTCCATTGGTTAAAATTTTACTCCATTATTGTGTCTAAACTTTGGACATATCGGACCATTGTCTCCAAGCCATGCCTTCTCCAATTTTTACCTAAGATACTGATAAATAAACTAAACCAAGATGTGGCTGGTCTTTGAGCTTCGTCTCTACCGAAATTAACGTTTTCCTTGTTTTTAATATACATTTTATTTGCACTAAAAAAAACTGAATTAAACCGCGGTTCGACCCTGACTAAATCCCGGTTCGATAACTGAACCAGCGGTTCAAATTCACTGTAAATTTTTTAGTAATTTGAAGCCCTGCTAATAGTTAAAACTAATTTTTTTAAAATTTTTTTGTTACTGAAATTGGACAAGGGACTTTCAACTACTTTAAAATACTCTTGGATTATTTGTACAAACCCAATTTATAGCAGCAAAAGGAAAATTGATCTAAATTTTATTAGCAAACATTTTACATAAACCAAGGAAAGATATTTACTTTGGTGGAACCGAAACATAAATAATCGCTTCACGATAGTTAAACTGTCTCCTATTGTTGCCATAATAAGAATTTTGACCATATTTGAAATATATATTTTTTTTTTAAATAATCATTTTTTCATACAAATACTCAAAAATTGGCGTCAAATTTCTATAAGCGCCATATGTTATAGTGGTTTCACCTCAACCATAGGTCCTTTTCTAAACATTGGTAGTTATTCACTAAATTAGGATTAGTCTATTGCTACTGTACTGCGCACCGATTGAAACTAAATTTACAGCCCAATTTCCAATAAATTTCCAATCAATTTCATTGATTATAAAATGACGGCCTTGAACACACAGGATAAGGGAGGCAAGTCGTCATTGCTATGGATTGCTTCCTTGGAACTACGCAACAAACGATGCAGCGTATCTGGGGAATTATAGACACAATTAATAGTAGTCTATTTGAATTCTTACTATGTATGTTAACAACTGATGAGAGAAAGGTGCTAGGTTTAACATGTAATAGTCCTTAAATTGAAGACAGCATATGTGACTGGCATATTTCAGGTCATAGAATAATTTATTTTCATATATCACGAAATGGATAAAAAGAGCCTTCAACTGCGCCACTAAGGAATTGAAAGCCCTATTCTTTAAACTGCGAAACAATGCTACAGACGAGTCCCTGCGCAACCTGGAGTTCAATAACCCGGACCACTGCCTCTGGAAAGCCATCAAATACCTCAAAAAGGCCTTTCACGACCGTGGAGATGACTGTGGAGTTCGCGTCGCATCTGGCAAACACCTTCACCCCCTACAGTACATGCTGCGCTGAAAAAGCTGACGCGACTCAAGCTTTTCTGGAATCTCAATGCCAAATGGTCTTTCCCATCGTCAAAGTCACGCCAGAAGAGGGGCAATGTGAAATAGACTCCCTAAAAACTATAAAAAGTTCCGGCTATGACGGAATTAATGCTTTCACCATCGTCAAGTGTCTCCCGTCGAGAGTGGTCCAGTTGTTGGCTTACATCTTCAATATGATCTTTTGATCTCTATCCCGGAACCTGGGAAACCGGAACATGAAGTTGCCTCCTACCATCCAATCAGTCTGCTGACGATACTCTCCAAAATATTCGAGAGAATATTTTGACTAGTGGTCGCCTCTACTAGAAGAAGGCAATCTGATTCCACCAATTTGGCGACATCACTGTAAACCTGAGCAATGCCACTGCGTTGCTCAAAGGTTTCTTTACTCCATTGAGGAAAAGAAGTACTCCTCCGCGGTATTTCTGGATGTGAAAGAGACGTTCGATCGGGTATGGTATGCTGGACTACTCTACAAAATCGAGTTTCTGCTTCCGGCTCCGTATTACCAATTGGACAGATCCTCCTATATCAGGTGTGAGTCCCAACTCGAGAATAGAACGTTTAAGGGCTGGCATTATACAGGGCAGCGTGCTGGCCCCGATCCTGTATACCCTCTTCACTGCGGATCTATATATGCTTCAACATGAGCAGCGCATTGTTGCCTTCTATGCTGCGAACTACGCGGAGGCCTCTGAAATGTTCTAATGGCAGCTGGACATGTTGCAACCTTGGCTGCTGATATGGAACGTGTCCGTGACAACGGAGAAGTCACTTCATATGACATTTGCGACTCGCAGGCTCAACTGCCCCCCAGTCAGCCTTAATAGTGTACTAGTCCCTGTGGTGGACAAGACAAGGTACCTGGGCCTCACCCTCGACAGGCATCTAAACTGGCAGGCTCACCTCAAGACCAAAAGAAGCAGCGAAACCGAAAGTTACCCAAATTGAACTGGCTACTCGGCACTCGCAAAAAAGTGCTGCTCTCCAAAGCGCTGCTTAAGCCCATTTGAATATCTGGTTTCCATCTCTGGGGGACTGCAGCTGAGTCTAACATCGAAATCCTGCAGCGATTCCAGAGCAAGATGCTCCGCAGGATCATAGGCTCGCCAACTCACATCAGGAACTCCGTTCTCCACAGAGACCTATACATACCATCTGTATGAAATGAAATTCGCTTCATCTCCAGAGTGGAGCAGCATTTTAATCAGTTGGCTATAATCTTGCTTGACAACAGCAAACATACAAGAAGGTTTAAAAGAACTCACCCCCTGGACTACCCTTCAGACCTGAGTTGATCTGGTGAAATTAATGTTTTTATGTTCTATATGTGCTGTATTGACTGTGTTATTCACCCAATTGTAAAAATTGTAATCCTTTGTATCGTTTGTGCTAATAGGCACCAACCAGCAATGTTCTCTTTTTCATGTTTTGTAGTAATATTAAAACAATTTGCTTATTGTCTCCAATAGACAGATTGTAAATAAAATTTAAAATTAAAAAAAAAAAAAAAAATGTACACAAAATCCAGCTCCTTAGGCAGCAAGAAGGGATCCTAGAAAGACAAACTGGCAAAAAAAAAGAACAATTTGTCAAATTCAACAATAACTAGATAACCAAAATACTCTTTTGATTTAGATCATTCAGTGATGGACATAAATTCTGACATTTCTAGCGCATTTGAGAGTTCATGTTCTTTGACTGCTACGCTTCCTGGCGAAAAAACGTCTACAAAAGCAGATGAAAAAAGTTAAAATATTCAAGAGATCTTTCCCATTAATACAAGGAAATACAAAATGCAGAAACTGTAGACTTTTCTGCTGTAGACAGAATATTTTCACAACTTCTCTATTAAAAAATCTCATTTCAATAGCATTGACACATTATGAGGATATATTCAAGTAAAAATCCATGCTTTTCATATTTGAGTATGAGATGATTAGTAAAGGGCAATAACTAATAACATAATTTAAATAAATTTGAGGTAAGGGAAATTGTCTTTCTTTTTGTTAACAAATAAATGCACCCTTTCAACCGCGTCCTCCTTCCACACAAAGCGGCTGCATCAATCCACTTAATGGTGCTATACAAACCGTTGGTATGATGGGTATAGTCCCAACAGTATTTTATAACCGCTTCCAGTTCTTGCCCTAAACCGAATCATTTAAATTTGAGTTTACATCACATTGCAGAGTTTGTGGCTTGTGTTTAGGTATTGGGTTGAGGTATATGGAGCATTGTGGAATTTTAATTAAGGTTATGTAATAGGATTAGAGTGGAAGTTTTTGATTAGGGATTAGAATAAAAGATGAGGAGAGTGCCAATCGTTGTTATTTTTCTTTGTTCAATGACGAAAAACATAAGCAGAATACTGTGAAATTTTTCTATTTCTCTATTTATTTTAATATTGAGTGTTTTCTTCCATTGTGGAAGTATAAAACAACGCAAAGTACTTCCAAAATCTGCCGTCAACAGTCAAAGTGTATTTTCTACTTTTTTAACCACAAATAAAATCGTGCTGCTAAGCATCAACAGAAGTCATTGAACCGCTGCATTTAAAGTAGCTAAAACACGAAAAAAAAAAAAAGAATGAAGAAAATAACAATCTTTTGCCGCAAAAGGCGTGAAAAAGAAAAACACAGTACGAACATTTTGGTGTTGCAGTCATGCGAGGTGTTGCACAATCGATTTTCGTGTTGCTACCACAAATTTCCACGAATTTTTTCATTCGTTCGCACGTTCCTTCCATCAGTTTAGTTCATTCAATCCATCGATCGTTCATTTGGATGGCAGTCCCGATCCATCCTGTTCCGTCCCATACCGTCTCGTTCCGTCTTTAGTTGCGCACCGCACAAAACGTGATAACGAAAAACGAACGGATTTTACTTTTTGATTTAAATACTGAAAGAGAAAAACAATTGGCAGCACCGAACGTTTCTTTGGAGAATATTCAAGGTTAAAATGTTCTGAAGTCGCACAGGAGTCAATGGCAACGTCCGCCTTTCGCTCCGTTGTCCATCGATTGATCTGTCTGAAACGATCCATCGATGAAAGCTTTGCGACAGTTTGCGACTCGTATAACTTTTTAGCCTTCGTTTCATTTGTTTACTTCTTCGATCAGCGGCAACAGCATTCAATTTCATTCAATTTCGGGCGCAATGTCAGCGCAATAAATTAATCAAAGGAATTTTGCATACAGCAACTTCCACCGACGATCCAACTTACCTAACCAAGAAGCACAAGCACTGAAGAGGCTGTTGCGACTTCACCGACATTTGACAATTGTCATCGACGATGTTGCATTCAACGTCTTGTATTTCGAGATATACATACATACGAGCGTACGAAGATACATACAAACCGTATTGTCGAAGGTTTTCCTGTGTCCCTTCAAAGGGGTAACATATTGCATTCGGCTGCACTCACTCATGTCCATCTGCAACTCCTTGACAAGCGCCTCAGCATCGCTGATTGTAGATTTTGTTTGTCCCATAACGAAAATGCCGAAATCCCATTCGAATCCTTTTTCACACAGACACACACAAGCGTACACACATACACAAAGTTAAATCAGAGACTTCTGTCTCTTAGTCAAGTGACAACCTTTGCAGATTTGTATTGGCGACGGCCAAGATAATTTATATCCTGTTGCATTGATGCTCATCCCAACCCAATTCAACATATTCAGACCATTGCGGCGGCATTGAGCATACAAAAATAATAAAAAAAATTTAAACAAAACGAAAAAAAAAACTTTTACTTTTCTGCACTTGAAATTTTTAGAATGATTTGTTTTATTTCACAAACTGAATCGCTTCTGAAAATGCGACTAGTTTTGCATTTGGCGCATGCGCGCAGCTTGGATAATTTTTTTGTACTTTAAGTGATATGCAGCCTCTTGTGGCCCTTTATGCCTTCATATTGTGATTGTGTTTTCGGTTTCGTTGTTGTTGTTGTAGTCTTTGTTAGCAATTTCAACTTTTGCTGCAACGTCAGAGGTTATTTCCTTTGAGTGCTTCACTCTTCTTGTTTATTATCGTCTTTTTTTTTATATACATATTTTTTGTTTGTTTGTTTTGGCCTATCCCCATTCCCGCTCCTCTATTTTATTTATTTATTTTTTATTCATTTTTTTTTTGTTTTATTTTTTTTTTTTTAAAAATAACCCCTTTGTCCTGTCAGTCAGTCAGTCGTTTGTTCATTTCGTTGTTTGCCAGCCAAGCGCTTCTGCTTTCAGTTTCGCTTCCTTTTCCGTTTTTATTCGAAAGATACTAACTATACCAACTATTTTGCATACATAAATTCATCTGTTACGAGTCCGAGGCCTCTTTCATGATCATTGCCAATGTTTGTGTTGTTGCTGCAAGTTGTTTTAGTTGTTATTGCTACTGAATCTTTCATTCAACTGCTGCCACTATTACGTAGATCATTTATAGCATCTTTAAGAGTTAATGCCAATTGTATCTTTTAGCTTGCAAGAAGCTTCACGAGGCAGCCACTTGTTACGTTTTATTTTAAAGATTTCCTTACACACTCCTCGCTCAATGATAATTTAAAAGGTGACTTACATTTGTAAATCTCTCAGTAAAAATTTCGTAGTAAAGCTGTGCATGTAAAAAGATGTTCTTTATAAAATTTATACTTATTTGTTTTTATTATTCTGAAATTTCACTTCTGTACATCTGATTTCTGTAAAATGATTTTGTTTTAAATTTTAAGCATTTGCAAGTACGTAGATACTCATAAAGGCATTTTACAAATTATCAGCTTTGCTCTTAAAAGAGGAAATAATAAAGATCATTTGTGTTGTTCAAGAGGTCTTGCATGAGTGGATGATGGATTGCAATAACAACTCACCCAGACCATTGATAAAAGTGTTGGAAAACGAACCCAAAAAAAGCAAGTGGCAGCCCATGTTTTTGGTATTTTAAATGAGTGAATTTTGGTGTTCTTGGTTCATGTTGTAAAAAAATTAAATTCATATAAAATCATAAAATTTGTTGATTGGATATGATTTGATTTCAGATTGGACATACGTAATTATGATACTAAGGACATTTTCTGTTGCCTTGATGAGTCTGAGAATGTTATTCGTCGAGGAAAGTCCGATATGTTCAAAGGTGAAAAAGCAGTGATCAAACTGCATGAATATAAGTCTAGCCAGGGAATATGTGAGCTGGTTTCATGATCTTCCAGACAGAGTCGACACTCTTGTTCAGAAGACAGACCCATTTTATTTAGGTAGAATCTCAGTACGTTGTGACGATCATAGGGATTGACGAAACACCTGCACCAGTGCCAGTGTCTGTGTCTGTGAGATATCCATCAGTATACCAATGTTTGTATGATGGCCCCTCATTTAAAGTCCCGCACTCCTAGTCTTGGCCACTGGGAAACAGGACAGAGAAGCGACTGCCAAAGCTTAAACCGTCGTCATGCAAACTGAAATCTTACAGACCTCGATGCCAGGAATGTTAGAGAGGATACTAGAATGGCCTGTTTAATTTAATGTACTGCCGTTAAAGGTCAGAAGCTTAAGAGCTACCATTGTATGTGAAGTTTTAATGATAATATGCTGAGGAGGCAGATCGATGATCGCTTCTAGTGCAGCAGCAAGTTTAGACAGTTTCTAAATATCTTTGCACTGAATTCACATTGTCAATATAATTTCTAAATTATTAGGTACATTAATGTTCATTCCATGGGAGCGAAGTACATTTATTGTCACAACACTGTCCATCATATTATAAGGCGCCTCATTAATCTGTTTATCTACTTCATTTGGGCGATTTACATCTGCAATTTGTTTGAATACTTAAATAATTACTATACTCTACATAAACCTTCAATAAATTCAACTTACCAAATAAATACGTCTACTATAAATTTAACAAGTTAAGCATTTTAAATGTAATATAATACAACGTAAAAAATCACATAAACAGCTGTGGAACAAAATGTTAAAAAGGTCGTTCACGAGCTAGCTCTAGCAAATTTCCTTTTATCCACTCATGCCAGACCTCGTGAAGAGTACAACTATTATCATTATTTAATAAAATTGTTTACTAGGTAATATGAGTTTTATTACTACCATTAAAAATACGATCAAATTTTGTGGAAGTGAAATTGTAGAAGTGATCAGCTCTGTTTGTTTCTACAGGTTTTATTCGGTCAGTAATACATTTATTGACTGAATCAATGTTATGGCCCCATACAAACTTATAGCCCATTTTATATATGTATAGTATATGAAAATACTTATTTGTGAATGTACATTTATTTGTGCTTTCCTTCTTCCACAAATATTTTTAAACTGCCAGTATTATGACTAATTCACTGATATCGTCTTTGTCATCCCATACCCCGATTTGCATCTGGGGTATAGGATGACCATTGTAAAGATGGTTTTAAGCTCACAAATTTTACAGGAGATAAATTTAACATCTATACTCCAAATTGGGTAAAAATACTTATAATGCCAAAACTAAAGTGCCACGCTCATTTTTAAATATGGGCCCCATACGAACTTTCGCAATTTTCTAATTTTTGCATGAAAATGGTTATTTTTGGGTACAGGCCCCATATACATTTTGTAATTTTTGTGTGAAAGTAGTTATTACTACTGTGTGCATTTTACAAAGTGAATTTGTTTGTAAAATGAAAAATCTTTATTTATTCTTGTAAATCAATTTCATCCCCTTCAAAAGATTCTCCTCCCGATAAAATATACTTATACGGAGCGATATTGATGGCATTTTTGGAGAAAAAGTCACGAAGAATCGACGCTGTTTTCAAGAAAATTCTCCATTCACCGAGACTTGACACGTTTGAGGCCCAAAACTTCTTTCAAAATGGTATTAATTGATCCTTTCGATACTCCAATTTCATCAGTAATGTCTCTCATAGTTAATCGACGGTGTGTAAGCACTAATTCTTTTACTTTTTGGATGTGAGCATCGTCCGTTGAGGTCGTTGAGGTCGATGGTCGACCAGGGCGCTCTTCGTCTTCAACACGCTCTCAACCTTCTTTGAACAATTTATACCAATCATATGTTGTTGATTTTGGTAGAGCTCGGTCCCCATAAGCCTTCTTTAACATTTTTTTCCATTTATTCCATTCAAAAAATGAAATTTGATGACAAGCGTAAATATATTACTTATAATGACAATGACATCATTTTTTGCCCAGATGTTATTAACAGTCCTGTCAACTCAAGAAAAAAGAACTAGCCCGAAATGTTAAGACGAGAAGTTTAATTTGAAAGTTCTCTTTACTTTTTGCCCACAGTATTGGTAAAAATACATCTAATATCATCCTATCTTAACTCTACTGATATTATTAGCATCAGCCCACTATACCATATAGCCCCCAAACAAAGTCACCACCCATTTTCTAATTTTCTTCAAGAAAATATTTATCATTCTGTCATTCGGTTAAAATTCTACTCCATTATTGTGTCTAAACTTTGTATCGGTTTATTGACTCCAAGTCATCCCTTCTCCAAATTTTACCTAAGCCACTGATGTTCATAAATAAACTAAGTCAAGATGTGGCAGGGCTTCGGTTCTACCGAAGTTAACGTTTTTCCTTGTTTAGCATGTTTTAGAAAAAAAAATTTTAGATCTTTTGAACAATATATTTTTTGGAGCAAACGCATTTGTTTGGTTTCTTTTCCACAATTTTCAACTTTATCGATGTTTATTTACACTATTTTGTTTAAGGGGTTATATGCACTTAGGAGGTCGAAAAAAGGAATTTTTCAAGAATTTTTTCTAAGCAAACTATTTGGTTTATTGATTTGAAACTTGGCAGGTATATTATGACAACCTTAAACTATATTCACATATGTTTTATTGCCAAAAATAATTATCGGGAACGTTGATATTGCCAATTTTGCAGAGGTCCGCAAAAAAAGGCCTTTTGTGGTGTGCACGATATCTCTGGACTGGATCATCCAAAATTCAAAAACCAAATAAATTTCAATAATATAATAAATAATCTAGAGATTAATCGAAGGAATTAGCAAAAAAATTTTTTTGACAAAATGGCGGCTACTCAAAGCAAAAGGTTCGATTTTCAACCAAAATTTGGCTCTTTAATTGTTTTTAAAAATAAGAAATTTTCATAGGATGGGAAAATCCTTCGATTAATTACTAAAAAATATAGTTAAGAAGCTTGTGTAAAAATTTCAGACCGATCGGTTCAACCGATTCTGAGAAATCTTGCTCACCGACTTTGAAAACACCGTTTCGAGAAAAACGCGTTTAAAGTTTTAAAAGCACTTTACTTTACTGCGAGATCTCTCGGCGCGCCTTCACTAATGTGTCTATAACTTCGAAAATATTCGTCGGATCGACTTGAAATTTTGAAAATGCAAAGAAAAAATCGATTTTTTGAAAATCCTAACTGTATATAACCCCTTAAAAGCTACATCTACAGTAATAATTTTTTTTTTTAAATTACACTGACGACTAAAACGATTGCTTAATGGAAAAAAATCCGACACAAATTGATGAAGTCATTAAAGTTTTTCTAAAAAAAAAAAATAAAATTTGTAAGAAAAATACAAACTTTTAATATTTTTAAATTTGTATGAAAAATTTTAATTTTTGGTAATCATTGTAATGTTGAAATGACATCATAGGCTAATAGAAACTTGTAAAAAACTTAATATGGTTTGATTAAAATTAATTGTTCGGATCAAGAAATAAATTAAGGAAAGCTAAAATAAATAAAGTTTTAATTTTGTATTTTTCGGTAGTATTCAGCTGCAAATTTAGTTTCAATTAAAAAAACAAAGTGTAACAAAATTAAAAAAAGGAAAAAACGTTTAACTAATGCCAAAGTAAATTAACTTTTTAGTGTAATATGATTAAGTTTAGACAAAGTTGATGGCAAAGCTTTCCTTGTTGTTAGGCATTATATTCTTCTTAGAACATAGAAATACCAACTAAAAAATTATAAATAAATAAATAAATAAATGAGCCAACGGTGCTACCACTTTCTAATTGGAAGCACATGCTTACACGATGCACCATAAAACAAAAAAAAAAAGCACAAGGGAGATACAATGTATCCAATTGAAAAAAAAAAAAAAAAAGAACTGTTCACAAGAGCAAAGCAGCAGTTACAGTTGTTGCAAAGAGGCGGATGACACCGATGCATTTTGTAAAATTTATCAGCTGCGCGGGTGCAAACTTACAAGAAACAACACTCGTAAACTGTTTAAACATAATCGTTTTAGAAAGAAATTGCAAACAAAATCCAAACAAAATCCAAACAAAAGCAAAAGAACAACACAAACTGCGAATAAATGGCGAAAAATCATTGTTGAAAATCACGAAACTAAATAGAAACAACTTGTTTGATTTCAATATCGTGCGCAGGCATTCAAATTGTCGAATAAAGCTTCCAAAAAAAAGCAAAAAAAAATATTTGAAAGACAAAAAATAAATAAATACAAAAAAAATAAAATGTTTAAAACCAAAAACAACGCAAATTAATTGCCAAATAAATGTTTTATCTCTGAAATCGTTGCCTGCAAAAGTCACCTCACCTCACACACAAAAACAATTGCAATGCGATAACACGAACGAGCCAAAAAAAAAAACAAATAGAAACTACAATATTTGTAAAAGTTGAAACATTTGGGACCAATTGGGTTTTTCGTTTCAGTCAGTTCAGTCCTTTTTCTACGAGTATTACGAATTTTCTTTTTGTTTTTCTATCATTTGAAGCATTCTGCAGTTCGTTGATTTTAAATGCTTAAAATTGTATTTAGCACCGAGCAATGAAAAATGCAAAAGAAACAAAGCTACTTATTTAACATTATAAAAAAAAAACCTCAAAAGTTTATCGCCACTAAACGCTGAAAGACTAACTTACTAACTAACTTAATAGTTGAAGAATAGCGTACAAAGGAAGCCATATTGCGCCCCAAAATAGCTGCAACGAATCAAAGCATTTCGAAATGCTCAAAAGCAAAACGGATAGATTGGAACGAGCGGCGAGCGGCGAGCGGCGAGCGGTTTTATAGGAAACAAACGACGAAACGAAAAATAAACGCCTAAACTAGCGGTTTTCTATCTTTGGCGGTATCTTAGATACGCAGATACAAAATACAAACACAAACTTTGAGATGTGTCCGAGAAGAGCGAGCGAGCGAGCGAGGGAGGCTTCGAGATATTTCAGCCGGCCAAAGTTAATATATACGTAGATGCTTACGACGAGACTGTCTTCAGTCGATTTTTGTTATTGTTACTAATATTGTTAGTGGCGTTTTGCATGCTGCATTTGTGCGCCAAGATCAATGCATTAGTTGCGGTTTCAAAGCCAAGCTGAAGTTAAGCAGATACATACGCCATCATACAATAGTATGCTAGCGTCGAGGTAGGAAAGGGGTTACTATGTAGACCTGGCCTGGGCAGGGTTAAAAAGACGAGTTAAATACAACTTAAATTTTAAACGCCATTTTAATAGCATCATTTGCACGCGGTACTTGTTAACCGCAAACAAACGAGAAAACGAATCAACAAATATGTGTATGGGTGTATGGGTGTATGGGTGTATGGGTGTATGGGTGCATGGGTGTATGGGTGTATGGGTGTATGGGTGTATGGGTGTATGTGTCTGTTTATTTAAAATAATAAGGTGTGCAAGAGACCGGCATGACATAGAAAAAGTGTAAAGATGATGCACTTAGCAATGCATAGCAATCACACACCAAGATCAAATAACGCTGTAAGAGTGACTAAATACAACACGAAAAAAAATAATAAGATACAAAAATTAACTACTTAAGCTGTTTGTGTTCTAAATATTCTTTAATGTCTAAAACTCCCTGGAAAAATAGCTAAGCGCATCGAAACGGGTAAAAATAATTAATGTTTTAATTATTTAAAAACTCATCTTACAGACCAAAGTGTACCTAAATTAAGATGTCGGAGACTCTATACATATAAAGTGCGTTTTATATAGTACCTGTGTGAAACAGGTAAATTCAGTCAAAAGTTTGCAACGCATTTAAGGAGACATCGTGGATCCTTATATTATCTTGATCAGCTTGACGAGATGAGTCAATCTAGCTATGTCCGTCTGTCTGTTTGTTACTGCGCAATTTATTCTCTCAGATTTGAAAATGAGGGGCTGGAATTTTAAACTTAAGCTTCTGTAGGTTCTGTGTACTTTGTATGTTAAAATCAATGTGCAACTACTACTTTTAGGTTTAGCATTCAAACATAGAATATTTTGTCAAGTTCTTTCACGAAAATAAATTGTTTATGGTATAGAGCTAATGGCTTCAAATATGGTTTAAATGGTTTTAATATTAAGCCAAATCTTCAGTTTAAAACTGGTTGAGATCACACATAAAAACTTAAGGGGTTATATACAGTTAGGATTTTCAAAAAATCGATTTTTTTTGGTTGCATTTTCTTAATATATATCTGAGTATACACACACAAAATTTTAAGTCGATCCGACGAATATTTTCGAAGTTATAGACTCATTAGTGAAGGCGTGCCGAGAGATCTCGCAGTGCTTTCGAGTGCTTTCAAAACTTTAAACGCGTATTTCTCGAAAAGGTGTTTTTAAAGTCGGTGAGCAAGATTTCTCAGAAACGGCTGAACCGATCGGTCTGAAATTTTTACACAAGCTTCTTAACTATATTTTTTAGTAAAAAATCGAAGGATTTCCCCATCCGATGAATATTTCTTATTTTTAAAAACAATTAAAGAGCCAAATTTTGGTTGAAAATCGAACCTTTTGCTTTGAGTAGCCGCCATTTTGTCAAAAATTTTTTTTTGCTAATTCCTTCGATCAATCACTAGATTATTTATTATATTATTGAAATGTATTTGGTTTTTGAATTTTAGATGATCCAGTCCAGAGATATCGTGCACACCGCAAATGGCCTTTTTTTGGCATACCTCTGCAAAATTGGCAATATCAACGTTCCGGATTATTATTTTTGGCAATAAAACATATGTGAATATAGTTTAAGGTTGTCATAATATACCTGCCAAGATTCAAATCAATAAACCAAATAGTTTGCTTAGAAAAAATTCTTGACCTCCTTACTGTATATAACCCTAATACAAATGCTGAATACGAAAATCTGTCCGCGTCAAATGTTGTGTAACCGTTATATAAACTATCGGTCCATCCGAAGTTACCGATTTTCCTTGTTTAGCTTTGGACTAAAATAATTTACTACGATTCTATATTTTCGATCTGGCTTTATTTTTTTACCCGCCACACATAGTGGGAAGGGTATTATCAGTTCATCGGAAAGTTTGTAGCGCATTAAAGGAGGCATTGAAGTCCCCATAAAGTATATATATTATTGATCAGTTAGACGAGACAAATCGATTTAGCCATGTCCGTCTGTCTGTCCGTCTCTCTGTCAGTTGCAAATGCGTTTTTCTCAGAAAGTTTTAAAGATATTAACCTGAAATTTGAAACTTAAGCTTATTGTGCTCCTAGGCAGTTTGTTTGTCAGAACCAAGGTGCCACGCCCATTTTTAGATAAAGCCCCCATACAAACTTGCCAAACAAAAATAGTATTTTTTATTTATGAACGTATTTACTACAAATTGGTCAAAAACACTTCTAACGGTATCCAATATCAAAAGAAAGGGGTCACGCCCATTTTTAGATATAGCCCCCTCACAAACTTAGCACTTTTTCGATTTTTTTATGAAAATGGTTATTTTTTATGAATGTTTTCACTACAAATTAGCTAAAATCATTTCTAAAGGCATCCATAATCAATAAAAAGGGGCCACATCCATTTTTTTGATATGGCGCCCATTCAAACCTAGCACCCATTTTTCAGTTTTTGTATGAAAATAGTTCTTATTTATAAATATATTAACTCCAATCTGGGTAAAATCACTTCTATTGTCATCCTATGAATATGCTTACGATATTGCTGGAATCAGGCCACTATAACTTACTTACCTAATTGCGGTGGGTATTCGAGCTTTGGTGCTACCGAAGTTAACATTTTTTCTTGTTGAAAGATAGTTTTATACCATTTTTGTTTACACATGATTTGGATGCTTGTGCAACGCCATTTTCGCACATTTTTAAAATTGAATGGAGTATTTAGGCAACGGTTCGCACAATGTTGTGTCCCAAGTCGTCCAGCGCACAAAGGGTTAATAAATTTATGTGACCTAAAGTCAAATTTATAAAATTCAGGAAATGTGCATGAAATCAACTATTTATGTAACAAAACCTTTTAGAAAGAAACTCCTAGCCCTTCCAACACTTGCTTCTAGCACTCCTCTTATTCGACATTAGACGAATGTGTATTGTACCACGTCTCGTACTTCTTGGGCTTCCGCGTTACTTGAATTCGAATTTTTAGTTTTAACCATTCATTTAATGGTGGACAAAAGCTTTATTTCAACGAATAATATTGTGCAGAAGCGTTATAAGTATGTTTTTCAGAAAAAAAAATTTTTTTGAAATGTTTCATTTAGAGATTGACTGAGTCTAATTCCTGATAGAAAAATAAGTTCGCGTATTATAGTTCGTATATTCAGTTTGTCAGATAGCTTACATACACAATAATGGAGACATCTTAGAAACATACATATGTTCTTTACCAGCACGACGAGACGAATCGATTTAGCCATGTCCGTCTGTATGTCTGACTGTCCGTATGTCTGTTGTGAGCACATTCACTCTTTTAGTTTAAGATGTTGAAACTTACGCTTACAGAATGCCACGCCCACTTTCAGATATGCCCCACAAACAAATTTGTAGTTTTCCATGAAAAGAGTCACTATTTATGAATGTATTCACTTCGATTTGGGGAATAACTTTTCTTATGTTAACCAATGTCGAAACCAAGTTGCCGCGCTCATTTTTAGGCATAGGCCCCACATAAACTTACTTTCCATTTCTAAACTTTTGTATGAAAATAGGTATTATTTATGATTGTATTCACACCAATCCAGGTAAAACAACTTTATATACTACCGGTATGGTAAGGATCGGGCCAATATAAAATATACTCTATATAAACGTACTTTCCGTTTTTTTAGTGTTTTTTGGAAAACTGTTACAAATCATCTTGAAAAGTCTCCACTTCCGGCCACGTTGAATTCGATGAAACGAATCGACCAACCTTTATCGGTCGTCGGTCTATCTCTTTGTCTGTGTATCTAACAGACAGACAAACAGGCAGAGGAGCAGGCAGGCTGTCTCTGAATGTTAAAATCGAAGTGACACGTTGACTCTTGTTGCTTAGATAGTTTTGGATGTATTATTGTAAGAGTCAAGTGCTTTTAGGGCAGACTGACTATCCGAAAAGATGTGTACTTTTTGCTTACAGCCTAAATGAAGCCTCAGATAATACAAGGCTTCGTGTATAGCGATCATTTCAGCTTGAAAAACGCTGCAGTGATCGGGAAGTCTGAAAGACTCTCTAATCTCAAAGTCCAGGGAAAAGATCCCTCGTCCAACCCTTCCTTCGAGTTTGGACCTGTCTGTGTAAATATTAATGGCGTTGGTTAAAAAAAAGGTGGTATGTCTTCCCATTGTACTCTTGTTGGGATAGAAATTTTGTACTTCTTACCAAAAGTTGGGTATGACGTACAGTAGTCAGTGGCTGGCGGCGAGGACACTAGAAGGTTGAGTATCTTCCAGTGTCCATAGTAGCTGTGTTCGCTGCCAGTTCTTTGGCTATGAGACCTAAGGGTAATAGATATCTTAACTTAGTTTTTATCGAAATTAAAGTGTATTCTTGCAGAATACAGAACATATTCTGTAAATCTAAGCTGAAGTGGTTCAGTGGTTCATCAGTGATGCTACCGTTTAGCGAAACGGAATTTTTATATACCTAACGTATATATGTATTCTTTTTTGGCAACAAGACTTAAAAAAAATAAATAAATATTTTCCAAACTTAGAGCTTTGCAGGTTGCATCTGTATGACAACAAATGCAATACTAGCAACAGCCAAACGTAATTGCAGCAATTAACAAAATTCCACAATTGCTCAATTAAAGTTACTTAACGATTTTAATGAAATATTTTAGTACAAATTTGAATAACAACTTTGCTGTCTGGCTGTAAACATTTGCAAATAAATCCACCAAATAAAAATGCAGCAGCGGCGACAGCAACAGCAGCAGCAAAATTTGAATTGCTTGGCTCAGACAAAAAATAAAATCCTGTCATGTTCGCGACTAATTAACATGTCACTCAGACCAGCTCAGCTTAACTCAAAGTATTCATTCCGCTTGCGCTTTACTCAAAAACCACTTTACAGCGGCCAGACCAACAAATGGCAAAAGTTGCTGGTTTTAAATCATGAGCTCACTCGCTCGACTGCTGATTGCCTGGGTTGATTTTTCTCTGTCCCTCCTCCACTCCGGTCTTCACTTTGTATCTGTCCATCCGTCTGCCCGTTGGTTGCCGGTCAATTCAATGTCTAACAGACGTTCGACTGTGCGCCTGCCTTCATAAATAAAACCGTAAATGCACATATGGCTGCTTGTCGTCTGTCCTCGATGGTTGTCGACGCCGTCGCCTGCCTGTATTCCGCAATAACAAATCTCTCAAAAATTTTGAATTTATCCAAAACGTAACAAAAAAAAAAAAGAAAAAAAAAAAAAAAAAAAAAAAGCAAAACGTTTAACATTTTTAAATTTATTAAAAAATATATATTCCATCGTTGTTTGCTGACGTGTTTTTGGCTTTGGTTTGCTTCGTTCACTTTTTAGAATTTACGGAGCTGGAGGAGCGAACACTAATTATCACTGCTAATGACTGCTTTAAGTTGTGCCAGTCTAAACAAGCGCCGCTTCAGGAGGCACAGCAATATGCAGCATTTTTCATGGCTCCCAGACCCACATCAATTTACGCAGTTGCATAAGTGACATTGTTACTATCCTCTTCTACCGAACTGATGAGTAATTGGCTATTTGCGGAGGTCAGCATCTTTTTATTCAAAACATTTCCCATACAACGAGAGAAATTAATAACAATTTTATCCACTTTCAAATCTCTTGGAAAGGCTATCTTGGCATATTTTATATCAACTTTTCGTAAACTAACAAATTTTTACCTCGTTTTTAGTCCCTCACATTGGGAATATCACAATTTATAAGCATTTTATTTACGTTTTGGGTCCGCGAAAATGTCACTGATTTAATTTTCCAATATTTACTTCAGCATTTAAACATATTTTATAAGGTCAAAACTCTTTTCGTTATGGATATCTGTCACAAGGCCTAGAGACAGTCATCGATCAATTGTTCAAAACAATTTTATTTCAAAATGTTTCATTTTTCTTTAGCATGTGCAATGCTGTGACTTTTTTAGAGTCAAATATAGGACTGTGTGATTCATCGATTAATCAATGAGCAATCGATTATTTTGTCTAATCAATTGATCAATTGTTTCAAGAATCAATAATTGCTTAAACAACAATTAGTAATCAAGTA
This sequence comes from Leucophenga varia, assembly GCA_018903435.1. Classification (NCBI taxonomy): domain Eukaryota; kingdom Metazoa; phylum Arthropoda; class Insecta; order Diptera; family Drosophilidae; genus Leucophenga; species Leucophenga varia. The sequence goes on from JAEIFJ010000992.1 coordinate 204,315, forward strand.
GTTATTAAAGGAAAATACTATAGTCTCAGCATTGGTTAGCAAGCGTGATAAGAAGAGAAACGTCTTATCTTATTACCACAAGAAATTCTAATATCAAAAAATATTTTTTGATAGTCATGATAAATCACCAACAATCAATTTTTTTTCACCACCATCAACAATCGATTATTTCCAAAAATCACACAGCCCTAGTCCAATGTCACATAGTGCTACACAAAGCCAATTTGTTGGTTGAAAACCGTTATTCACCACGGTTTTTCCGAAATGGTCCCGAAAACCCAACTTTTTTGCTCCAAAAAAATGTATTTAGTTCGACCCATATTCGACGCTGTAAGAGGTTCAAAACATATTTTAAAATTGGTTGGGTCGATCAAATTGAAATAGTTGTGTAAACGCAAAATGTTTGAGTCTTTATAATTGAAGTTAAAATTCTACTGGTTATGTTTTCATAAATTTAATGCGAATTAATCCAGACTTAAATTTTCATTTATGAAAAGTATTTGCTTAAAAAAATATTAATGGTCTGAGTTGGTAGGTTAGGTTAAGAGATGTATACATGCTAGTGATGGGAAAAATTGTAAGCTAGCACTAGCATTTATGAGCACATGTATTTGTATGTGTGTATGTACAACAATGCACTTAGCAGAGTTGTCATGCAACTTGATTTTTTTAGCGGAAAATTATTTTAAATTTTTTTTGGTCTAATTAAAAAAGTTCGACCACAAATTCGAGGTTAATTTATTTCTCGTTTAACATAAATTAAACTTTTGTAGGATTAGTTATACATATAAAATCTGAACAAAATATAAAAATGATAAGTCTACAAAACTCTACAAAAATATACAGCTGTGATGACAGCCCCTTACAAATATTAGTAAAACTGTCTTCGAACAATGAAATCTTTCAAAGTTCAGTGACACACAGATTTTGTTTTAGAGTATTACCAACCAACCGAAGGCAGATTTACTAGAGATTACCCTGACACCCCTGTATATAGTCTGGGTAAAATGTCATGGCGAGCGGTTCAGTTGTTTAGATTATTAATTTTCAACTCATGTATATTGGCATTACATAAGAGAAAACGCCTATCGACAAAAAATTTGTATGTTTTTGATCAAACCAAATTGCAAGCGTTTGCTACACAAATATTTTTTATACCCGCCACACTCTGTGTGGTTATTCAGTTTGTCAGAAACTTTGTAACGCATTGAAGGAGACGACATAGACCCCATAAAGTATATATATTCTTGATCAGCTCGACAAGGCAAATCGATATAGCCATGTCCGTCTGTATATTTGCCTGTTGCGTTGCATTTTATATTTTTAAGATATTATACTGAAAATTTAAACTAAAGTTTTTTTTTGGTCATTTTGTATGTCAGAATCAAGACGCCACGCCCATTTTTAGGCATAGCTCCTACACTAATATACCGCCCACTTTCGAATTTTTTATGGAAATAGGTACATAAATTAATAAATATATTCACACCGAGTTGGGTAAAATCACTTCTTATGTCATCCAAAATCGAAACCAAGGTGCCACCCCCATTTTTAGGTTGTTGTATGAAAACCTTTAAGACTTCTGAGTTCCAATGTCCACCTTAATGAACACTATCGATATGAAAAGGATCAAGCTAATATAACTTAAATTCATCATACAAATTTTACTTAATGTTAAACTTATAAACTAATAAAAGTATTGTGTAACTATTATTTCAGCTTCGGTTTCACTGAAGTTACCGTTTTTCCTTGTTTTTGTATAGAAATAGTTTCAATTGTCTTTTCGTTTTACTTAATATGTACAAATTTGCAATTGTCGGAACACCAAAATTTGCGATTTGATAACACATAAAATGTGCATTCGATTTTGACTTCAGTTCAATTGGGTTAAAATCGATTTTGAAAAGAGTAACATACCACAAAATCGGAGTCAAATTTTAACTAGAAACAAGCAAGAACGTTAACTTCGGAAGCACCGAAGCTCAAATACCCACCACACGAAACTTTATTCACTTTCTTGAAAAAATAAAAAAAATAGAAGATGAGTTTGTATGGGACTACATCTTATAGTGGCCCGATTCTTGTCATATCGGTTGCATGTTCATAGGATAAAAGTAGAGTGATTTTATACAGATTGGAGAGAATATATCCATAAATAAGAACTATTTTCATACAAAATCTAAAAAATGGGCGCTTGGTTTGTATGGGGGCCATATCAAAAAATGAGCGTGGCACCTTTCTTTTGAAATTGGATGTCATTAGAAGTGCTTTTACCCATATTTGTAGTAAATACATTTACAAATAATAACAATTTTCATACAAAAAATCGAAGAAAATGGTAAGTTTGCATGGGGGCTATATCTAAAAATGGGCGTGGTACCTTTCTTATGATATTTGATGAATGGATATTGGATTAAAAGTGTTTTTTTACCCGATTGGTAGTCAAAACATTCATAAATAATAACTATTTTCACACAAAAAAATCGAAAAAAATGGTAAGTTTGTATGGGGGCTATATCTAAAAGTGGGCGTGGAACCTTGGTTTTGCCATACAAACTGCCTAGGAACTAAAAAAAAAAGCTTAAGTTTAAAGTTTCGGGTCAATATCTTTAAAACTTTCCGAGAAAAACGCATTGCAACAGACAGACAGACAGACGGACGGACAGACAGACATGGCTAAATCGATTCGTCCCGTCGAGCTGATCAATAATATATATACTTTATGGGGTCTCCGATGCCTCCTTTAATGCGTTACAAACTTTCCGACAAACTGATAATACCCTTCACACTATGTGTGGCGGGTATAAAAAACCCTAATATATTGTCTCAACGGCGAATAAAAGCCAAAAATAGTATTCTCCCAATATTTTAGCGATTTTAAAGTACTAAATTCAGTTTTTGCATATGACTTTGTTCTAAATTTTTACTTCTATTTTATACCTACAAAACAAATTGGAGTTGCCATTGGCTTACGAGTTATTTGTACGAATTTGTTGTTCTGGCCGGATAATAGATTTCAATTCTGAAATTAAATGAATTGAATCTGAAATAGTAGCATTTGAAAACTGACTTTAACAGCTCCAAAAGTAAACCAATATGACGATACGACAAGATTGTGAATACATTTTATTATTAAAGATTCTAATTTGAGAGAGAGAGAAGCATATTCTTACTTTTTTTATACTCAAATTAATTTAGCTGTGCTATTTGGGTAATGCATTCATTTATGCCAAATTAACGCTTTTTAGCTATGCTCTTAAACAGTTTAGTGCATGTTAGACTTACTACCCACATAAACCAAAAGATAAACAAAAAAAAATCACTTAACGCTCCCACAAACTAAAAGAAATAAGAAAATCCAAGATATTTTTTTTAAAACGAAAAGAGAAAAAAAATGTACTAAGAAATCTCAATCAAATGTCGAAAACTAAGAAATCGTGATCATTGCTCAAAAGTCCTGCGCAGGCGTAGTAGGTAATAGCTTTGTCACCACCAACCACAACAATAACAACAACAACAAAACAACAATAACAAATACAACGGCAATAGCTTAGCATAAAAGACAAGAAACAGTAGCTAAAAAACAAGACAAAAGACAAACTTATCGTTTGAATTATCGACATTCATTTGCATTTCGATACTTTTTTTCTTCTACTATTTTCGATCGCTCGCTGAAGGTTGTTATTTTTTTTTTTTTTTTTTTATTGATTTTAAACTTTGTTTTTTTTTTGTATTGTCGTTGTTATTCGTTTTGTGAGTTTTATGTTTTAGCCGATAAATTCACAAATCTTTAATTCACAAAATGTTTTCTGATCTGAAGGAAAAAAAAAAACCGAAATAAAAAAAATGGTAAAGTCTCAACAACGAAATCGTATGACAATTGTTTGGCACCACATGCCCAATCATTGTAAAAATCACACATACGCGTTATACAGTCGAACTTGGACAATAGGACAATAGGACCGATACGTTTGAAAAATAGACAGTGACGGTTTCAGCAATTTGGTAAAAAAAATTGCATTTTGATATTTCTATATTTTCATACACTCGTACACGGACCAGAGTTCGAATAGAATAAAATATTTGCAGATATACAATATGACCTGAGTTTGTAATGGCTATTTAGAATATTAGTTGTTCCGCCACTGCCTAAGAGAGACAATGGAACTTGTTGCTGTTTTGGATTTTGTTGCACGTCTCATGCCTCGTATTTTGCTTTAGCAGATTTACTGTTAACTTAAGTTGGCAACAATGTTTTGTAGTTGCTGTCTTTCTTTCCAGGGCTCACAACGGTGACGAGATGGAAAAAAAAAATTAGCATGCGCAACAGTTTCTGCCGTTGTCACATTGAATACATACAGGAAGAAGAAGAAGAAAAACATTTTGAATTTGCCAACGCCGCAATACCCTTTTACACTATTTTCATTGAAAATATTTACTAAATCCTTTGTATGAATGTGTTACATAATCGCTATTTAGGATTAACTCATTTTCGAAATGTATTATTAAAACAATATCAATTAATGAGCTTAAAGAACCGTCACACGGCATAGACTGCGTTTCACAAACGGGGAGGGTAAGGGTCAGTAGATGAAGTTAGATTTAAGATTTATTGGTGACTAAACAAAATTCAAAAGTATTTTATTCTAATCGAGAATACTCTAAAATAAGAATTTACATTTGCCGAAACGTCAGAATTTTGGTGTAAGTGTTTTGGTGTGAATACTCGAAATTTTAGGGTTGGCATAGGAGGGATACCAGGTGATTGCCTTCGCGGACGACGTGGTTATCCTAATAAGAGGAAAGTACCCTCAAACACTCTGTCATCTAATGCAATCAGCACTAAAAAGCTTATCGTCCTGGGCAACCTCATGCGGACTAAGCATCAACCCAGCCAAAACGGAACTTGTACTCTTCACTAGGAATTATAAGATTCCGACCCTAGTTCCACCAAAATTTAACAATATCTATCTAACCTTCAGTGACAGTGCCAAATATCTGGGTGTTATCCTTGATAAAAAACTAAACTGGAACGATAATATTGAAGAACGTATCAAGAAAGCCAACGTGGCGCTCTTCACATGTAAAAAAGCCATTAGCAGGAGGTGGGGGTTTTCACCTTGCATTGTACACTGGCTGTACACGGCAGTGGTGCGACTAATACTTCTGTATGGAGTCTGCGTCTGGTGGCCAGCACTCGATAAAGTGACCATCCGCAACCGTTTACAGAAGGGTCAAAGGAGTGCGGAGATATGCATTAGCGGTGCTCTACGCACCACACCAACTGATGCATTAAATACTCTCCTATACCCCTAGATCTCATAGCCAAAGAACTGGTAACGAATACAGCTATGAGAATCAGAGAGACAGCAGGCTAATTCAATTGCAACTACGGACACTCGAAGATACTCAACCTTCTAGTGTCCTTGCCACCAGTCATCGATTACTGTACGTCATACCCAACTTTTGGTAAGAAGTACAAAATCTCGATCCCAACAAGAGCTCAATGGGAAGACCTACCCCATTTTGAAACCAACGCCATTAATATTTATACAGACGGGTCCAAAACCGAGGGAAGGGTAGGAGGAGGTATCTTTTCCCCGGACCTGGAGATCAGAGAATCCTTCAGACTTCCTGATCACTGCAGCGTTTTTCAAGCTGAAATGATTGCCATACACGAAGCTATGCATTTTCTGGGACACCACTCAATTCGTAGACAAAAAGTACACATCTTTTCGGATAGTCAGGCTGCCTTAAAAGCACTTGACTCGTGTAATAACACATCCAAAACTATCTCCCAGTGCCGCAAATCTCTCAACGAGATGGCGGAGCAATGGGACATTTGCCTCACATGGGTTCCGGGTCATCAAGAAATTTTTGGTAATTGCGAAGCAGATAGACTGGCCAGAGAAGGCACAAATTCCGTTATTCCTCCTGGGAGGAGTTCGACTGGAATTCCTATGGCCTCTCTGAAACTGCGAGTGAAAGAAGAAATAATAAGAATAGCAGAGACTAGATGGGCCACAAACCCAAAATGTAATATCTCGAGACTTACGTGGCCAGAGTATAGCACCAAACGAACAGCCCAGCTCATGCGCCACAATAGACAGACCCTATCCGTGATGGTGGGCGCTCTCACGGGACATTGCCTGGTGGGAAGACATGCCGTCCGACTAGGGGTAACCTCAAATGACTTCTGTAGGAGCTGTAGAAACGAGGAAGAGGAGGAGACAGTAGAACATTTTCTCTGCCACTGCCCAGCCCTTGGAAGAATAAGGTTTACCGAACTTGGTAGGCCGTTTCTTAATAGTCTGGCGGAGATTGCATCAGTCAAGATTGGTGCAGTAGCCGCTTTTTAGAAAAAACTTCATAAAAATCAGCTGGTTCGAATAGGAGGATATAAAAGATGGATCATATGGTATCACAATGGACCTTTTTGGCTAGGTGACGTCGCGAGGAATTCGCGGCGGCCATTTTAACCTAACCTAACCTAACTTCTCGATTCTTGTAAGATAATGTTCATCTTATTGTGAAAGGCTTTTTAGATTACGTTAATGTTACAAGGTCGGACAAAACTGCTGAAGGTTCAACTTCTCATTTAAGTTAGTTTAAAGGCTTGTATCATATCACGTTACTTTGTTATAATGGTTCAAAGTCTACCAACTGTTTTTACTACAGCAAAATACAGAACAAATTCTTTCAGAATCTGGTGAACATCATCTTTTGACAAATTTACTGTTTAACTATGTAAATCAAGAAACTGATCAGTCTTTATTCATCAATAAGGTTTATTTTCATCAAAATTCATTTTAAGGAATTGAAAAATCTCGTTGTTGAGTTTGGTGTCATGGTGAGTTTCCCAAGTTTTTAACTCTTTTTTCGTACCGTATCTCGAAAAAAAACCTTTTATACCCGCTACACGTGGTATAAACGGATATATTCAGTTTGTCGGAAAGTTTGAAACGCACTTAAGGGGGTATTCTTGGTTGAGAGACCCTTTTTGAAAAATTCGAATTCGAAAACGCAAAGAGTTATTTGAATTTTTATTGTATTAAGAACATATAAAAGTAAATAAAAAGTTTTTCTTTTTCCTTGGTACGAGGGCTGTTAAAAAGTTCTCGGCCATCAAAGTGAGGCGTCAAAAAAAAAGGTATGCTGCTGGCGGCCACGATAACTCGACTTCGGATCATGTGAAAAGAAAGAAGTAAACGGAGAAAGATTCAGTATATATGTAATTCTGGTCCGTGCCTTAACCATAATTTTGTGATTTTTTTTTTTTCAAAAGGGCGGCCATTGAAAAATGAAAAATCGAATTTTTTGTTCAATTTTTTTTTAGTTTAAAGTAAAAAAAAAATTGTAAAAAATTTGTTAAAAGTATGATTGGTACGGGCCATAATGGTGACAATTCTGCGTCGATTGCAACTAGTTTGGTCAAAATCGGTTCAGAATTACGGGTGGCATCGTGGCCGTCAGTTCGAAAAACGTGATTTCGACATAAACGAGCTTAAAGTTTGAAGTTTTTCTGCATACAAAAAAAGGTAAATGAAAATATTAGTATGCAGAAATTCGACAATTTTGCGTTGATCGCAATTGGTTTCATTAAAATCGGTTTAGTAGAACCGGAGAAAAGTGACTCAAAAGGTCAAAAACGTGGTTTTGAAAAAAAAAAAACTAAAAAGAAAATTTGATAAGAAAACGATTTTTTAATGAATTTTTTATGGAAATGGAATATATAAGTAGTTTTAAAATTTAGACAATTCTGGTTCAGTAGAATATAATTGAGCCGTTCAGTGCACACATCGATTAACTCCACTTTTTGAAAAATCTTAAATTTAAGTGTCAAAGCCCTTGTAATAGTCATAACTTTTTATATTTTTAATAAATTTCCTGAATAATAAAGATTAGCACCGTTAAATGGGAAATTTTTTGGCAAATGAATAATAAGTAGTTTTTCGAAGCCATTTCGATTAACTCCATATTCTAATGTAAATCGTTTCAGTAACGCTGTATATGTACTTTAACCTCCCAAGTTGACCACATCCGTAGCTTATAATAAGCCAAATTTATATGTTTATAATTTTAAATGTCATGAATTTAATATAAATATAAGCCACATGTTTGTTTGGCCAGAAACTGAAGGATCTCGTGGGTCTCAAGAAATTTCATCTTGTCTAATAAAGAACATAAAGACTTACGCTGCAGACTTTGAAAAAATAATAGCATATTCGGTTCGTGTACCGGGTAAAACAGAAATATTAAAACCGTTTTAAGTTTATTGAAACTTGTTCAAACACAGAAATAGAAGCTGAATCAATTGACATAAAATTTTTGGAAAGTGGACACAGCTATTTGCCCAATGACTCAGATTTTGCCATTATTGAGTCATGTGCGAAAAAAATTAAAACATTTTTCACCAGATGATTGGTACCATATCATCAAAACATGTAAAAGAAAGCTCCATTTCATCTAATCCAAATGACTCACCAAGATTTTTTTGTCAACAAAACCTTTAGAACAGTCTATCATTAACAGAAAAGTAACCGTCATAGGGCTTCCAGTAAATTTTTTAAAATACGCTGGATAAAGTTAGAAAGGTCTAAACCCTATCTCGTACAATTCAAATGTGACTATAAAACAGATACAGAATTTCAAGCCATTAATATAAGAAAATCTTTAGTGGATAGACCGCAAAGTTTGAAAAATATAGATCAGCCTTTATTATACCTAAAGGTAGAACTGTGACAAAGGAAAATTGGAGAGACATGATGGACCTGCTAAAATTCATTCCTCCTGTTCAACACGATTACTATAACAACTTATCAACAAATCGAAATGAATCCTCGCATACAACTGATGAAGAAGACATAAAGCTGCTATGAATTAATTACAAAAATTATATTATTACCGAATTGCCAACATTCATTTTTATGGAAAATTAATTTTATTACTTTTTTCAGTTGCCGAATCGATTAACTCCATCAGTTTGTTGGCTATTCATTCTTATTAATTGTATATACCGTTAAATGAAAGCTATATCTGCAATTATGCATTCCACATTATTTATTTGAATTCATATTATCAGAGGAATTTTAAAAAACAATATACATTTCATCATCGTTTTTCTCAAACTTTTTGTATTATGGAGTTAATCGATGTGTGCACTGAACGGCTCAATTAGCAATCTCAATGGTGCGTGCGCCGGCGTGGATATGCTTCTATGCAAATGTCCACAACACTCCGTTGAACGGACGCATCTGCTCAACAAATTATTGCAGCGCTTCGAAAATTGGTTTGATTGCTTCCTGACCTTCTTATCTAGTGGTGCATACGTATGTTTAGTAATCAAATCTCATTTTCGCATAAACATTGCTCGACAAAAAAAAAAAGCGATATCTCCTAAAAGCATTTCGAATTAAAAAAAAAAAACCCCTTTCACGACGATATTCTTAAATATCCAAGCTATGAAAATATGTAAAAAAAATAGAAAAAAATTTTTGCCAACCAAGAATACCCTCTTAAGGAGACATAAAGTATATATATTCTTGATCAGCTTGATGAGGCGAGTCCATGTAGCCTTGTCCGACTATCCGAGATAATTCATTCGATCAGTTTGAAAGATATTGAGCTGAAATTCGAAACTTTAGCTTTTCTCAGTACTAGTTAGATTGTATGTTAAATTCAGAATGCCACACCCACTCTGAGATAGAGCAAACTTAGGCCCATTTTCGAATTTTTGTATGAAAAAAAGGTATGATTTATGAATTCATTCACTTCAAATTGAACAAAAAACTCATCATATACCATCCTGTGTACACACCACCGTTATGATACGGATCGGGCCACTACAACGAGTAGCCCTACTTTCTAATATTTTCAACAAATTTGTTGTTATATCTGTATTATTCGCTTACAATTTGATACCAATATTATGTACAAACTTGAGTTGTATCACCCCATCGATTGCAAATCATCACATCTTGAAGTTCTATCTAAGCCACTGATGATCACACATAAATTATTTAATGATTCTTGTAACGATTTTTCCTTGTTTTGATTAAAAGTTGAGGATTATGATGATAAAAAAAAAATACGATGACCATTGGTCTGGTTTTCTGGATATGGGGTGTCAAAATTGAATATTTAATACAGAAATTAGAAAGACATCCCTTTCAAAAAATCATTGCGTAATATTAGGTTATCTAGGACAACATTTTGGGATCCATAGCCCAATGGTCAGTAAAATGAAGCGGATAAATTTACTTGCAATGTATCTTTAAAAGACAATCAGCAAATTGTTTGAGTAAAGAACAGTTGACAATGCGTTGGCGAAGCCATTATGGATAAGGAATAAAGGGATGGGGAAAGGAAAAGAAAATAGAAAAAAAGTAAATATAAACATGAGTTATTGTCTCCCATGAGGGGGAGATCGAGCGGGTGAAGCCTTTTTGACCTTCTTATACTGGAGCTGTTGTCGAGTAGGTTGATGGCGAGGGTGTTGGTATGCATGTCGAGCCATTTTATATAAGAGATGCTTAATCTTGTTATTTCTTGTTATACCCAAGGCTCCCTGAGCTCCTCGTGTATCTCTTTGTTGGTGTGGAACACGTGAGCGTTTGACATAATCCTCAGCGCCTTGTTTTGAAATATTTGAATAATAGAACAGTTACTCCTGCTGGCAGTGCCCCAAATTGGGATACCGTAGGTCCATACCGGCTTTATAATTGCTTTATAGACTAAAAGTTTGCTCCTCAGCTTGAGAGGTGACCTTCGTCCGATAAGCCATAAATGTTTTTTAACCTTTCATTGAGCTGTGCCTTTTGGTGAGAAAGTGAGGACGTCAAGTTAACCTTCTGTCAAGACCCAAGCCCAGATACTTGGCTGTAGCGCTGCATGGGATTGTTGCTCCGTCGAGATGAACTTGGGGACAGTCACCCCCTTCTTAAAGAAAAAGTCATTTGAGTGGATTTCTCAGGGTTCACTACAATGTTAAGTAAGTAAGTAGCGACCAGCAATTTGTTTTCCTCTATAATCGGAAAGTCGGCTGTATAGAGTGTGTAAAGGACTGGTCCAAGAACACTTCCCTGTGGAACTCCGGCTCTAATATCTTTTATTTGGGAATTTTGTTCCCCACATATAACGAAGAAATTCCTGCGCTCAAGGTAGGACCTAATAAAGATATAGTAAGGAGATGGTAGGATCGTCTTAAGTTTGTGAAGCAGACCAGCATGCCACATCCTGTCGAAGGCTTGCTTTACATCTAGAAAGACAGCCGAACAAAAATTTTTCTCCTCAAATGATTCCAGAATCTTCTCGACTAACCTGAGGCACTGTTCCGGTTCCGGTTCCGGCTCTGAAACCGTACTGGTGATCGGGGATCGATCATTTGGAATATACACACTTTATGGGGTCTACGTTGTCTCTTTAAATGAGTTACAAACTTTTCGACAAACTGATACTACACGTTCATACTTTTTATAACTTTTGTGACAAATTTGGATCGCAGATTTTGTTCTTTATAAATTTGTTATAAAATAATTAGTCAATCGACTCGAAACGCGTTCCCCGGAGTGGTCTCTTGAGTTTTGGGAATAGCCAGAAGTCACACGGAGCCAAATCAGGCGAATACGGTGGTTGCGGAACGGTATTAGTTGCATTTTTATATGCAAGTTCACAAATAACAAATATTGAAGTCGTTTTAATTTGCTATAAAATAAAATTGGAGTGTTAGGATACATACGAAGTCATTGCATTGCTTAAGTGTAGATGAAATTTAGCTTTTCTCGATTAAATTATTCATCGTTGTCAAACTCACTTCATAGAATCAACTCAACTTTTCAGACAAAACTTTTCAACCTTTATACAAAAATATTCAAACTTGCTCACAATTTCTTTGATGATTAAAAAAGAACCCAGCAAATGCAAGCACAAAAGAATTTCAACTGCTTCAGTAGTGTTTGTGCAACGGACGAAAATACGAAAAATTATTTTGTTTGTTTTTTTTGTTCTTCGTTTGACTTTTTTTTTCATTTTCTTCGAACTTTTTTATTTCTAACCAGCTTAGCTACTTACTAAGAAAACGTGATCACTTTAACATTTTTGCTTGTTGATTCAAATTTTTTTTTGTCGCGAGTGCACAATGGCTTTATTGTTGTGTTTGTTACTGTGGCTGTTGTTGTTACTGTTGTTTTACACAGCTGGTCTTGAATTAGAATTTACTATTGAAATCTTAGCAAACATTCCGCATTACAATATCCCGTAAAACTTGCGGTTGCACGTTACAGTTGATCGATTGTGGGTGAGGCAGACAAACGGACAGTACAGGATAGTCAATCAGACAGACGGACAAACGGACATAGAACAACATCACAATCGCTATTGCCATCGTCAACATGGACATTGATAGTATCGTCGTCATTGCCATCGCTTATTTCAGAATATTTAACAACAACAGCAGCGACAAGTTTGTTGTTTAAGTCTTTTGTTTTGATTTTTTTTTTTTTTTGTGAAGACATAGAAAGAGCCAGACGAAGAAACAAGCAAACAGGACGAAATGAAACAGAGCGTGTGACATCATTTATGATTCGCAAAAAAATTTAAATTCATTCTTCTTCTCCACCATTCCCGTTGCCTGAAAATGATTTGCGGAAATGTCATTTCTTCAATGCATCATTTTCGATACTACATGATACACAAGACAATGAATTGTCGCTGGAATTAAAAACAGCAGAAACAACTGAAAAGATAACAACCAAGCAACTATTGCAATGTTAGTCTTACGTAAGAACAACAACAATTACAGCAACAGAAAAAACATTGCACCAAAAACAGTCATTGATTGTAATATGTACTTCTAATGGGAGGGGAACTTTAATGAGTTCTTAAAAAAAGTGAAGAAAAACTACATTTAGCTACTTTATAAAAAAATGCAATTGCATTTAGATAAAACAATATAAAATTTTCCTTAAAAAAATATTTCAAACGAATCATTTTATTTGTAGTTTATTTATTTATTTGGTTGGTTACAAAAGGCTTCATGCCGTTATACCCGGCCGTGCTCGAATGACGCTAAAGGTTGTTTTTAAATTTTTTTGTCCTATAAATCATACTTTTTAGCTCCCATATTCCTAAAAAAACTAAGTTATTTTGTATGTTGTGTATTACTGGAATAGGTCCACTTCCTCCGACCATGATTTTAATGAATCATATATATCTCGTTGCTATAAATCTGTTCACTGAGTTTCATTCTTGTAAGTTAAACAATTGCAAAAAATGACCAAGTCCACCTTCCAATATTTTCATTGAATTATATTAACTTTTTGTAGGCTCTCATATCTCTCACCGTGAAAACAGCATTCGAAACAAACGTTTTTGTTTTTTTTAAATTCGATTACCACGAAAAAACGTTTTCATTTTAATTAAATCCGGGGATTCTGAAATTTCATTCTAAATATTGGTGAAAGAGTTTTTTAAATCGTATGAATAGTTTCGAAGATAACCTCCCTTCATACAAAAAATAGATTAATACTACCGGACACTAGGACTGTGGTGTTAATTGATCAATCAATGACCAATCGATTAATCAATGAATAATCGATTATTTCGTATAATCAACTAATCCATTAGTTTAAGAACAAATAATTTATTAATCAACTGATTATTTAATCGATAATCAAGTTGTTGATAGAAAGCATTGATTAGGGAGCGTGGTAAGAAAGTTTCCTCCAGGTGAGAAACAAAAAAAAAGTTGTTCACTTTTCATCTATTTTTTTTAGCTATAAAAAAAAGCTTGTCATCTATGTTAAGTTATACTAAGATTAAAAAAATATAATAAATCAAAAAATTACATCAATAAATATTATTTGGTAATCATGATTAATCAGCAACAATTGATTTATTTTTACAATCATCAACAATCGATTATTTCCAACAATCACACAGCCCTACCGGACACCTCCTGAAATTAAATTTTTCCGAGATGAATAAAATGTCATAGTAATGCATACATTTTGAATCAAAGTGATATCCCGACCAAAAAATTTCATTATACTCATAAGTATTTTCAGTATTAATAATAATGTTCCAATATCTAAATAAATAGAAATATGTTTCCGCTTAGGGTTTTCTTTGAAATAAAGCCATCACTTATGTCGGGCTTGGTGTGATTGCCTTAAATTGGATGAATATCTTGTCAATTTTTATGGTTACTATCCAAATTAAACATGGTGGAGTTCGTTAGCCTAATATGTACATTTTTTCTTCAAACGCAAAACGAGCATCGCAGTAGTTTTCGTACTGACTCTGGCAAAGTATATTAAAGATATCAAATAATTTTCAACTAAAAATTGATGAAATCGTTTTTTGTAACATAAAATTGCGAATAATTTCTCAAAAAATCTCAATACTCTTTAGGAAACTTGTATTGATTGTACTGCTTTTCGATAATTTTGTGTCACTTTTCGTCAACCCCCTCTGCTCTGCAGCTGACATATTCATTTCAGGTATATTTGATCAATTAATTTTTATATTAACGTTTTTAATTTATTCTATAAACATATTTTAATTTGCAAACAGAAGCTTTATACTTTATTATAGCGAAGCATAGTCAAACACTGATCAGGAACAGTAGCTATACTGAATGCTAAATATACTAGTGCTATGCTCATACCAATTACATAACAATTTTTGATCTACCCTCGAATGCATTCGAAAAATAAATGTCTAGAATATGAGATTTCGTAAGTTTTTCTATTATATTTTGCCGACTCTTGTTCTATTTATGCAGCGACAAGCATCAACAACATTTTCAATTCACCACCCACACAGATACAAATGGAGATGCAGCTAAAATTTTATGTATGATGAAAAGTCTTAGTAAAAACAGTTTGCAACGTTAAAGGATAAACTTTTTTGAATGATGTTGCATATTGTTTTACTTTTTTTATTTATGTAAGAGCTGCAATTAAATGCAAATGAATGCAAACCAATGTTTTTTTGAATATCTAAAGTAAGTGACAAATTAGCCCCTTTGAATAAAAATATATGACGGGCAACTTGGTTTCAGACTATTAATATAGTCTTCCAGAGCAAGTTCAGCGGGTTCTTCATCGCATTGTCTACATTTGGAGATTGAATAAAATCCATAAATAGCTCAATATGGGTAAGTTTCAGAACCTCATGAAACGCTCGCTTCCGAAAATATAATTTAGAAGCCCGAAGTTTTAAGTAGGGAAATAAATTTAAAAATGGGCATTGCATTTTCATTTTCGAAATTGACCTGGTCGTTACCGAGAAAATGTTAAGTTAGTCTCCGTGTAAATCGCGTTAAAACAAGGACAGACAGACGGTCAGACAGACGGTCAGATAGACGATCATGGCTAGATCGACTCATGTCATCGAGCTGATCATGAATGTATATATTTTATGGGGTCTACGGCGTCTCCATAAATGCGTTACAAACTTTCCGACAAACTGAATAAACCCGTTTACACATGTGTGACGAGTATAAAAATAATAATTATAGGGAAAACTGGGGATATTAGGAACAAATAAATTTTCTTTAATTTGAATTTGTGAACGTTGGTTATGTCCTAGACACTTGAAATGTTTTTAGATATAGCCCCCATACAAACTTATCACTTTTTTCGATTTTTTGTATGAAAACTGTTATTATTTTTAAGTGTATTTACTAAAGATTGTTTAAAAACACTTCTTAAGGCATCCATTAACAAAAGCAAGATGCCACGCCCATTTTCAGGTACAAACCTAGCGCCCATTTTTTTTTATGAATATATTCACTCTTATCAGGGTGAAAGCACTTCTACTAAATATGCTACCGATATATCAAAGATTTGGCCCCGTACAAACCTTAATTTTTTTATATTGTTTCAAGAATTGTTTTAGATGCATTTTAGCTTAAAATTTTACATATATGCGTTTTATTTGAGCACCAACCTAAAACATCTACTTGCGAATCTCAGGCGGCTTTTCAATGTTCTACGAAGTTGAAGCGAAGTTGAGTTAGTGACAAATCCATTTGCATTTTAAGATAGTTCGATTGATTCAGGGTTTTTCGTAATGGAAGGTTCAAGCTTTAATTCTATCCTAATTTCTATCACCTCATGGTAATCCGCTGTATATAATTAGAAACATTGTTTTGTTAAGTTTTTTAAGATGAAAAATCTATAATAATCTATCAAGTCCTATGCTTTGATGAAAAACAAAATTATTGCATTATTTAAATTGGTTGACGTGTACCCATTTTTATTTTATTTTTAAATCATACAAAGATAAAATTTCTAAATTAAATTTCTGATTAGCTGTTGAGTGTCCCACATTTTATTTGAGTTTTTAAATGGAAACAGATTGCCGATGCAGAACAGATGGATGTGATATGAAATGGGTGGTAGCGAAAATCATTTGATTGGCATTCAGTTTAGTAAATTTTATTGAATGCTAATTTCTGTGTACGAACACACTTAAATCTCTATAAAGAACCGTTAGACATTGCATTTAAATAGAGAAAATCAGAGACGGACGAACATTACGACTGGCAGCCATTAATAAGCGACGACGACTACAGAAGGGCGTATTTTGATTGCAGAGCACAGACAATGCCGACAACGCTGCTTTTATTCTATTGGCATGGGTGTGGGTTGAACGGCGGTAAATCCCTTTTTGCTTGAAGTGAGTTCGGCGCGAAATAATAAATAATAAAATGTTGACACGACAACGTCATAACCTTTGCACGTAAAATAGCAACAAATTGCAATGCAAACAACTTTAACGAAAAACAAAAAACAAAAAAGAATGAAGAAGTAATAGAAAAGAAAAGCTTTTCTTCACATTTTCATTAAACGAATTCGTGTTGTTGAGCTTAGAATTGCGTGGTCGATGACGTCGTAGATAAAAATGATGATGACGACAATGAAAGGAAGATAGAAATAAGAGAAATAGATCTCTACTTTTTTTTGCCGATGCCGATGCCCATGCATAATGTATTCAATTAGTTATTGTTATTCCCAATCCGATCTTTTTGACTTATTGGAAACTTTTAGTGTGCATTGTTCGCTCTTTTACATTAGTCAATTGACTTGAAGGTGCCGAATGTTGTCTGTTGTCGAAACAAATAAATGAAATTAAGGCGCCATTGTCTGCGGAAATGTCAGATTTGTGAAACAAAACAAAAGACTTAAGCAGCAAACGTGGAAATGTGCTAAATGTGCATCCCGATTCAAACAATAAATTCAATAAAAAAAACACCGTCAATGTACATTTTGATTATAAAAAATATGTGTTTCGTATATGTTTTATATTTCTTTTTCTTTTTGTATCTGTACAAATTATGTTTTGTTGAAAGTATTTGCGTTTTAATAGTTGGGATGTTTGTTTGCTCAAGAAGAGATGACCTCATTTATCGATTGAAGCTTAGTTGAGACGACAATACCACAAATAATATTTAAATTTCGTATATACCATTTAAATTTCGTAAATACCGCTGGTGTAGATGATGAAAATCTGGATCCTCCGGTTGATGATGGGATTCCTGTGGAGCCACCAAACTATAACGAGGTCTTAGAAGTCATAGAAAGGCTTAAAAATAACAAAGCGGCAGGAGTAGACGAATTACCCACAGAGTAATTTAAGACCGCCGGCGAAGATTTGATTGGATGCATGCATCAACTCTTGTGCAAAATATGGACTGGTGAGCGTTTGCATGATGACTGGAATCTAAGTGTCCTGTGCCCAGTTTTTAAGAAAGGAGATCCTGCAGTCTATGCAAACTATGGCGGAATAAGTTTTTAAGAAAGGAGATCCTGCAGTCTAAGCAAACTATGGCGGAATAAGTCTCCTTCCAATCGCATATAAAATTATATTTAGCGTACTGTGTAATAGGATGAAACAACACGTAGGAAGTATAGTAGGACAGTACCAGTGTGGTTTTAGGCCGAAAAAGTCAACCATTGACCCTATTTTCACACTGAGCCAGATCTTGAAGAAGACCAAAGAGAAGCAAATCGACACACACCACCTTTTCGTCGACTTCAAAGCATCTTTCGACACGCCAATCAAATCAATGATTGAACTTCGTATCCATTTAAAATTCGTCCGCCTCTGTATAATGACGCTGGAAAACATCCAAAATGTTGTCAGGGTCGAGAAAATCTCTCCGACCCTTTGACACCAAAAGAGGCTTCAGACAGGGCGATGCATTGTCGTGCGACTTTTTCAACCTCCTGATGGATTACATTCTGAAACAATGCCTAAGCGTCCATCGGAAGGGCAATATTTTCTACCAGGAAACTATGCTGCTCGCATATGCCGACGACATCGACATAATCGGCAAAAGTGTTCGAGCTGTCACCAGGGCGTTCTCAGACATCGAAAAAAAGTCTCGTCCAATATTATTAACAAGACAAGAAACAAGACAAAGTACTTGGTAAACACCCGCAGACAATCTGCAAGACGCAGCCGGTCTTTGAGTTCAGGGAACTTCAGCTTTGAGGCTGTAGAAAACTTCGACTTCCTGGGCTAAGATGTAAAC
This sequence comes from Leucophenga varia, assembly GCA_018903435.1. Taxonomy (NCBI): domain Eukaryota; kingdom Metazoa; phylum Arthropoda; class Insecta; order Diptera; family Drosophilidae; genus Leucophenga; species Leucophenga varia. Next base: position 222,856 of record JAEIFJ010000992.1, read on the forward strand.
AACGACTACATCTGCCAGGAGATTAAACGAAGAATCATTCTTGCCACCCGTAGCAATTTAGGTCTCGGTAAGCATTTGCTGAGTAGAGTACTGCCCAGAGAAACAAAAATTAAACTCTACAAGACGCTGATAATGCCGGTCCTCATGTATGGCTCAGAAGCATGGGTCATGACAGAAACGGATAAGTCGGCGTTGGGCGTATTTGAGAGGAAGATACTTCGGAGAATCTTTGGTCCAGTTAGAGTGGAAAATAACATCCGTATGCGCACGAACGATGAGCTGTACGAGCTATATGCTGACATCGACATAGTCAGGAACATCCACTACAAAAAGCTGTCCTGGGCTGGTCAGCTGTGTCGGATGGACACAGAAGCTCCAGAAAGAATAATTTATAAGCAAAACGTGAATCAAATCGGAGTTGCGGCAGAGAAGACGACCCACTGACCGTTCTAGACTCATCTGTTGACTAGAAATAGGTTGATCTTCAGAACTTGCTGGAATAATTGGTATGTAAATTGTAAATATTTAAAGAACCGAGTTTTTTTAAATTTTGCAAGTTTTGTAAAAACATTTTACAACAAAATCCATAAACATATTAAGTTATATAATGATCAAGTAAACTAGTTGAATTTCAACAAATAGAAGAACTGTAGTTGAATAAAAAAAAAAATTATTTAAAAATAAGCTCATTACAATACATAAAATAATTAGTATAAGTACGATTGTTTTAGTTAGTTAAAAAAACAAAAATACAGAGAACTACCACACACACAGACAGACACACAATAGTAATCGCCACTCTTGTGAGTTATGATTTCTGATAAAAATCTTTCGCACATAATTGGCTTAATACATTCTTTGTTAGAGTCAGTCTCTCGATGGCTGTCAAATTGTTTGTGGTGAAATACTACGTGCAATCTTGTGACTTAACTCGCGCTGCTCGAGTGGACTCTGCAGGTGCAAACAAATCGAATCGAATAGAAACAAAGCTCATTCAGTTAGCCTAGCTCAAAAACAAAAAAAAAAATTTGTAAACTTAGAGCAAACCGTTCAAGCTGAACATTCTAGTTAGGCTAGTAAAAACTTAAATGATAGCCACGATCAAACATAAAATTTAACGAAAAAGAACGCTGTTGTCCGGTAACACCAACTACCAAATACCCTGTAACCAACATTTTAGGTAATGAAGTAAAATTTAATTTTATCATTTTAACATTCTTCGCTGTATATTAGCGTTTCAAGCTTCATTAAAAAAATGTATACATACATTTGTAGTAGTAGTTGAATTCTCTGAATTTTTCATAAAAATTAAGAAAAATTTTTGGATAAACTTGTTGGTCCATTTGCTATATAGGTTTAATATGCATCAAGTTCAATGAGTGAATTGCCCCCAACAAAAAAAAATTCAGAGAACTTTTGGATCTTCCAGTTAAAGTAAATTTTTTGTTTAGGTCCATATCTAAAAATAGTCCATTCAGAGCCACATTTGGTTTAGGGATCTATATTTTCTTTTTCTTTATAAAATATATATATAAGTTGTATCGAACTGCTTTACAGAAACTAGTTTTAAGCTTGGAGGCTCTATCGATTTAAAAAGGCAGACAGATAGACTGGTAGCTTCAGCTACAGATATCGACGCAGCTTTCGATGCGGAAGCGAGAGGCTTTGCTGGATGCCACCCAATAGCTTTTTTTTTGCTCTTAACTCGGGAAAAATTAAAATATTTGTAATATTGAAAAAGGTGTCGGTAAAAGTCGCAATCCTGAACCAAAATTTACTTAAAGTCCCAAAAATAAACATTTTCGACAATATTTTCAAAAAGTTTGCCATTTTAATTAAGATTAAAATAATTTTTGAAATTTAATTTTGGCACACAATTTTGGAATATTTGAAAAAGTCATAATTGCCGATATGTTTGGAATATTTTTTTGAATTATGAAATTTAAATGATAATGAACTCCTTGAACAAATGATTAAATAGTTCACAAAGTGAATAGAGCAAAAAATCTTAATCATATTTGTTCGATTAAGATTAAAAAATTTTGTATTTTCTAGCAATCACTTTGCGATTGTAGCTGTTACCACATTTAAAATAATATATAATCTTTTGGTTTCGCTGCTGTTGTCTTTCCAAGTCTCCTACTGCCTACTGCTACATACATTTGAACGTGCATAATATATCGTTTTACTCTACGATTATAGGGTACAAAAAAACACATAAACATTATATATGGGACGTCTCGTGTCAACCGAGCCACCTTTTCCTTTTAAAATTATTGATCATACCCAGAAATTATTCGTATTCATCAGAAATTCATTAGATTCCGCCTTAATTTTTTTCATGGGTTTTTGGGGTCGCTGAAATCAAAATTTCATATGACTGAGATGGATAATTGTGTGAACAATTAACCGATTCGCTTGAAAATCGTTATTTAAGGTTTTTGGGGGTTGAATCTTAGATCGGAAAATTATCCATCGTAGTAAATATGTAATTTTATTAAATTTTAAAAAATCCAACCACAGATTTTATTTCTCAACCTCCAAAAACAACTGAATGACAAGTTTAAGAATAAAAGTCCGCAATATTGGTTCGAAATCGAAATATACTCAGTAGTTTTAATTTTGACCTTTACCCTTTTGCGAATTTAGATGCTTCTTAAGACTATATTGAAGCCACCATATTGAATTTTTAAAAATTTAATAGGTACATACTTATGTATTCGAGTAATTTCTGGGTATATTGAATGCAAAAATGAGTGGCCCAGTTGACATGGAACGTCCCATAATTATATATGTAGGTATATCTGCAGACAGGTCTCACAAAAGTTTGTCAGTTTATATAAATGAATGTGTTTGGTCGACATTTCAAAAAAACGTTTTAAAACGATTGCCAATTGAAAATCAATATTTTCCGATTTGTCCCGAATGTTCTTTTCTGTATTTGTTGTAATGGTTTTCGTAAAACGTTTTTCACGATAAGCATGTTTCTAAGACATTTAATAAGATTTTTTTCGGCGGCGTTTTGCTGCGCAGCTAACAGTTTACCAAATTATCGTTTAAATGCGCATAAATAGCAAAAAAAGAAAAAAAAAAAAATAGCTGAAATTAAAAGTCAAAAGTTGTTTTCAGTTGCTATTTAATGCGTTTTTTTTTATTTCGATTTGGAGTTTTGTCTTAATTGGTGCCTGATAAGAATTGGTCATGTTGGAGTATTTTGTTGGCGCAATTGCTCTGGCTGCTGTTCTGTGTAGCCTTTCAATAATTTATAGATAAGCGACAACATGATCAAACATAACAAAAATCAAAAGAACAAGCGAAACATTCCATTTGATAATATGTACATAGGTTGCAGTAGCGGTTCTACGATTAATCTTCGGGGAGGGGATAATTTTTTTAATACCTTTCACACATAGTGTAGCAAAAGTTTGTAACGCATGAAAGCTAGACGAATCGATCTTGCCATGTCCGTCTGTCTGTAGTTACAAGTTCCATTCTCAGTTTTAAATATATTGAGATGAATTTCAAAATTCAAACTTTTCTCCGACCTAAGCCGTTACAGTGTTTAAACCACGCCCAACTTTAAGCATAGCCCCCATATAAATTTTTGTTTTTTTTCATTAAATATGGTTTATTTATGGAGCGATTTGTGTCAAATACGGTAAAAACACTTCTAATAGCAACCCATGTCTTAAAATTAACCCCTGGTTGAGGTAGATCAACTATAGCATATAGCCCCCATACAAATCTACATCCATTTTTATACCCGTTACACAAAGTGTAAACGGGTATATTCAGTTTGTCCGAAAGTTTGCAACGCATTGAAGGAGACATCGGAGACCCCATAAAGTATATATATTATTGATAAGCTCGATGAGACGAATCGATTTAGCCATGTCCGTCTGTCTGTCCGTCTGTCTGTCTGTTGCGATGGCTGTTACTCGGAAAGTTTAAAAGATATTGACCTGAAATATTAAACTTAAGCTTTTTGTGCTCCTAGTTACTTTGTATACCAGAACCAAGGTGCCACGCCCATTTTTCGATATAGCCCCCATACAAATTTACCACTTTTTTTGGACTTTTTGTATGAAAATAGTTATTATTTATAAATGCTTTTGCTACAATATAGTGTAAAAATACTTCTAAAGGCATCCAATATCAAAAGAATGTTGCCACGCCCATTTTCAGATATAGCCCCCATACAAACTTTCCACTTTTTTCGATTTTTGTATGAAAATACGTATTATTTATGAATATATTTAATGCAAATAGGGTAAGAACACTTTTTATGTCATCCAATGTCAAATCTAAGGCGCCACGCCCATTTTTAAGTATAGTCTCCCTACAAACTTACCGTCCATTTTCGAGTTTTTATATGAAAACATTTACTATTTCTGAATGAATTCAATTAAATTTGGTAAAATCAATTCCAATGTCCACCTAAGTGAACACTTTCGATATGGTATGATCGGGCAAATATAACTTAAAGCCTCCATACAAATTTATAGAAATTCATCGTGAAATTTAATCTAAGCACCTGGTGAACATATAAACTATTAAAAGTGATATGTAACGGGTATTTCAGCTTCGGTTCCACCGAAGTTAACGTTTTTTCTTGTTTTATTTTGTATATGAAAAATGATTTAATTATGAAGCGATTTGTGTCAAACGCGGTAAGAACACTCTTAATATCAACCTTTATTTAGAAAAGTACCAATGGGATCACTATAACATATAACCCTTATAGAAATTTCATTTTTATTTTAAGGTAACATATTTGTATCTTCAAATAATTTCAAAATACTTTTTGTAGTAACCTATGATCACAATAGGACACATGACTAAAGAAGGACCACCAAACTTAACTTTTTCATTGTATTTTCTTTTTTTATTTTTTTTTTTTTTTTTTTTTGAGTGAATATGAAGTGTTATTTAATTTGTTTCATGCTACAAATTTTAAATTATATAATATTGATTAATATTTTTATCTGAAACACTCATTTCAATGGTGTGAGCATCATATTAGCTCTTTTAACAGAAGAGATGATTTCAATTGAATTATACAAGGATCGCAACTAGGTTTTTAGCATAAATTCGCTGAAGGAAAAAGCAATTTCAAAAATTTTTATCAAACTTTTAGCAACATAAATTAAATCGGTGTAAAAAAACTACCGAAACAATGCATACACCCAATTTTCCACTTTATCAAAATTGGCCAACTTAATAATCGAAACGAGTAACATCGGAGGAATCCAGCGTCCAAGCTTTATCGCAATATCAATTTTTCATGTGTTTCGTCTCATTTAAACTAATCTAAAGTTTAGTATATGACTCTCATGGTCTCATAGTCTTGCTCGATGAATCGATTTAGCCATGTCTGTCCGTCTGTTGCAATGCGATTTTCTCTGAAAGTTTTAAAGATATTGACCTGAAAATTTAAACTTAAGCTTTGTGTGCTCCTAGGCAGTTTGTAAGTCAGAAGCAAGGTGGCACGCTCATTTTAAGGCAAAGCCCCCCATACAAATTTTCCGCCCATTTTCGAATGTTTGTATGAAAATTGGTATTATTTATGAATATATTAATTCTAAATTGTGTAAAAAGACTTCTTATGTCATCCAATTTCAAATCTAAGGTACCACGCCCATTTTTAGGTATAGCCCCATACAAACTTATCGTCCATTTTCGAGTTTTTGTATGAAAACATTTTTTTTTTCTGAATGAATTCAATTAATATTTGGTAAAATCAATTCCAATGCCCACCTATGTGAAGACTATCGATATGGTAGGGATCAGGCTAATATAACATAAAGCGTCCATTTAAATTTGACGAAATTCATTGTGAAATTTGGTGAACATATAAACTATTAAAAGTGTTATGTAACGGGTATTTTACCTTCGGTTCTACCGAAGTTAACGTTTTTCCTTGTTTTTTTTTTTAATTTTCTCCTCTTTACTAAGAGGTTTTCATACTATAGTTCGATATTTGTTCATATTTAGCTGAAACCTGGATTAAAAAGGTATCCCCTCTAGCCACCCCAAATATAATTAATTCAATGTAAGGATAATTTGAGCCACTTCAAAAAAATACAAATTGACTTATGCTTTCATGGATTTAATCGTTTTCACAATTTATTCAAGATTCTCTTGGTAGATTAAAATTTTCTAAAACAAGGAGTTAATCATTCGAATGTAATGACTTCGAAAAAATGTTATTCGTAAAGCATGTAACTGATATACGTTTAAGTCAGATGCTGGTGGATGTAGCAACAAGTTGTAACGAAGTATTTTTACTTGCATTAACAAATTAGATTTATGTTTCGGTTCAACTTAAAAACCCTAAGCCACTACCAAAAAAAAAATTATTCAAACACAATTTGCTTTGAACTAGATTTTATTAAATTTGTTCTTAATTTTATTTGGTTAATATAAATTTTATTTTGGTCTTAAATTAGTGAAGTAGAGTAAAAGGATTTATTTCTATCTTAACTACAAATAAGATTTTGAAAACCCTGTGTTTCAACGCGCAAGACAATCGGTGTGCCTACACCGAACGCCGTGTAGTATGCGAATGACAGGGCGTCGGGGCTTTATCCTCATCGCGTATACACGACGCAAGAAAGACAGTACACCAAACGCGTTAAGCTAAGCGATAAACAGGGTGCGGGTACGATAGCACCAACCGCTTAACTGAAAAGATAGTATGTACTAACCAAAGTTCCCGTCACTTACATGTGCTTTATTTTCTTTGCTGCATCTTTCACAAGATTTTACCTTTCAATTTGTTAATTATTTCTCAGTTTGTATAACCGAACAAGACTCAATTTAAGTTCGACTTTTGTCCAGCTGCGAGGTCTCCGGCCAGTGTAGTTGTATTTACATGAGCGTATCTTCTCCCAGTGTTTTAGGATTCAATTTTCTGGGATTTCGCTTACTGGGATTTTAAGCATACGTTACACATTTAAACTTAATGTACATACTTTTGAATTATATTATATTTATTTAGATATACCAAAATCTAGGTACCAGAATTTATATAGTAAAGAAAAGCAACTGTTCGTTCTATCAAACTATTGTCACTTTCCTGGTACTCCACATTCTCGAAACTCCTGTCCAGGTATCTTAGAAACGCAAATGCAATATCTGTTTCCCTTATTTACATTACAACTGTTTTATTATTTTTTCTTTAATTATTGAATACGATTGTTGTCTGGCGTCTGGTCCACATAAGTTATAATTTACACACTTCAATAGTGCTATTATAACAAAACAGTTTAACTTCTTGCTATACGAGGTGTATTCAAACATTATCGCGAATTTTGAATTTTCGCGGGTTACGTATATTCGAATTTCGATTTTTTTGTGGCGTTATGTTGGTACTCATGTCTCTCATTTATGCCGACAAGCTCGGCCATTTTGAATGTTCACTTAATTGTTGACAGCTGCTTTGCTTGCACGTGTTTTGGATCGTCTTTGATTTTTACCTATTCAAAAAAATGGATCAAAGAACCTGTATCAAATTTTTTTTCTGAATGAAATAAATGGAATAAAAATGTTGAAGAAGGCTTATGGGGACCGAGCTCTACCAAAATCAACAACATTTGATTGGTATAAATTGTTGAAAGAAGGTTGCGCACGTGTTGAAGACGAAGAGCTCCCTGATCAACCATCGACCACAACGGACGATGCTCACATCCAAAAAGTAAAAGAATTAGTGCTTGCACACCGTCGATTAACTATAAAAGACATTGCTGATGAAATTGGCGTATCGAAAGGATCAAATAATACAATTTTGAACGATGTTTTGGGCCTCAAACGTGTCAAGTCTCGGTTGGTACCAAAAATGATGATTTTTTTTAAAAACTGTACTGATTTTTTGTGACTTTTTTTGCCAAAAATCCAACCAATATCGTTCCGCAATCACCGTATTCGCTTGATTTGGCTCCGTGTGACTTCTGGCTATTCCCAAAACTGAAGAGACCACTCCGGGGAACGCGTTTCGAGTCGATTGAGGAGATAAAAGCTATACCGGAAAGGGACTATTTGGCATGTTTCGAGGATTGGAAAAAAACGTTGGCATAGGTGTATTTTATCGGGAGGGGAGAAAATAGATATTCATGAATAAATAAATAATTTAAAAAAAAAACACAAAATATGCGATACTTTTCGAACACTCCTCGTATGTATTAGCTTCTGAATTTTTATACCCGTCACACAAAGTGTAAAGAGTATTATATACATATCGATGAGAAACAGGGCTCTATTCCATGAATTATATTCTATTTGATGCTTCAACTATCTCATTTTAGAAAATATTGATTTTCTTTTCAAATAAATTCAAATAATCTTATAATAACACTATTTTTCAAATATTGGCAACATTCCATGGGGTTTGTTCTAACCCACATATTTCCATGTATTTTGGGGGCGTAGATTTCCAAAATGGCCACTAAAAATTTTTCTAAAGAACCGTTTAGGAGATATCTTCAAAAAACCATTTTTTGTGGACTTATTTCAGTTATTACTAAAAATTTCAAGAATGGACAAATTTATAAAATAAATCACTAACTTCGAAAATGGGAGTCCGACTGTATGTGAAGTTTTTATATTTGTATTTATTTTACTTTCATATTTTTTCAAATGATCTTATATCAAATTTAGTTGACACTTACTGATTGGTAACAATTTCGAAGATTTGCACTAAAGAATTTTCGAAAATAAGAAACAAATTTTCATCGCATTTAATGGGGCTAATGTACAAAACAGTGCGATGTGTAAAATAATAATATAAATAGAACACTTTACTTGCAACAATTTGAAATTATATTTCCATTAGTCACTCTCAGACCAAAATATGTACACGTTTAGTGACACTAAAATATTTATTGAATCTACAATAGAGATTTTTTATATCAATATTGGCCTACTCTAATACATAGTAAAGGTGTAACAGTTTGTGTTGAACACAATAAGTTTTCCACCGATGGACCTGGTGTCCAATCGATTGCCGTCGTCTGAGCTGGCGCATGTTTTCCACCATATTTAGCAAATAAATCAAATGCAACACTAAACGATTTGGTTGCAGGGTAAATTCATAACGAACAGAATATTTAAATTAAAAAATAAAACAAATATGAACGCTGCGTAAAAAACCCCAAAAAAAAAAAAAAAACTTTGAATAAAATGTTCATGTATATTTTTTTTTTTATTTTTTGGTTGGAACAAACGTTTTTTTATTTAATTTTTTTATTTATTATTTTTATTTTATGTCAATTATAATAAAAAAATGAAAGTAATATTAAAAAATTGTTTTTAGACTTTAATGATACATCGATTAGAGTTAAAAACGCTCGAAGAACAAATCGTATGTAAATGACTCTGAATTTTATATCGCACGACAGACAGTGAAATAGACAGAAAATTGGACAGAAAGATAAACTCATTGTCGTAGCATAATATTAAAATGCAAGGGGAGACAGACAGCAGAGGTTTTACGGTATCTGAAGTCATTTAATGCTTGTGTGGGCTGTTAAAACCCAACTTTCAACACGAAACATGCTGAAATAAAAAAAAAACAAGCAAAAAAATAAATAAATAAATCAAAACATCGTACACAAAAAATATTGCAAATAATAGATGCATGACTAAACCTATCGTTAAGAATCAATACTTAACCTTAAAATGCTAAGACAGAATTAAGTTGGATATTGACTTACTTATAAAAAGAAGTTTTATGAAAAAAAGACAAATATCTTCAAGTATTTTTACCGAATACAGCGTTTAAAACCATAGAAATAAGAAAAATATTTTCTTTTGATATTAGAAACTACAAGAGTTAACCAGAGGTGGGCGAGTTCATAATATTTCTAAGAACGGCCGGACACGAGCACGAATTCAGCAGTGAATGAACATGCACGCAATATAAAAATAAATGTACAAACGAGATGTGTACAATCTTAGACCAATAAATAATGCTTCTATTATAATTTTATTCTATAAAGTATAAATATTCTTGATCAGCTAGATGGGACAAGTCGATCTAGCTATGTCCGTAAGTTGGTCCGTCTGTTTATTTTAATGCGATATACTCGGATAATACTGAACATATTTAACTAACATTCGAAATTATATTTTTTCTCGGCAAGGACTAAGTCAAGGTATTGGCCCCATACAAACTTTTGTATCAAAATAGATATTATTTATGAATGTATTCACACGAAATTGGCTAAAATGCATCGAATATTATCCTAGGTATACACCACCGATATGATATGGCCACTATATCATATAACCATATACAAAGTTACTGATTATCCACTAATACTAGTCAAAGATTCGTGTGACGGGAGTTTTAGCTTCGGTTAAACCGAAGTTATTGTTTTTTCATTTTTTTTTTTTTTTAATTTTTAAAATTTGTGTTCTGAGTCCACCGCTGATCCCCAGGTTCAAATATCAGAAACCCCTAAACTACGTCAAAATTATTTTTAATCGTCTTTTAAATGCGCTTAATATTAAGTCCCTAGGTATGTTCGTTTCAAAGGTAAATATGAGTAAGGCCCAAATAATAAGGTTTACCGTACTTGGTAGGCCGTTTCTTGAAAGTCTGGCGTAGATTGCATCAGTCAAGACTGGTGCAGTAGCCGCATTCATAAGGAAATCGAGCTGGTTCGAGTAGGAGGATAATAGAGATCATATGGTATCACAATGGGCCTTTTGGCCTAGGTGAATTCGCGGCGGCCTTAGGTCCAAATAAAAAAAAGTAATCCATTTTTGGTCCCCCTTCACCCTATATCCAAATTTTATTTTAAACTACCTTTCAAATGCGTTCAAAACCAATGAAAGCCCTCATTAGGCCCCTAGTCAAAATTTTTAAAAATACCTTCTTAGTGCTCACTTACATCATAAATCGAGTTTACAATAAAAATTTTTGCTTTCTATCCTTAGTCGGCTGTAGTCAGTCAGTCAGCTGAAAGAGATTTATAGTATATACATGCCAGGGCTGCAACCACTAAAAAATTGACAGTGGTTTGGTTTAGCGGTTCGCAATGACTTTGAACCACTGGTTCTGTTCAAGAGCTGGTGTTTTTTGTAGGTGTTGAACTGTGGTTCGGTTCGATTTACCCTCACATAGAATGATAACACTTGTGACTAATTGATATGAGTACTTATTTTTCTAAACAATAGTCAATTTTTTGTTTGCATTCATTCTTAAAATTTATTTAATTTCAAAACAAAGAAAAGCGTTAACTTCGGTAGAACCTAAGCTCAAATACCCGCCACATCTTGGTTTAGTTTATTTATGATGGTCAGTGGCATGTGGAGAAGGGATGGCCTGGAGTCAATAGTCCGATAAAACCAAAGTTTAGACACAATTATAAGAGTAAAAATTTTAACCAAAGGACAGAATAATTAATATTTTCTTTAAAAAATAATAATAAAATGGGTGATGACTTTGAAGTAGATGTATTTTTACCCAATTAGATGTGAATACATTCATAACTAATTACTATTTTCACAGAAATGCCCTATACCTAAAAATGGGCGTGGTGTCTTAGCTTTGACATTGGATTACACTAGAAATATTTTTACATAATTCCGGAGTGGATACATTCATGAATAAAAGCTATTTTCATACAAAAAATCGAAAAGCGGTTAGATTGAAGGGGGCTATAACTAAAAATGGGAGTGCCACTTTCATTTTCACACTTTAATATCTTTTAAACTGACCGAATAAACTGTGAAGAAACAAACAGACGGACGGACGGACAGACGGGCATTGCTAGATCGATTTATCTCGTCGAGATGATCAAGAATATATAAATTTTATAGGGTCTAAGATGGCAATTTCGTACTTAGCTCTATTTTTAGATACGAGCAGGATTTAGATGCATTGTTTTTTCCTCTTATGTCCTCACGGCAAAGTTCGAGCAAAAACTTTAAATTATTTTTTAGTTCGCACAGATGAACCTACGATCGGATTTTCCAAGCACAGTACGGATCACTTTTAATTTAATGATCACCACTATTATATTGATTTTGACATTATCAAATCACTTCTACGAGGACTTCTATTAACCTTTTCAATTATTTCGCATATACTTCTCCATAAACAAAGCGACATCCTAACTCAATTAAATTTTATAATTTTACAATATTTTATTTAAAAGTTCTTTTAAAGAAATCGCGAACAATTTCGAACCGAACCACTTTTTTGCCGCTTAAATGGTTTGACTTTTGGTTCAAAACCACTCTCTTTCAGAGGAACTGGTTCAGTTAACGGTTCGGAGTAAACTTTTAAAAATCGGTGCGGTCCAAAACCGGTTGGCAGCCCTGATATATACAAAGATCGCGATAGCAGTTTCTCAGAGACTTTGTTCAGAAGATCTGGCCTTACCAAACCTAGTAGACTTTTACGTATGTATGCAGAAACCTGCTCCCCATAGGAAAATTTGAGAACTTCAGTAAATTTCATTATGAAAAATATTTAATATTATGTAAACTTTACAAATATCATATAAGTCTAATTGTTATATTCAAAATATTGCTTTTGCAAGAAGAGAAATTTCATGATAAACTTTGCATGTTGCATAGGAAATCTAAATTGTAATTTTATTAACTTAAACATACTCTAAATCATTTCGGGACATCCTTATATAGTCAAGTCAGGATATGACAATTTTGCATTAAATCTTTTTGCACAGCATCGACATTAATTGGAACACCACCATAATTTTTTTTTAAACAAATCCGCATTAATCTGGCCGAAGCAATATTTGTATTTGTTTTGGCTATTTTTTCAGTCGTGCAACTATTTTTACACCTTAAAACTTTATTTTGTCGTCGAATATGCATTTTGATTCTCAATATTCGCAAAATTTGTTTTCTGCTGATTTTTGTTGTTGTTTTTGTTAGTTTACTCAGTCCGTGTTCATGCAACATTTTGCGCCTTTTGTTATGTAAATTGCGTTTTTCAGTTGGATTTTGGTTTTTTTTTTTTTTGTTATTATTTGCTGCTAGCTATTTTGACATTTCTGAAAAAGTATTTTTATGCAAATCTTTTCGCAAATATTTTGACATTTTCGCATTAATTTCATTGCTCTTAGCAATCAGCTTGGAGCAAAGAGCTTTAATTTATATGTTTCCTTTAGAAGAGTTGAATCGAACCACTCGAATTTGTCTAATTTGTGAATAACAAAATATGAGAGTGTAATAATAAAAATTGGGCCACATTCTAACTTGATATTGATTTAGGATTTAATTTTCTACAAGTGTTAAATTTATCTTTATGTAATTATGGAGCACACAATTTTAAATAAACACTTTTGCATGTTAAATCATTTGTATAAAAAAATAGCTGAGCCCGGTGCGCTTTTCTACCCCCTCATTTTGAAATGAAATAAAAAGAATTACAATAAAATGTATTCACTTAATTATGAATATGATGAATATTTTTCAAATCTCGTCTTAGGGCTCACCTATATAGAAAAGTGAGTAAAAAAATTATAAGTACAAAATTCTAATTTTGGTCCCCCTACGTGTTTCTGGTCCAATTTTATAAATAAGCCCAGTATCAAGTCTTCAGTTCTACTTATTCCAAATATTTGGCATTTCCGGTTTCAAAGCCCCCATTAGTCTCCGGGTCAAAAAATATTAAAATCACTTCTTAGTGCTCACCTAAACTTAAACAAAACAAAAAATATGATCAAAAAATCTATTTTGGGTCCACCTATGGGTCCCAGGTAAAAACTTCGGAAATCCCGTGCACAGGCTAGAAATATTTTCTTTCCATCTTTCAGATGCGCCCATATTCAAGTCTCTACGTTTATTCATTCCAAGGAAATGGTTTTAACGGTTTCAAGAATTCCATTAGGCCCCGGGTCAAAAATTTTCCAAATCAGCGCGCCAGATCAAAATTGACAAAATATGTATTTTAGTCCACAACCATTTAGTAAAATTGACCTAAAGTTAAAATAAAATAGTTTCATAAAAATAGCTAAGAACAACTATTTCAAGTCTCCCACAGGGCCTCAGGTTCAATATTTCAAAAATCCAGCAGCACATCAAAAATTTTATCCTTTATGTGCATATAATTAAGGTAAATCTTTTTGTGACATAAGATTCTTTTCAAAAGTGGGCGCCATCCCGGGCAATAAAAAAAACTGTCTATTTTTCTTTTCAGGATCTGAATTTCACTCTGTGAGCATTTCATGAAGATCGACTCAGAAATCTGGGCTTTTATCAAGCCCAAATAAACTAACAAGCATTTATTTTATATATGTATATGTATATACAGGAGTGATACCCAAAATCTCTTTTGGTTGGTTTCAAATCTCTTCTAAAATTCAAAGAAGTAAATAATGCAATTCACTACATTTATAAAAATAAAACGAGGAAAAACGTTAACTTCGGTGGAACCGAAGCTGAAATACGCGTCAAACAATAAAAGTTTACCTCATATTTTCTGTTATATTTAGATTGTCCGAAAGTTTGAAACGCATTAAAGGAGGCATCGAAGACGACATAATCAGCTTGATGAGACGAGTCGTTCCAGCCATGTGTATCCGTGTGTCTGTCTGTCCGTCTGTTGCGAGGGGATTCATTCGCTCAGGATGAAAGATATTTAGCTGAAGGTAGTTTGTATGTTAAATTCAGTTTGCCATGCTCACTCTAAAGTATAGCCTCCATACAAATCTACCGCCCATTTTAGAATTTTTGTATGGAAATAGGTATTATTTATGCATTTATTCATTCCAAATTGGGTAAAAACTCTTCTTATGTCATCCAATGTTGAAGCCCATTTTAGGTATATCCCCCATAAAAGCTTGTCTAGGTCCTGTGTGCTGCACACGAAGATCTATCCACGTCAATTTATGTATAACAGGTATATAAGCTTCGGTCCAACCGAAGTTAAGTTTTTATACTCTGTGCCCAAAGGGTAAAAGGGTATATTAAGTTTGTGGCGAATGTATGTAACAGACAGAAGGAGGCAAGATAGACCCTATAAAGTATATATATTCTTAATCAGCATTGGAAGGGGAGTCGAATTGGCTACGTCTGTCTGTCAGTCATGCTGTCTGCCGTATGAAAATGATTATTTAGGAGACTATAAGAGGTAGGGCTGAAACTTAGACTCTCCTAGGCCGTCAAGTGTTCACTTACAAACGGTTTTTCTCTAGACCCATTTTAAGGAGTATCCCCCATGCAAATCTACCCCAGAATTTTGGGATTTTTGCATAAAAACGTCATTGTTTTTTATTCTAGGAAGTTCAAATTTAGTATAAATTATGTATATGATAGTCCCAATGAAATAGACCAATATGGGTAGGACCAACAAAATTTTAGGTATAACCCCATTCAAAGATATACCCGATTTTTAAAGCTTTTCTATGAAAATCCAATTCAATGAGGTATGGTAGTAAAATAGAACCTAACTTAAGGTTCATATAGATTGGGTACAGGGTATCTTGCAGTCGAGCATACTCGACTGCAGCGTTCTTTCTTGCTTTTCTTGCTTAAATCATAAAATTTGATATTAATATTAAGTTTGAACTGAAGTTGTATTAGGCCATTGACCCCCACCCAACCCATCTCGAAGCTCTATCTAAGCCACTGATGATCACACATAAACTCTTTAAAAATTCGTGTGACGGGTATTTAAGCTTCGGTCCCACCGAAAATAACGTTTTTTTTATATATTAAGTCCAAATTTTGTAAAAACACTTCTTATGTCATGTCGAGTTTTTGTATGAAAATATTTTTTTATTTCTGAATGAATTCAATTATAATTTGGTAAAATCAATTCCAATATTCACCCAAGTAAACACTATTGATATGGTAAGGATCGGGCTAATAAAACATAAAACCTCCATACAAATTTGAGTAAATCAATCGTGAAATTTAATCTAAGCCCCTGGAGCACATATAAACTATTAAAAGTGTTGTGTAATAGGTGTTTCTGTTTCGGTTCTACCAAAGCTAACATTTTTCCTTGTTTTTGTATGTTTTGAATATGAAATCGAAATTTTTAGTTTTTCGTTTGAAAAATAGAAATATATTGGAAGAATATATTACACTAATGTGATAATACCGGTTTAAATGAATTAAAGTTTTATATCTACTCCTACTACCATATCATATACATTTTATATATAATTGGTATAACCAGAAAAAAAATATAGCTTTGTTTTAATCGGAACATCCAAATATGTTCTAGATTAAGCCATTACACTGAGGCATTTACTTCAATACCCAGCCTTAAAATGGTATATGTTATTACATAATAAAACCACCATCACCACAAACTTGTGGTTTATATTGACGTATTACGGTGCACAGTGGGGCAAAAAAGTATCCTTGGACAAATTGATTTTGAGAGCGAATTTCTGAACCGATTTTCGAATTTTGCTTTTAAAAAAAAGGTAATAAAATTTCGGTTTTAATAGCTATCGGGGGTTTTTGTTAATAAAAGTTCCATTCTTATTCGTGTTTGTATGCTTTCAGTTTTTAAGATAATACTTGAAATTAATCCAAAATACCTGGAAGTTGTTCGTTTTCTGACCTTTGAAAATTCAAAATCGGTTCAGAAATGCGCTCTCAAAATCAATTTGTCCGCGGCTTTTTTTTTTGCCCCACTGTGCGGTGTATCGCTTTCAAACTGAAAAGACAGCAGCGCTCTTTCTTCTTTATTTTGAAAAAAAAAATATGTTTTTCCACATTTAATTCAATCTGCTTAAAGCATTGTTTGTGTTAATAATATATTTTTTCGTGGCTATGCAAATTGCATTAAATCAAAAATTTCATCACAACAAAATTATGAACGCCAAATCAAACGCTCAATTACGCTCACAGCACCAGCGGCAAATTATCTTGTTCTGCCGATCTTTGATTTGGAATTGATCAAGACCACTTAGCGCCATCATCAACAGCAACGACAACGTCTCGATCAGCGAAAACTGTCCGTCCGTCCGTCCGCGTTTATAAAATTATGATCACACGCGTCATCAACACTTTGCTCTTACTTACGAATTCAATTAATAAAAAAAGTATTTGCAAGATCGGGTGACAGTTACTAAATCATTGATCATTTTCAGTGTTATTGAATGACTGATTGTGAGAAGAAGAAAAAAAAGGGGAGAGAAAAAAAAAAAACAAAAAACAATTAATCGCTGCATAGAATATAATCGAATTGATGCATTTGATCGATTGATTGCCAATCACATGATTTTTATATGTTTTTTAATTATAGAAGCACAACATGCAGTCTGGACAATCTCGACAGTCACTCGTGTGGGGTGTAAATAGCATGTGTGACTTTTTCAGATCGTCGAACCGATAGCAGAGAAAGATGAACTCAAGAACTGCCGTTAGACTTGATTCCATTTTAATAAGCGGCATATTTTTTTTTATTTGAAAAAAAAAAAGAAAAAAAATATAATAAACGAAAGCAAGTAACTTTTCTAAGCTTAAAGACGACTCAAACTGGAATAAAACAATTACACAAGCTGCAAAAAGCACTTTTGTGCCGTTGTTCGCTCGTTCCAACCAGATATTTTCTTCTTCTTCCAACCTCATTTTAACTCCAACAACTGTTTCGTACTATGGCAAGTTGACCAACTGGCTAAGATGATGATGATGATGATGATCATTCATTGGTATGTTTCTTTTACAGCCAAGGCGGTCTCCACTCTTCAGAGTTTTGCCATTCTTCTGTCGCTGTTGCTGCTGCTTTAATATTTAATTTCGCCGATTGGTAACTCCGATAAATGCGTAAAGGTGCGAAACAAGGCCTAGGGGATTATTCTTTTTGGAGGGATAGATAGAGAAAGAGAGAGAGAGCGAGAGCGAGAAAGATTGAGACTCAATCAAATGATCGTTTGATTTGATTGGGGCACCACCTTCTATTTGAACATTTGCTTGAAGCGCTTAGTCGCCGCAGAGTAGATTCAAAATGGAAGAAAAAAAAATACAATAATAAAAGAAATGGCTCAAAAGAAGTGTCCATGTTCCGATTAAAATTGCTAAATAAAGTTTACTGTTAATCCGGCTGCCAAGCAGAAATAATAGTTTTCGTTTGATTCTCTATTCGCACTTTAAGATCTGTGGCGCGCGATTACAGTGACTGGTATAATTTTGTCTCTAATCATATTTATTTTTTTTCTTTTTTCTTTGGAAAATATTTAAGTTTATTTTGCAGCAGCTAAGCGTTGATTTGGTATTATTTTTTTTTATGTTGAGTATAGGAATTAGCTGATCGTATTTGATTTTCAATGTCTTTATTAAGTATACGCCACGTTGTATTATTTGTATTACGCCTGCCGCTTTACATTTAATTAATGAGCAATGCAATTTTTGAATGTTTAATGTCAAAATAAATGCTACAACTGCCACAAAAACAACAGCAACAACAACAACCAAAACAAAAACAACAACATGTAATAAGAACCACTTTTAAAACTTGTTCCAAACACCTGCAAAGCATTCAATTTCAGCAGCTAAAGTCGACGAACAATTTAAAAAGTTGACATGTACATGTTCACACTCAAAAACAGTCAGATTTCGGCTTCATTTTGTTGTTTCTGTTTTTTTTTAATGTTGTTTTTTTTTGGTATTTTGTGGATTTGGGTCTCATAATTCTTAGTCGCAAAAATATTTAAATAATTTAAAAATATCAAAAATCGCAAAAGCATACCTCTTTTACGGGCGTTAATGCAGAAAATGATTCCAAGTTATAAATGTAGAAATAATAAAAGAAGGCCTCACTAAATTGATTTGGGAAAAGATTACATACGCATTTTTACTTTGATTTATTATGAAGATGACAAAGCCACAATTTGGTATTGATTTCAGCGAATTATTCGATATTTTATGAATATTATTTCTTTAAATGCAAACTTTTTTTTTTTTTCGTAGTTTAGGAACGGTAATGTTCACAGCATTGCACTTCATTAATCACATCAATAAAAAAAAAAAAATCAGTCCTACTACAAACTAAAATATTTGCAAAAATTGAAAAAATGTTTACACTGTAAAGTTTAAATGAAATTCAGAAAGTTTTAGAGGTTTCATTCTTCGATCAAAAGAAATCAAGTAGTCCCTACATTAATCGCACCAATATAATATCAGAATTATTGTAATGTCAGAGTAGAGAAATCCGAGTACAATTTTTTTTTACCTGTCACACTGGTATATCATATTTGTCGGAAAGTTTGCAACGCACTAAAGAAGACGTCGTAGACCCCATAAAGTAAATATATTCTTGATCAGCTCGATGAAACGAGTCGAACTAGCCATGTTATTTAAAGTACTGGATATTCGATTCCTTTCTCGTCAAAGACTAAGTTATTACCTCCACACAAACTTATTATGTATGAATGTATTTGGAATACGAAAAAGATATACACTATTTTTTTATACCAGGAAGGTGCCACGCCTATATTTAACTAAAGCTCCCTTGCAAAGTTACAGATTATTTTCGAATTTTATAGAGAAATAGTTTTTGTTTTTAAATTAACTCACTTTAAATTGGGTAAAATACTTTTAATGCCATCCAATGTATACATCACAAATATAAAAGGATCGGACCACTATAACATATAGCCCCAATACAAAATCACCTCTCATTTTCTGATAATTTCAAGAAAATCATTGTTATATCTGTAATTTTAGCTTAATATTTGATATCAATATTGTATCTAAACTTGGGTTGTATCAGGCCGTTGAGCCCCATCGAAGATGACCACACATAAACTATTTGAAAACTCGTTTAACGGGTATTTAAGCTTCGGTTCCACCGAATTATACGTTTTTAATTGTTTTTTGTTCGATTTTATAGTTCGAGCATTCCTCAAACGAAAAAAATGTTATTTTCAACGATTTCAAACCAAATATACGAAAAAACTATTTTTTCCCTATTTTAAATACATAAAAATCTTTAAACAAGGAAAAACTTTAAAACAAGGAAAAACGTTAAAATCGGTGGAACCGATGCGTAGATTAAATTTCACGATTGATTTGGTCAAATTTGTATGAAGGCTTTATGTTATATTAGCCCGATCCTTACCATATCGATAGTGTTTACTTGGGTGAATATTGGAATTGATTTAACCAAATTATAATTGAATTCATTCAGAAATAATAAATGTTTTTATACAAAAAATCGAAAAAGTGGTAAGTTTGTAGGGGAGCTATATCTAAAAATGGGCGTGGCAAATTGCTTCTGACATACAAACTAACTAGGAGCACAAAAAGCTTAACTTTCAAATTTCAGGTCAATATCTTTAAAACTTTTCGTTGCTATGCGATTTATGCGATGAAGATATAAAGATATTGGGCTGAATTTTTAAACTTAAGCTTTTCTCTGCAACTACTAGGTTAAGTTTGAAAATGAGGTATAGCCCCATACAAACTTATCGATTATTTTCGATTTTTTTGTTTAAAAATAGTTATTATTTATAAATGTACTCGCTCCCAATTGGGTAAAAACATTTCTTTTGTCATCCAGGGTCAAAACCAAGACGCCACGCCCATGTAACGGGTATTTCAGCTTCGGTTCCACCGAAGTTAAGGTTTTTTCTTGTTTCTATTTCCTAATGTTCTGGAATGTGATCTCACAATTATTCAAAATTATTAGATTTTTATACCCTGTACCCAAAGGGTAAAAGGGTATATTAAGTTTGTGCGAATGTATGTAACAGACAGAAGGAGGCAAGATAGACCCTATAAAAAATATATATTCTTGATCAGCATTGGAAGGGGAGTCGAACTAGCTATGTCTGTTTGTCCATCCGTCCGTCTGTCATGCTGTCTGCCGTATGAAAACGATTATTTCGGAGACTATAAGAGGTAGAGCTTTTAAACTTAGATTCTCCTATGCCGTCAAGTGTGCACTTACAAACGGTTTTCTCTAGACCCATTTTAAGGAGTACAACCCATGCAAATCTACCCCAAAATTTTGTGGTTTTTGCATAAAAACGTCATTGTTTTTTATTCTAGGAAGTTAAAATTTAGGATAAATTATGTCTTTGATAGTCCCAATAAAATATCAGAATATGGGTAGTCCCAACAAAATTTTAGGTATAACCCCATTCAAAGATATACCCGATTTTTTTAAGTTTTTCTATGAAAATCCAATTCAATGAGGTATGGTAGTCAAATAGAACGTAACTTAAGGTACATATAGATTGGGTACAGGGTATCTTGCAGTCGAGCATACTCGACTTCAGCGTTCTTTCTTGTTTTATATACTTTATAAGAAGACCATATATTTAGTCCTCTGTTCACCTACTGAACTTAGTCCATAAACTTATTTTGTATTCTATGTCCAAAAATTGTAAGCGCAGTATTTTTTTGTTGCAAAATTTGTACTTAAAATCAGACCGACCAACAGACAAAGTATAAAAGAGGGTATCTCAACGAGAACGATAGGATTTGAAATTAAAACAATCAAAAACATTAATTTCGGTTGAAGCAAAGTTTTGATACTATTCGAAATTTTAGTGACAAAAACTATATGAAAGTTTTTTTTTTTCAATGGGTACTACTGTGAAAAAATCGTAGTAAGACAAATCGTTTTTAAATTTCCGGGTACAGATTAGGAATCCGTCCATTTTTTTCCTTAGATGGTTGGGCCTTAACTGACATCTTCGTCAAATTTTGAGACCATAGCGTCAGTATTTAATGAGGCACGCGAATTTTCAGTCAAAAACAAAAAAATACTTTTCGATTTTTACTAAAATTCAACAAAGAAGTTGCATAAAATTTTGTTTGAAAATGGTTTTTCGGCTACCCAAACATTGAATTTGTTAAAACTTTTTCACCATATTTGAAGCAATTTGATTAATAAATAACCTTTTTGATGTAAAAACTCGAAACTCAGCTTTGGGCTTTTATGCGGACTATGTTTTATAATGGCCCGATCGTTACAAAATCTCTTGTGTTAGATGTGTGTTCATATTAAAAGTGTTTTTAATTAAATTTTAGTAAAAACATGCATATATTGTATAATAACGATTTTCATACAATACTGTAAAATCGGAAGTTGATTTGTAAGGGAGCTGTGTTAAAAATGGACAATTTTATTTTAACACTTAAACTGCACAAGGCTGAGAAAGCTTTAGTTTCAATTTCAAGTCAATGCTTTTAAAACTAAGCGAATGAATAGCATAACTACTGACAAACAGACGGGCATGACTAGATCAGCTCGACTCGTCGTGCTGATTAAGAATATATATACTTTATAGGGTCTATCCGATCCTTTGACTTTTCGGTGACTCGGTGCAACATTTCCGCTGGAATAGCAGTAATAGTTTCTCAAATGTTGACCTGAAACTCATCAATTGTTGTTGGTTTGTTGGCGTAAACCCTAGACTTAACATAGCCCCAAACAAAATAGTCCAATAGTGTAAAGTCACACAATCTTTGTGGCCAGTTGTTTGGGCCGTTTCGCGATATTATCGGCTCACCGAACTATTCACGCAAAAAATCCATCGTAACGTTGGCTGTATGGCATGTTGCGCTTTCCTTCATTTTTGGAAAGGAAAGTTTCGGTCAACATTGCACGATATGCTTCGCTATTCACGGTAACTGGGTGCTCCTCAGTGTTTTTGAAAAATACTGCCCGATGCCCCTGATGCGAGTGGTTTATGAACGACTTGTGGGTTTAACTTACACCAAAACAACTTTTCGGTTTTTTTATAATTAGCTTGAACAGTTTCCAAACGTTGTAAGAGCGAATACTATACGATTTAATGACAAAACTAACTAACTGAACACAAAGTTAAGATGTGTCATATTTTTGATCCAAATCGAAAATTGCCGCCATCAGCTGTCAAAATCCTATCGTGCCTATTGGGAAACACTGCACATATATTCTTAAACAGTCTGATTAGACAAGGTGCACCAAGTCAGTTAATTTTCAAGATATTGGGCAGAAATTTCAAACTAAAAACTATTTCTCCATCTTGAGCCAGATTTAAATTTTGGGAATGCTTCCAAACAAATCTTCCAAGTGTTCATTTTTTATTCTATGTTTATTAACATATTTATTTATTTTTGCCAGTCATAAAAATTGCATTCAGCATAAAAATCATTTATTTCTGATCATCGCAATTAATTATTTTGAATCGTACCTCGCATACATATATGATGTGGTATGTTATGTGTATTTCGGCATTTTATATTTATTTTCTTAATTTTTTTCCTTTATTCTTGGCAAGTGCAAAATAAAAAAATTTGGTTAACAGTTACAAAAAATCAAAAGTGCCTTTATGTAAAGAAAGTGTATGGCTTAGTCAGGCTGGGGATGTGTTTGAAAGCAACGTTCGTCGGTCGTTGACTTTTTAATTGATTAAAATGAGAAGTTGTTGCGATCGCAAGAGTCTGATTGTGCCAAGATTTGATTTCAAATAAATATCTTCAGTGTTTTTTTAAGGATCTTACATGCTGTTTTTCTTGTTGTTGTTTTCATTGCTGTTATTTTTATGCTGGCCTTTTGTTTTGAAAATTTGTCATTAATAAAATCATATTTTTTTTTTGTTTTTTTTTAAGTTTGTGTTTTTCTTTTATTAATTTAAAAAAAAAAAAAAAAAAAAAAACGATCAACATCAGGAAATGAAATTGGACACTTTTGCTAAAGAAAATAACGAGCGAAATTCTCAGCAAATAAAAAATAAAATTAAGGGAAAATAATAAGCAATAAAAATGCCAAACGTTGCTGACGAAAGATTTAGGTGGATTTATTGGCGGCTTAAGGCTTTTGATGACCTGGTCAAATTTCGTTGCAATTCTTTCTGTAAGCCTACTCTTTTCAACTGTTTTTTTTTCTCCAATATTTTCCTTCTTTTTCTCTACGTTAGCTATGTATCTGTTCTCTCTTTTTTTTTCTGTATTGCTAACTAATTGAATTTGAAGTGGCATTTTTCGCATATTTTTAAGTGAACGCTGCTGTACACAATGAAACGAAAATCCAAAACCAATTTCAATAGAAATACGCAGCGGGACAATTCCATCTGCAATGACTTCTTTTGTTTTCAATCGAGGCAAACTCTACCAGCGACCGACCTCTCTAATATGAATTTGTAGCTCTCCGTTTTCGACGCCTGACAACTGTACAACTCTTGTAAATATTTTCTTAAATTAACTAAATTTTTGACCTCAAGTTGATGTTTTGAATTGTTTATTTTGCCATTGCCAACGCGGGTTATATAAAGTTACTACGTATTTAAGGATAAGGAGTTCTGGTAAAAAAATTCTTGCTTGGATATTTTTGGCGAAAGGAACAAAAACTTTTTGGAAACACAAAACAAAAAAAAAAAAAAAAAACAAAAGAAATACAAAAACCTTAAACTTGCTTCAACTTATTTCGAAACTTTTTGTGCTCCTTTATCTTCATTTTGGTAACGTTTGTTGGTTTCTTACGGTTCAAAAACCATTTGCAGCATCAAACTGCTGATCTTTAACTCTCCGCATTGTTATTGTTTTTGCTCGCCAAAACGATGAGCTGTAAATTGCTAAATAATGAAATGGCCTGCAGAAGCCTAATAACAAAGCCTCAAGTCCAATGAAGTTTTTGATTCAGTTGCAATCGTTTGCCTTTTTAAAAGTGTCACCGTTAAATTCTTTCTTTAATTCTTTACTCGGTTTATAATAGTAAAAAAGAAAAAGCTAACATATGTAAAACCGAAGCTTAAATGCTATACATATAAAGTATTAAATTGGCTTAAGGATTAGTATAAATACAGTTGTCTGAAATGCTCATATGGAAATTCCATAGGTATATTTTTGTAAACTTTCTGAAATATTTCTAAAAATTTACTTTGTACCAGAAGTCGCTCTGATCGTTCTTTGAGAAAATTAAATTTTTGCAACTTTGCAGAATCAGCTGTTTAACACTTCTGTTCTTTGTTCCTGTCGAAAACATACACCCTGTGTCCAAGTGCTCAATGTTCATTTGAATTAACCAGGGCTGTAAACCACTAAAAAAATTTACAGTAATTCGGTTCAGCGGTTCTCAATGCCTTTGAACCAGTGGTTCGGTTCACGAACCGGTTTTGTTGGTGTTGAACCGCGGTTCAGTTCAAATGGTTCAAGTTAAATGTATGTAAAATATGTACCCTCGCATAAACTAATAAAATATTTGACTACTTAATATGATACATTTTCTTAATCAATCATCGATTTTTGTGTGCATATATTATTATACTTAGCGCTCTTTACAGATCCGAACAAGACATTCGGATGGATTGCTTTTCTTCTAAAGTTCTCACTGCAAAGTTCGAGCAGAATCTTTAAAAATAGTTTTTAAGTCGAAGAGATGATCCTACGATCCGGGATGAGGCAAATTTTCAATCGTAGAACGGACCACTTTAAATTTTTCCTTTAAAATTTTTATTTCCCAAAATACTTCGTCATAAACACAAGCTTCATCTTAACCTAAAAAAATTTAACAATTTCATAATACTTAATATAATGTTCTTTTAAAGAAATCCCGAACCAGTAAAAACCGGTTTGCAGCTCTGGAACTAACGGCTATTTATAAGTATTAAATTTGAAATACTAGAACTATATTGATGCAGTAAAGTTATTTAGGCAATTGCTTAAGTAGTTTAAAGTAGAGTAAAATTTTTCAATGGAAATTGTTGTTATGCAAATTTTATTTTGCTTTTACAAAGTTCAAAGGGTTTAACCCTTCTGAATACCTTTTAACTAATAATGTTTGGATCTCTTTTGTTCAAAAATAAACAAAAAGGATGATGACGAGAATGATCGACTACTGGATACCCAGTACAAAATTTGTCAGTACCTTAAGTTAAGATTTATTTTAGTATGATACTTTATTGTATTCGATTTTCATACACAAACTCTAAAAATCTGAATGGGGTTAAATGTATCTACAATATGTTTGTTCTTATCCATATTGGGATGGTTATAAAAAATTTTGAGTTCCTAGATTAAGAAACAAAGAAGTTTTATACAAAAAATAAAAGCTTTAGGGTAGGTTTGTGTGAGTACCCCTTAAAATGGGGCTAGAAAAAAACCGTTTGCCAGTGACCTTTAGATCATCGTTTTCATACGCAGACAGTAGGACGGACAGATGGACAGACAGAATTAGCTGCATACATACAATTAACTCCTTTCAATGCTGATTAAGAATATATATACTACGTGTATTTATAGGGTTAGTCATGCTCCTTTCTGCTTGTAACATAAATTTGCACAAACTTATATATACCCTTTTAAACATGTGTTCGGTGTTTTTTTCATCAAAGTTTGGTTTTATACTGAATGCATTTCGCCAAAAAAATTAAAGCGAAATAGAAGCTGCATCGTGATAAAAATTTACACAACCTTCAAAAATAAAAAAATTTTAAATATAATTTTGCCCCACTGTATAGCTACGATCAGTGAAATAGACCCGAAAAAATTTTTGAAAACTCGAATTGCTCCATTGACAAAACTATATATATAATATTGTTTTAAACATGGTTTTAAAGGTGGAAATGTAACGCCCCATTCTATCAGTCAAAAAGTAGCACCATATCTCTAAAAAACAATGAAAAACGGTAACTTCGGTGGAACCAAACCTTATATACCCATCACAAGTATTTTTTAAATTGTTAATGTGTTATAATCAGTGGTTTTCATAGAACTTCGAGATGGGATAGGACGGGGTCATAGATCTGATACAACTCATATATTGTGGGGCCTTTGCCAAAAAATGGGCGTGGCACATTGGATTTGACATTGGATGATATTAAATGCATTTTTAGGTAATTTGGAGTAAATAAATTCTTAAATAATAACCATATTCATACAAAAATTCGAAAATGGGTAGGTAAGTGCGTGTGGGGAATATATCTAAAAATGGGCGTTTCACATTTGGTTTGACATGGGATGACAGTAGAAGTGTTTTTACCCAATTTGGAGCGAATATATGCATAACTAATAACTATTTTCATACACAAAATCCGAAAAAACGATAATTTCGTATGGGGGCTAAAACTTGACCTGGTCGTTGCCGAGAAAAGCTTAAGTTTCAAATTTCAGCTAAATATTTCTAGTAGTCTCCGAGTAAATCGTGTTGAAATAAACAGACAGTCAGACAGACGGACATGGCTAAATCGATTCGTCTCGTCGAGCTGATCAGTAATATATATACTTCATAGGGTCTCCGATGCCTCCCTTAATGCGTAACAAACTTTCCGACAAACTGATAATACCCTTCACACTACGTGTGGCGGGTATAAAAAGCCCATGTGATGATCGAGGCTAATAATTCCTTGCCAGTTTTTAATGTACGAACAAAAAGAGTTCCCAACATCAACTCTGACCACTACCTTATTCTGGCCGAGGTACGTACCAGACAGCATAGCGCTCGCCAAGCAAGAAATTGGTAGGCTAAAGTTGCTGGAGACATCCGCTGCACTTTTAACAAGAGTCTCTCAACAGCTTTCAAAGACTTCTCCGGCATAGGACTGTGAACAGTGGCAGCATATCTCAAAATAGTTGAGTACGGCGGCGAAAGACTTTATTGGCTATGCTAGATCAGAGGCAGAGGAAAAATTGCCTACAAGCTATACAGATAAATGCGGAGCGATTAAAAACGTCCTTTAAAACGCAAAAAATCTTTTACAGGAGTGAGTTGGAAGAAGTTGAGATGATGTGCACTAAATTGAGACTCGAAAATTCGATCAAGAATCAAGCGTTTGACTGAAGGTTATCTCGGTTAGCACGGACCCTCTTTCTGCAAAGGTACACATGGGAATGTGGTGATATATGTATAGAGAGCCCTTATGGCTTGAAAAGAACAAATTCTCTACCCTGTTTGGAAGCGAGGACGGAATCAATGCCAGCAGCGAAGAATATGAAGAAGTTGATACCATGATGACCGACGGGCCCTGCAAATCCACCAGTCTATAAAGTTGTCGTCGAAGCTACTCATTTCTTATCCAAAATGTATTGACTGACTTATGCCTGTCCAGCGATCTAATTTAAAAGAAAGAAGACCCCCGAAGATTGCTAAACAATCGCGAAATAAGTCTCAACAAATCGAAAATAAAATTCTGTCCAGCGTGCAGTGCAATAAAAAAAACCATACCAACAAAGAATGGGTCGATAATGCCAAAGAAGTCGAGAATAGGCTTCGCCTTATTCTTGAGAAAACCACAGATAAACAAATCGGCTTCCACGACCTATTTATCGATTAAAAACCACTTTCGACACGCTAATTTGTCAAAAAGATCACTCGTATTTGTATGATGACGCTAAGAAACACATAAAGTGTTTGGTTTGGAAAAATGTATTCTTTATGCAGAAAAACAACATTTAAACCATACAAGACGCTTACGATGCTGGACCTGATGTATGACTCAGAATCATGGTCATGTCAGAAACGGAAAAATCGAATTTAGGTGTTATCGAGCTATATATATCGTAACATCGATGTAAACAGGTGTATTCAATATAAAAGTTTTTTTCACTGGGTTGGCCAAAATCAACTTATCGAATCAGTGGCTCCAGCGAAACGAGCTTACGATTGAAACGAAGAATCGAATCGCAGTGTGGTTAGCGACTGCCACTTGAAAATCGCAGTGACTGCAAACGAATTTGTCAGGCTCGGTGTTCAAGCGAATAGAGGTGATAAAAGCACCAATCGCTGATAAATTAACAGTTTCACTGTTCGCGAAGAGCAATACACAAATTGCCGATTACTGAACATATTCACTGAGGAACAAGAAAATCGCAAAGTACTACTTTCAGTCGCAGTGCGACATTGTGATTTTTAAATTACTGTGAAAAAATCACCGAAAGTGATTTTTTTTTGCCAACACTAAGGGGTACATCAGCGAGGACGACCGCAGCTGCGTTGGGTGGACTAAATCTTTACAACCTTCAATTGACATCAAA
This sequence comes from Leucophenga varia, assembly GCA_018903435.1. Classification (NCBI taxonomy): domain Eukaryota; kingdom Metazoa; phylum Arthropoda; class Insecta; order Diptera; family Drosophilidae; genus Leucophenga; species Leucophenga varia. The sequence goes on from JAEIFJ010000992.1 coordinate 251,752, forward strand.
AGTCAGTGGATTGCATACCAGCTGGGTCAATATTCTAAAAGATGCCCAGGCTAGGAAACGCTGTACTGGGCACATTTCTTAAATTTTATATATTTTACACTCAAAACCTGATATTACTTTCGTGCCAATCAATAAAATTATTTTTTTTTCGCCATGATACGATTATTATAATTTTAGTATATTTAGAGGCACACCAACTTTTTCAAAAACAACGATATTTAGCCATTCTTTATTATATTTTATATATTGCACCAAATTATCCGTGGCAGGGTATTTCAAAGTTTTGCAGCATTCTCAATTTGTATTTTTTTTACGCTGGTGGCCAACAAAAATATCACACGAGTATAATTGAGTTTGACGCAATAAATTGTTGTTGCTTTTTTCATGTTACTTTGTTGCTTTTGTTGTTGTTGTTGTTGTTGATATTGCTGACGACGATGATGTTGCCGTTGCTACTTGTTGTTGCTGTTGCATGTATCTCTGTTCGGTATTGATATAGTTGACCCTTAAAGCGTTTCCGAGCTGATTTATAAATTGATTTCTGCTTAAGTTTTGTCACAGCGGGAGTTAACAACTTGGGTTACTTTACAATCGTATCCATTCTTGGTCCGTTTCTGCTTTGCTTTGGCTCAGTTCAGGCCAATCCATTGGGATGCAATCTACTGTGTAGATTTGGACAACGCAAAATGATCGCATATTAACACTTTTATGAGGAAAAAAATAAATAACTGTGCTTCTGAGGTCTAAAAGATTCAGAGACATTGAAGAGTCACATTCGATGTTTAAACTGACTCGGTGAGTTGTCAATTGTGGTAAATAATTTAAATAAATAAACAAACAAAGACATTTTCGACAACGTGAGGAAATATTTCAATTAACGACAGGAGCGCACTTGCGCTTGCAATAATTGTCCTCGACAGCGTCAAATGAAAAGCATGTCGAGTCGTGCGCATGAGCAAGTGACGATGCAATCAGAGAAATCACAGCAAATTCTCACAGAAATCAGTTTATGTATTTTGTACTCTGCGCGTTTGTAGCGCAATTCGCGTTAAATGCAAATATATAGTTTTTTTAAACAATAGATACCGAACATGTCTCAAGCGCTAATGGATTAGGGACGCAACAAGGAGCAAATGCAATTCAAAAATAAAAACTTCTTATGTACTCAAACATCAAAATGACAATGGATGTCACAGTTAATATTGTTGTTGTTGTTGTGGTTGCTGTTGGTGGCCATTTTTCGCTTCCGTGCGACAATGCAGCAGCTAAAGCAACAAATACAACATCAAAATGTCAACACAGCAGCAACAAAGTGATCAGCATCGTCGCTTCATCAGGAAGGATATTAGACGACTACAAAGCTTGTCTTGTCGCCTCCAACAAATGCCGTATAAGACCGAAGCGAAAGAAAGCGGGAACAAAGAACAAAAGCGTCAGCATTTCTCTCATACAAAGTTCGAAGCGTATACCATAATTTCAAAAACTCGCTATACAAGCGAGTCCTAGTCTCAAAAAAGTTTTATCTCGACAATATTTAAACATTTGGATAGATTGTTCTGTGTTCTACTTTGCTTCTAATAAACCTCAAATCAAATTCGGAGCAGGTTTATGCAGTGATTGAATGACGCCGCTGACTCTTCTCCTTCTGCTTCATTCACTCTATGACTTTATATGTATAAGTACCAGCACAGTAGGCTTTAATAATATTTCAATTGAATAGATTTTTAAGAGTGTTGACTGGTTTGACAATTGTATTAAACGCCACAATCAGAATACGATTCATTTTCTACAACAGAGAAATCATTAATTGCTTCTATTTACCAGAAAATCTAAGCTAGTACAAAAAAGCATCCCAGGTAACGAGCAGGCAACTGTCAAGCCAGGGAAGGGGCCGCTGCTCCCCTAATAGGCAAAGAATCTTATTGTCCATTGGAAGCCACAAACAATACTTAATGAAAGGAAATGAGCTAGGGATGCACACTGGTTTTAAGGCAGGGTATGCGATTGGACAGAACTCAGCTAAGGATCATTATAGGGCTCCTAACGAGTCCTTCTGCAGACTTAGAAAACACCTACCATGTAATAGGTGTAGCAAGCCCTCCTGAGTGTAGATTCTGTGGTAGTATGGAGAAATTCTTAGCCATATTCCATCAGGATATTGTAGCTACAGCCAGAAATAGGATGTCATTGTTAGGAGGATAAAAAACTTTTCCTAGAGCAGGTTGGGAAAACCAAACCTATAAAAATGATTAAGATTCATTCAAGAATAGGGCTAAAATCAGTAATCTAGCCAGTAAGGGTGTACAATATATCTCTCTAGGTGGCAGTATAAATACCCACTTAGCAATAATAATTTACTAGCAACTTGCATCTACAAATAAGTTTATATTTTTAGTATAAATACACAATTCAACACATAAAATGTGTACTCTATTTTGACTTTAATTCATAAAAGTTCTTATCAAAACAAGTCAAACACCAATCGGATTTTTCTAGTTTACCTTGGATTTGATTCGACCGTTGGTACTCGTACTCGTTCCTGCAAGGGAACAGTTTTTAATCTGTTAAGAAAACATTAAATTTAACTAAAAATAAAAAACTTGCTAATGTCCTAAAATTTGCTGTTAACGGATTTTGGCACTAAGATTTGTTGTAAAGCTTGGCATTTTAGGAATGTTTTTTTTTTTTAATATCCTTGTTTTTTCTGAAATATTTAGGGACGCAAAAGTTTCTTAAAATTTCTTAATTTTCTGTTTACAAAGTATTAGAAAAAAATTAAAAAGACAAAAAGAAAAAGGATGAATGAACCAAGGCAAAATTTATTATGGTTGATTATGACTTTAAACCGAAAAAGCTATAAATAAATAAATTGACTTGAAACTAGGCGCATTTGAGAGACGGTTAGGAAATATGTTTTGCCTGGTACATGGAATTTCAATGCTCGGTGAGCACGTGATTTGGAAAATGGGTCCTTAAAACTGGATAAGAGATATCTTTGTAATGAGTTGTAATAGAAACATGATATTGTGCGTATTTGAAAGATAATTTAAAGTTATCTATGATGTATTTCAGGAGTTTCTAAAGTTTTGAACTGATAAAAATCTTTTTAGTTTTTCCTGTATATTCAAAGTACTATATAGGTGATCACCTAATCAAGATTTTGGAATAGGAATTTTTTGAATTTTTGATTAGAGGCTCAATGGTGACATTAAAACCGGAAAGACATATCTTTGATATGAGAATACCTAGAAACTTAATATTGGGCGCATTTAAAAAGGTGGTTAAAAAATATGTATTTACGTGTTCAAATGTTTTCCAATACTCTAGAGACTTGATATAGGGCTCATTTGAATCCAATGCTTAGCTCATTCGTCTGTATTTTCTCGCAATCCTTCACCATTTAACCATTCTACTACCTCACATCGTAATCTTATTACTTATAAATCTAACAAGTTAATGGTCTCGTCTGTGCTTTCTTTCATACATGTATGCGTCGGTTTTTAGCAACCCTCAGAAAACCACCATCATATTTGCATCCTAGTTTTCCTTGGTAACAAGTTCGCCGTTTCCTCCGCTAGAGTCTTTGAGATTTTGGAAAATTTTGTTAAGGATAAATTTTCGAAATTCTGTGATAATTCTTTAAACAATTTGTTTTTGCGATACTAACACCGAGGAAAGATATTAATTTAAATGAACAAAGAGCATTTAAACGGATACGAACAAACAAAAAAAAGAAATACTAAATATTCCAACCTGATAATTCCAACTTGATAATCCGCTTCACACTGTGTGACTCTGTTAAAAAAAAATAAATACAAAAAAAATTAAACCACTGTATTCGTAGACAATGAAATGTTTTATACTGCATTGTTTTCTGGATTATGAGATTCCGTCAATACGAATCTAAGTAGCGTTTTTGTTAATTTTTTTTCTCCCACTACCTCAATTCTCCAAAGTTGTTAGATTTGGCACTGTGGCACTTCAGCAACGAACTCTTTAGTTGTAGTTGCCAAAGTTGTTATTATTCACCATTCGACTGGTGTCATGTTCAAATTATTTGCTCAAATGCAGAAGCTTCTAGTTTATGTTCCAGCTGAATCTTACTCTTTTGTTATGTTAAGGGTATTTTTAATTTGTCTTTAATTTTGTAACATAAAAACAAGAAACCGCCTCGTAAATGAGATCGACGATATAAATTAAACTATGGGCCAAGTTTAAAGTTTCACTCCGAACAGTTTGTCAAATGTAAAATGAATTCGTTTTCTCAAAAACGAAGAACCTAGTTTTTCGATTTGAAACGTACCCCAAAAAGCATTACGGCCGTCACTCTGTAATTTTTTTAAAAAAATTTTTGATTTATTTTTGAAGATGATATTTGAGGACACAGCTGTTCCATACAATAAATAATCGATATCGAAATATCGGACATATTTCACAAAAAGTAATTCTTCAACAATTCTGCTTCGTTGTCCTAACAAGAAAATGAAATCATTTCGGAATTAGAACGAAATTACTTTTGAAAACTAGGTGGAACTGAGAACAAGGCCGAATATCTTAGTGGAACAATCTATATGATCTTATTCATTTGCCTAGGCATTATGTGTAGTAGTAGTAGTAGTAAACCCATCAGGACTACAATAAAAAAAGTATCTTAATTTATGAAACAAAGTATATCTTCATTTCAATATTGCTACTCCTACCTTTACCGTACAAATTATTTTACCTTTATAAATTGTTTGCGATGGTAAAGGAAAAGTGTCGGTTATACCGAATATTTTTTAAAAAATATTTTTATTTGTAAAGGAAAGTTGCAAAGCGAGTGAGCAGCTATTATTTTATTTTAATGGATGCTTTTGTTGCCTTTCAATCGATAGATGGACCGATGGATCAAGATGGTTCAACGCTCGATAGATGGATAGATTGTTTGTAGATGCATCGCTTGTCCGTTGCTTGCATGTTTGTTGTCGCTTCAGCCGCAGATATTTTAGTTGTTCTTCTTTATTTTTTTTTTTTTTTTTTTTTTTGTTGTTGCAACTTTCGTTGATGATGATTCCGTTGCCACTGATTTCTTTTTGCCAACACCAAACGGTGCTGCATTGTCTTCATTTGGCTGCTGTTGCAGCTTTTATATTTCTATTATATTATAAGCAACTTGCTTGTCAGTCTCTAATGGACTCTCCATAGATATTGTTTAAAAGTTTGTTTCTTTTTTTTCCATCAATGCTGATGATGTTAAATATCACATCAAATCAACTAAAAATGTTTTCATCGTCTTCGTTCTTTATTATTGCCTTAAATTACTTTTGGACGTTGTTGCTATTTAAAATAAAAGCTTATAAGCTTCAAAATTTTGGCTGATCACCTCAGAATGATGCATAAGGCATAGTTCGTAAACTGGTCTCGGCGCCAATGCTGTACAATGATATCCGATTTCATTTGTCGGCGCAAGAGGCTTTGATGATTATGCTTGTCCTGAAACTAGCAGATGAATTTTGTTTTAATTTTTTATTGCATAATCTGTTTAATATTAATTCTCTATGCAAACCATGAGCTAATGAAAGGTTGTCGAAATTTTTTTTTTTTTTTTAATTCACTTTCCTTGTCAAATTTTGTTTTTATAAACTACATACTTCTTGGATTTAGTAAATTTATAACATGAATACATATTTGAAAAAATAAGTTCTACATGGTATATGAATTGGACATTTACTTTTTGGACTTGGATAAGTCTTTATAGCACTAGTGCATTCTCAACCAAATTTAGTCAAGTCAATTTCATGAATCTGGCTCACAAACAAAGTTATTCCAAGATTTTTATGAAAAGATTGCCATGTGACAACTTTTTAACCAACATTCCAAATTAGTGGTTGGAAATGTGTACGCTAGGAGAAACATATTGGTCGTCAGTTTGGCTGATGGTGTTCCTCCGCACTGTCATGATATATGTACCAAATGCTGGTACAGTAAACGCTCGGATTTTTGATCTTAGGCTAATTAATATTTCCAAAATATAAAGATTTTTAAAAATCGTTTCACGAATTATAGATATAAATGTTTAAGTTTTTATTCAAAAATATATGTTACTACATACTTATAAAATTAGAATCGGCTAAACTAAGTTTGGGTTTGACTTATTTCGATAAGCACTTTCAGGATAAAATGTAAAGCACATTTTTGTTTTGAATTGTGTTAAAGTTGGCTGCGGCAATTCAGTAGTGTCTGCAATAAGTACTGCCGGCAACGAGTAAACGTGGCCAAGCAGTAATACAACATGCATCAGAAAAATTGCTTAAGTTAACTGGAAATTTTTAGATTTTTTAACTTACTAGAAGAACGCCATTAGCAGAAGGTGAGGGTTTTCACCTTGCATTGTACACTGGCTGTACACGGCAGTGGTACGACCAATACTTCTGTTTGGAGTATGCGTATGGTGGCCAGCACTTGATAAAGTGACCAACAGCAAACGTTTAGAGAAGGTTCAAAAGAGTGCGGAGATTTGCTCTACGTACCACACAAACCGATGCATTAAATAGTCTCCTATATTTATTACCTAGGATCTCATAGCCAAAAGAACTAGCAAAGCTATGAGAAACAGGGAGCAACAGTCTGGTTCAATTGCAACTATGAACACTCGAAGATACTCAACCTTCTAGTGTCTTCGCCACCAGCCACTGAATACTGTACGTCATACCCAACATCCCAACTCATGCGCCATAATAGACAGACTCTATCCATGATGGTTGGCGCACTCACCGGACACTGCCTGGTGGGAAGACATGCCGTCCGACTAGATATAGCATCAAATGACTTCTGTAGGAGCTGTAGAAACGAGGCAGAGGAGGAGAGTAGAACATCTTCTATGCCACTGCCCAGCTCTTGGAAGACCGTTTCTGGCGGATATTGCATCAGTCAAGATTGGTGCAGTAGCAGTAAAAGAGGGATCATATGGTATCACAATGGGCCTTTATGGCCTATTTGACGTCGACGAGAATTCGCGTCGTCCATTCTAACCTAACCTTACTTAAAATAACCTAACTTACGATTTCTGAACGCCTACTGTATTTAAAAATATATATTAAAATTGAAACAAAAAATGAGAATTGATTTTACCACAAACAATCTTATGAAGAAAAGCAACAGATATCATTAAACGTCGTTAGACCATGTCTTATGATCGAAAATCTAGATATGTATTTTAAAAGAGGTGTGCGTAGAACCGTATGAGGAACCGCTTTACATGCCTAAAGTCACCATTTGATGCGGTACTTTTTTTGAAGGCAAAACAACCATCACCGAACATGGAGACCGCTATTGGACAATGATTCTTGATTTTTTGGCTCAGCACTTGATGATAATGGGATAACGCGACATACTGCGTGCGTCCTCGGACGCTTGATTTCGAAAAGTGGCGATTACGACTGGCCACCACGCTCTGCCGATCTAACGCCTCAAGACTTTTTCAAGTGAGTAAAAAGTTAATGCCGATAATCCATAGTCCCTGAACCAGCTGAAGGCTATCATATGCCGTGAAATTGTCAGTATTCCCAGTGCAAAAAGTGGAAAATTGGAAATAAATTTGCCCGATATCATCTTCCGTAAATGACCGAACAAATTGCACAGATCAAATAAAGTTCCGATCAAATTCATAACAATATTTTTGTATTTAATTTAAGTTATTTCCGAAATACATAGGAGACCACAAAAGGAGCACCCTTAATAAAATAAATACATTTCCTCCACATCATACTTCATAACAATCGTATAATGATTTAAATATAGTGAATACCATCTAACTAAACATTTATTAAACCGTCTTATTCAGAGGTGTCAGGAAAATCTCTAGTAAATCTGCCATCGGTTGTTTAGTAAATCTCTAAAATATAAGGTTGTCAAATATCTCCCTTCCGCCTTTTTGTCTTTTGAATTTCGCGGTTACGTATAGAGAGCGCAACAGAGCTCGTATCGGGCAATAATATACATCATTTGAAAGGTCTTGGCATAACAAAAAAAAACGACGCTATGCATTAGTAATATAAAAGTTATTGACTGTAAACATGGAGTTCACTAACGCCGAAATTCACTCTATTTTGAAGTTTTCCTTCGTTAAAGGCAAATCCACTAGAGAAACGTTTCGTGAGATAAATGGTGTTTTGGGTGATGGTACTCACTTCGAACCGCGGAGAAATGGTTTTGACGATTCAGAGCCGGTGAAAACGACTCCATGGATAAGCCAGCAGGCGGAAGGCCTGTGACGACGAATACCGATCAAATCATAGAAAGCATCGCCCAGGAGATGGGAGTTAGTCGCCAAAACCATTTTAAACCATCTGCAGAAGGCAGGATACAAACAAAAAAAAAACTTGATGTTTGGGTGCCGCATGATTTGATGCAAAAAAATTTTCTAGACCGAATCAACGCCTGCGATATGCTGCTGAAACGGAACGAACTCGACCCATTTTTAAAGTGGATGGTGACTGGCGACAAAAAATGGATCACAAACGACAAATTCAAACGAAAACGGTCGTGGTCGAAGGCCGGTTAATCGCCCCAAACAGTGGCCAAGCCGAGATTGACGGCCAGGAAGGTTTTGCTGTGTGTTTGGTGGGATTGGAAGGGAATCATTTACTATGAGCTGGTCCCATATAGCCGGAAGCTTCATTCTACCATCAGCTGCGAACAACTGGACCGCTTGAAGCAGACGATCGACCAGAAGCGTCCAGAATTTACCAACAGAAAGGGTGTAGTGTTCCACCAGGACAACGCCAGGCACACACATCTTTGGTGACTCGTCAGAAGCTACGGGAGCTTGGATGAGAGGTTTTATCCTATCCACCATAAGGCCACCATGGCGAACGCTCTTGGTGGTGTAAAGTTGGCCTCAAAAGAGACTTGTGAAAGTGGCTGTCCGAGTTCTTCGCAAATAAGAAGGGGGGTTCTACAAGGGGGGTATTATGAAGTTGCCGTCTAGATGGAAACAGTTAATAGAACAAAACGGCGTATGTTTGAACTAAATTCGATCACTGTAACACTTTTTATAAAGCTTTGAATAAAGATCAAAAAAGCGGAAGGGAGATATTTGACAACCTTATAAAATCTCGGTGTCACAGAACTTCGAAAGATTTCATTGTTCAAAGACAGTTTTGCTAATACCTATAAGGGGGTTGTCATCACAGCTGAACATTTTTGTAGACTTTTTTTCTTATTTTCATATTATATTCAGATTTTGTAAGACCCAACCTACAAAAGTTTAATTTTTGTTAAAAGAGAAATAAATTAATCTCGAATTTGTGATCGAACTTTTTTAAATTAAACCAAAGAAAATTTAAAATAATTTTCCGACCAAACAAATCAATTTGCATGACAACTCTGTTGAATATATACACACATACATATACATGTGCCCGTTAAGGCTAGTTTGGGCAAATTATCTGTGATACTAGCGATAATTGCATTAGTTTACAATTTTTAACATCACTAGCACGTATAATTTTTTATGCTAACCTGCCAACTCAGACCATTATGCAAATACTTTTCATAAATGAACATTTAATTCGGGGTTGTTTCGTATTAAATTTATAAAACATTAATAGTAGAATTTTTACTTCAATTATAAAGCAAAAAAAAAAAAAATAAAAAAAAAAAAAAAAGTCCATTTCGAGCAAGTTGGCATTCATTTAAAAATATTTTTTTATTTGGTGTATTTTACTAAAACTCTATCAAATCTTTAACAAAAACTTGAGAGATTTGAAACCAACTCTGAGATTCATGTGACACCTTGAAATCTCTTTTGGTTGGAATTGGGTTGGTACAGATTTCCCTGACACCCCTTATTAAACGGTCGAAGAATTTAAAACTCTATTTCTATATTTAATTGGGTTCGAATTTAATTTTGAGTTATGCTGTCAGTCAAAATTTCATCTTCTGACTAACAAAAGTCGACAACAACTTAAAGCATTCAAATCTGACATGAAACAAAAGAGTTAAAAGCAAACATGTTCAAGATAATTCTGCCAAAATCACGGCTAACTTAATTAAAATACAATAATAATACAAAGATCAGACCACGTCGGCAACAGAATGCAAGTGTTGGACTGTTTTCACAAAAATTCACAAAAATTTACAAAAATTCAAATATCATATGACAATATCAAATGACTTTGGCACATTGACACATTGACAGCTGTCATTACATCGACTCGGACTTGAATCTTTTTTATTTTTTTATTTATTTATTGTATTTTTTTATTTTTTTTGGTTTGAATTTGCATATAAATATTTTTTATTTTTATTTATTTTTTTAAGTTTTTAGTATTTTGCAGCAGCATTTTTTAACATCTTTTTGGTTAAATTGTTTGTTCGACCTGATTGCCGCTTTTTCGCTTCTCAGAGAAGGTGTTTGATTTAATCGAATTACATTTACAAGCGCACTGAAACTAAGCTCAAACTGCAGCGGAGCGGGCCCGGAGCGGTACATGATTACTCATTTAAAGTTTATTTCTTTTCGTTGGCTACTTTTGTTATTGTTAGTGTCACGGGGAGTTATGAAGGAGCTGATTTTTTGTTGTTGTTGTTATTTCTGAGACTCACTACGGAGCGTGCGGCAATATTTGGCGTTCACTTGATTGGCAAAATAATTTGTGCTGTCGTATACGCAAGCAAATGACAAACAAATAAATGAATGAGTCGTGCTACTCAAACAAAAACACAACATTGCAATTGAACGATAATCAGTTTTTGTTTTTGTTGTTGCTGCTGCTGGTGCTGCTGTTGCTGTTGTTGTTCATTGCTGTTGCTTGTCAAGCCAAGTTTTGTTACAAACGGTAGCAGCATTGGAAGTTTGTAAAGTGTGCAATAGCAACACCTTAAGTTACTCTTTATGTATTAGCAAAGGTGTTAGGATTGTCTGGCACTTTCCGCTTTGTTTAAACGTCAGTCACTATTCCATGGTATTGAATTTAATTATTTAATAGAAATTTAATCTTAGAAAGCAGAGCACCTGCTGATCTGAAATGTGGGTGCAAGACGTCGTCTTCAAAAATGGAGTATGAATTAAATAAAAATTTAAACTAAACTATTTGATAGAAGCTGAGACGTGCCATGGACGGTTGTGTTGGTGAAGGATATGCGGAACGCCTTAAAAGTCTTGAATCTAGGAATAATCACAATTTGTTTCTGTCATTTTACTGTATATAAATATGAATATAATATGATTATAAAGTCAGATATTAAAAAAGTAGATACATTTTCATGATATGACAACATTTTTCTCAGTCTGTCTGTCCAAAAGAAAAATAAAAAGTCTTTCAACAAACCGATTTGAGGACGCACTGCGACCGCAGATTAGTGGGCAATTTTGCTAATTTAGCTCAACGAAATTAATTATTTAAAAAATAGGAACAAATTAACAAAGTTGGTAATTATACCCGCCACTCATAGTGTGAAGGGTATATTCTGTTGTCGGAAAGTTTGTAACGCATTGAAGGAGACGTCGTAGATCCCATAAAGTATATATATTCTTGATCAGCTCGATGAGACGAATCGATTTAGCCATTTCCGTCTGTCTGTCTGTTTATTTTTTCGCATTTTTGATGAAGATATATAGATATTACGCCAAAATTTGAACTTAAGCTTTTCTCGGCAACGACTACTTTGAATGTTTAAACCAAGTTGCCACGCCCATTTTTAGGTGTAGCCCCCATACATATTTATGCATGTATTCACTCCGGATTGGGTAAAAACTCTTCTTATGACATCCAAAGTTGAATCCAAGGTGCCACGCCCATTCTAGGTATAGCCCCCATACAAATTTACCGCACATTTTCGAAATTTTGTATGAAAACAGATATTATTAATGAATATATTCACTCAAAATTGAATAAAACACTTCTAACGACATCCGATATCAAAAACAAAGTACCACGCCCAATTTTAGGTGTAGCCCCCACAAATTTACCGACCATTTTTTAATTTTTGAATAAAAACTGGAATTATTTATGAATTTATTTACTCCAAATTGGGTAAAAGCACTTCTAATATCATCCAATTCCAAAACCATGATGCCACGCCCATTTTTATGTATAGCCCCCATACAAACTCACCGATTTTTTTTAACTTTTGTATGAAAAATTTATTTTTTCGTTTATATATTTATAAATTTATATAAGCCACTGATGATGACACATAAACTATACTAAGATTCGTGTGGCGGGTATTTATGCTTCGGTTCCACCGAAGTTAACGTTTTCCTTGTTTTCATGTAATATGGACCCTTAAAGAAACATCGTCAAATAACTTTTTTAAATACAAAATTAAAAAAAATTTGTTTTATAAAAAAAAAAAATATGTAATTTTTAAAATTTTTTTTAATGATTTTATTTTTTGTTTGAACTTTTTTTTTTTTTACGTTTATATATATAATTATACGTTTATATATAGAGTATATTATTAATATTACAAAATAAATTGAGTCAGTTTTCCGAATCCAAATCGGAATTTTCTGATTCTCCGGGATAATCCAAAACCAGATTTTAAGCTTCCTTGTCAAACAAAAGGCTTTACTAGATTTCTTTACTGAACTTTTGCACAAACTTGCTATAACTGGATCCGAAGAAACAAATAAAGAATTCATTGAATAATCCATCGTATTTAAAAACAATTTTTTTCGATTATGTTTAAGCCGACAATTTCAAGGATTTTTCCGACATCATGCCAATCGGAATTGGTATACTGTCTATGATATTGTCTCTATGAATCAATGTCTTGTGTACTAAGCAGGGCATATTCTCGTATGAAAATCTGTGCGATTTCCACAGCGAAGTTGCAAAAGCTATCGGTTTTATTGAATTTTCGGAGACAAGACAACGCAAAATGGCAACAACTCTTTTTCAAATCATGACTTACTCTGGTAATTTTGCAGACCATTGTAGATTTTCAAAACACTTTCGAGCCAAATTGCCACTCTTCGTGTTGCCAGAACCTTGTATTAGAATGGATTGCTGCCTTTCGTCGATCGACTATGCTGCATGGACTTGCCACTTTTTAATCGGTAGCCGATAACCTATGTGTTACATGCGTTCAAACAATTCGAATTTAAGTATGTCATTGTTTCTTGGAAAGCTAGAAATGGCTAGTAATGGAAAGCTAGACGTGGCCTTACAAACTCCGCATGTTTGCGATGATGTTTCCACAATCACGGTGAATACTTTTCCATCGATCATGTAATCTGCAGTTTTTCCTCAACTTGAAATCTACTTAATCGGGTGGGTATAATTTACAGTATTTGACTGTATCTGTAGACTTTGCGAACATTATCTTAAGAGGTCAACAAAACCGAGCCGATGATGGGCGAGTATATTTGCAATGTATGCATCTTCCTAATTGCACTTGTAGCGGTACAATACAAATGAAAAACAAATGCTTATCATTTTAAGTTCTGCATTTTAAGTTTCAAAATGCTGAAACTCTGGTGATAGGGTGCGTGTCCCGAATTCCCATCGCACCCCATTTAGAAAAACGGCTAAAATTTTTATGATTGTCGTCATAAACTGAGATTTGGCTAAATGCTCCGGGATGAGATTTAACAATTCTACTTATTGTGTGGTCCAGCATTTTTTGCAACGGAATATTATATTGGGACAATCATAGGAATAACTTATATTAAATTTAGACTTCCTAAAATATAGGAAAAAGAAAGGTTTTTTTGCAAAAATTCCCAATTTCGGTTACATTTTAAAATATGAAACAGTAACGTTTTTATGCAAACATTCAAAAATTTCGGGTATTGAGGGTACCATTTAAAATGGTTGCTTAGGAGAGTCTAAGTTTCAATGAGAGCTGTACCTCTTAAAGTCTAAGAGATAATCGTTTTTATACGACAGACAGCCTATTGGACGGATAGACGGGCGGACGGACGGAGAGCCGTGGTCAGGCTGTCCACAACAATAATCCTTTTACAATACTGTTAAACTATTTCGTAATACAAACAATTCTATTTTGACTCAAGTCCGTTGGTATACTCATATTCTCCACGCCAACGAAACTTAAGGTTGCATTTATTACTGTTAAATTTGAAAAAAACAAGAAAAACGTTATCTTTGTAGAACCAAAGCTCAAATACCCGCCACATCTTGGTTTAGTTTATTTATGATCATTAGTGGCTTAGGTAAAATTTGGAAGGGATCGGATAGGACTCAACAGTTCGATACAACCAAAGTTTAGACGGAATAATGGGGTAAAATTTTAGCCTGAGGAAAAAATTAGAAAATGGGTGGTGACTTTGTTTAGAGGCTATATGTTATAGTGGGCTATAGGATGTGTTTTTCCTCTATTGAAAAGTTCAGTCAAGAATAATTGCTATTTGCATACAAAATTTATGAAATGGGCGAGGTTTGTTATTACCCAATTTGAATTCATTTTGACATTGGAAGACAATAGAAGTATTTTACTCAGCTATATACAAAAACCGAAAAAGTTTTATCCTAAAAATAGCCGTGATGCTTTCATTTTCATACTTGATTTAGTCGATGGAGAGAAAAATTAGTTGTGAATTTCGCTCATATCTTTTAAACTGGCCGGAAAACAGAAACAACAGACGGACGGCGGCTACGGGCGGTATATCGATTCGTCTCGTCAAGCTAATCAAGAATATATATATATATATGTATATATATATATTTTTCAAACTTTTCTGACAAATTAAAATACCCTCTTCAGTATGTGTGGTGGGTATAAAAATCATTTTAGTTAAACAAAATGTTTGATTTTTCATTTTGAAATATTCGCCTTTCTATTTAGCCTAAATATAAAATGATATCTTTCTTTTCTTTTTGTGGTGTATTTTATGTTTGTTTTACTATTTGTTGTTCTTGTAAAAAGTGAGAATGAATATTATCAGTTCGTCGGAAAGCTTAAAATGTATTAAAAGCTACATCATCTATACTAATATTATAAAGAGGAAACATTTGATTTTTTTGTTTGTTTTTTGTTTGTTTTGAATAGGCTCCGAAACTACTGGACCGATTTGAAAAATTCTTTCACCGTTTGGCAAGCTACACTATTCCCGAGTTTCAAAGGCTATGTTTCATTTTCAAAAAAAATGATGGATGCTGACTTAAACTTGAATAATCTAACCCTTGGAAAAACTAAACCAAAAACTTCCTTCTATCGGTGCTCTGCGAAAACTATTAATGATAGAACAAAAATGTATTATAATTTTCAGGACACTTCACTATTCAGGTGAGCATCAAGCGGGATTTTGAAAATTTTGGCCCGGGCTTAATGAGGGCTTTGAAACCGGAAAAACAATTTTTAATGAATAGACGCGGAGACTTGAAACAGGGTCATTTTAAAGATGGTTAAACACATTATTGGCGTTCAAGTTGTTCAAGCAATTTCGGAATTTGGACCTGGGCCCATTTTGGACCCAATATAGATTTTTGACCCAATTTGGCTTTTTTTACAGGTGAGCACTTAGGGCCTTAAGAAAATTTTCCCGGGGTCAAATGGGAGCCTTAAAAAAGTCAAACATTTGGATTGAATAGACGTAGAGACTTGAAACTGGGCGCATTTAAATGATGGTTAGTCGTGTTTAGGGAATTTTCAAAATTTGAACCCAAATTTTTTTGAACAATATATATTTGAGCCACCGAAATAGAAGCAAAAAAATCGCGAGCAAAGCCGCGGGTACCTGCTAGTAAGTACATATATTATAGGTTGGGTCGACGATACGAGTCGATCCGTCCGTACATCTGTAGATGAACGTTTTATTCGCCTAGGTATTGATCTGAAAATCGAATCTTATGACTTTCTAGGGTTTAGGCAGAGTACATCTTGAAACCAAAGTGACGAGCCCATTGAGGCTTAGCTCCCATACAAACCAATCAACCTTTCAAGTTTTTATATGAAGAAATGCTGTATTTAATTCTTATATCAACCTTTTTCTGTTCTTTTTTTTTCTCAAAGCCAACTTTGATTGCAGCTTTGTTTCTTTTTTATTTTTGATTGTTTATTTTTTATATCTTGGAATGTTAAAAGCACAAAGAAAATGTTTTCGAAGTTTTGTCTTGTACAATATACAAATGAATGAGTTCAAAATGGACAACCAGTTTAACCCTTAGAAACCCGCATGGGATGCTATTGAGACACAGCTTTAGTTTGAATACGACTAAAGATTATGCTTTAATTTTCTTGGGCTGGGATCTTCAGTATCTTTTAATTATCTGTCATACTTAAATGGGTATAGTCATTTATTTGAGAAGTTTGTAACGCATTTAAAAAAGGTATCGTAGACCCCCCATAAGGTATATGTATATAATTTTAGTATATATTTGAGATTAACAAAATGTTTGAGACCGGAGAAGCTTGCTGGGTGCCACCCTAAAAGTTTTTGGCTTATTTGAAATTCTTTGAATATATGCTATTCATTCATTTTTTGCTTATACTGACAAACACGTCATAAACCTGTAAGCATTGGCAGCCTGAAAGACCCCTCTAAATGGTAAGGAGCTTCATGAATAGTATTTTTCACTTGCTGTATTTTCGGGTTAAAATATCTTTATTACGCTTAATACCAAAGAATGCCGACGTCCGTTATTATAACTCAGCAGCAACAACAACAATAATAATATCAACAATAGAAGCCAATCAAGGACAATAAGTATTTATGAGATAAAAAATATAAAAAGGAAATAAAGCAAAGCCTCGAATTTTGTGGTAACAATTATTTTCACATTTGTTGAATGTTAATTTCATTTTGTTTGCAGATTTGTTGTTGTCGAGCTTATTAGTCCAGCTGCAAAAACAACTACAACAACAGAGAGCGTTAAGGTAAGAAGTTATAAAAGGGCCTAATGATACATATGGGGAGGAGAAGGTAGCAAGGTAGAAAATGCGTAAAAAGATTTACAATGACCGAAATGATGGTCGGCAGTTTGCGACTTTAGATTTGAACCTGACTTGGAAAGTGTTAAACTGACATGCGAAGCAAGCAAAGGTATTAGCGCAAAGCAACACCGATTGCATTGGCACTATGTATCTGGAGAAGAGTAACTACTACGATGAAGTCGGCAACTGTCAGCCAGCCAAGCCAGTCATTCGTTCAGTCGCTCATTTATTTGCAGCTCATTCCATGCGTCAGTTAGCGTTAAACGCGCTTATGCCGTGCTTAGATCGCAGAATTCTCGGGACCCGCACCAAATTCAAGGCTGGCTTGCCAGTCAGTTTAACGTCGTCACCGTCGACACCCGCTGCTGGTCTCCGTTGCTGCCACACATTCGCACCTGCAATGCGGCAAGTCCGGTCCAGTTCAGTCCGTGTCACCCTCATAACTGACACTTGAGATGAAGATATTAGCTGTAATGGAATTGCTATTAAGACTACACTCGTACGCGCTCGTCACTAGTCAGTGCCTCGCTCGTGGATTGACTCGATAAAGGCAATCCACGAGGCACTGACTAGTGACGATCCAGATGGTATTGTGTGGCTCAACGCCACCTAAACCACAACGCACAATGCTTTAATTTGTTCATCAACAGAAAAGAAAAGAAATGAACTAAAGATCACAGCGCTGACTGAAATAAAATTATTATTTAATTTATTCTCTTTTATTACTTTTTTATTCCTTTCGGCAATGCATAATGCGTTCACACGTTAAATGTATCCATAAGCAGATTTGCCTTTGTTCATGTTCACCCTTTCTTCTTCTTCTTTGCCCTAAGCCTTTGATTTCATTTGATGTGATTTCCAATTTGTGTAAATTAGCGATTCATTCATATGTATATATTTTTTTTAATGCGTTTAAAAAAAAAAAGTATGTAAAAATTATTTGAATCATTTGAAAAAGGCCGAAAACTCGTGAATTTGAATCATAGGTGGTGGAGCAGAAAAAGAATGAAATCGTACTAATACTAACTAACTTCCGATTTCGGAACATTTTTTTTTAAATTTCATGATTTTTTACAATCTACAAATTGTTTCAATAATCACATGAAAAGGGAACATCACAGGTTGGTGCCCTCTTGGCATAAACGATATGAATTAAAATTTTTTACAATTATTGGTGAATCAACAATAATAATGAAGAACAAAAATTTCACCAGTTCAATTCAGGTCTGAAGCGTAGGTCCAGGGGATGAGTTCTTTGAGCCGCCTTGTGTGTTGGCTGTTGTCAAGAATGTTTGTCGCTAACTGATTTTGTTTTTCTCTCGTCTGGTGGGTCTAATTTTCTGTTTTTTTGTTTTTGGTTTGGGTTGGTATACTCCTGTGGTGCATCTTGCACTGGAAACGCTGTTTGATTTCGATGTTAGACTCAGCGACCGTCCCCCAGAGTTGGATGCCATAGATCCATATGGGCTTAAGTAGAGCTTTGTACAGCAGATCTTTGTTGCGAATGCTCAGCTCAGATCTCCTGCCGAGTAGCCAGTTCAATTTAGCTAACTTTTTGTTTAGTTGCTTCCTTTTGGCCTCAAGATGAGCCTGCCAGTTTGACGCCTGTCTAGGATGAGGCCCAAGTACCACGCCTTGTCCACCACTGGGCGGAGAGTACTATGATGGCTGACTGGAGGACAGTTGAGCCTGCGAGTCGCCAAAGTCATATGAAACGACTTCTCCGTATTTGACGGAGATGTTCCATCTCAGCAGCCAAGGTTGAGGCATGTCCAGCTGCCTTTGGACAATTTCAGAGGCCACTGAGTAACAAGGAGCTGCTTATGTTGAAGCACAGGTAGATCCGCAGTGAAGAGGGTATAAGGATCGGTCCCAGCACGCTGTCCTGTGAAACGCCTACACATTATATCGAATATAATTCATTCTTGTCATTTTTGGTAGTGACCGGAAGGGTTTCTCGATAATGGTTCTTTGAAAGAAATATATACATTCTGTAAACTAATTACCCGGAGACCATTTTCTTTTATTATCAATGGTGTGGTTCACTCCAAGTTCGTCCCGGATAATCGAACGGTTAATAAAGAACATTGTTTATCCGTTTTGAGGCGTCTACGCGAGAAAATCCGCAGTAAATTGTCAGACAACTCAGATTTGAACACGAAGACAATCTGTAAAGAAGTGCAAAGCCAAAATTTCAACAAATATTGAATCGAAAAACTACAGAATTTGCCAGATATGGTTCCCTGTGACTTATTTCTATATCCAAAACTAAAATTGCCACGTCAGGGAAGGCGTTTTGAGTCGATTGATGCATGACAAAAAATTGGCCGAAGGAGCAGAAGTCCATACCTCCATGGAAGATTGGGTTAGCCGCAAAAATCGTTTCATCGGCTCAAATAGAGCTTATTTTAAAGACGACAATTCCGATGATTCCATCGAAAAATGTGTCCTTTTAAAATAGTTCTTGGGTAGTTTTTTACAGAATCTAGAGACCCCAAATTTAGCCTGAAAAAAAATGTTATCAAGATCAATATACATTTTAATTTTTGTCTAATATTCTCTGGGAGCACCTCTAACAGGTTTTCACACGTATACGACACCGTTGGTAGAGAGTTGCGAATTCAAATCAACTAAAAGCATTCCTTGTACAGTTTGTAGTTTGGGAATAAGGTTAAGGTTAACTTAATGATAATCACTTCATTGGTCATATGGTGTATTGACAAATTATACTGGAATAATCTTTTTAACTATATATTTTTCTTGTTGTTGTTGCTTTCAAATGTATACATTAGATCGCTCTTACAGTTCTTGTTTAAGTTGTTCAATAAACCAAGGCTGTGCTTGCTGAGGTAATGCTGAGGTTGATTACTTTACTCAGCGCATTTTGATTGCAGTTTATCACGCAGCTTATGTTCATCAAATCACTTATTTAGCAATCAGCTCAAGTAAGAAATAAATAAATAAATACTATAAACAACAAAAAAATAAAAAAGAAAAACATTTCCTGTGCAGTTTTAGCCAAGCTTTCCGAAATCTACATTGGAGGGCCTAATTCACTCAGTCAAATACTCTCTCTCTGTCTCACACATACTCTCTTACTAGTTCTCCCTTTATTAGTATAATTCTTTATGCCGCCCTTTTTCTACTCACGTTATTCTGTTTGTTTGCTGCCAACCATTCTGACAATGGGCATGGCTTAAAGTTGTCAGTTACATGGTAAAAAGCTGTCGAAGTCATTTGACAGCAAAAATGCGCAGCAGTGACGGCGTTCAACAACAGCGTCAGTTAACTACAAATCTGAAGTAACTTAAATCTCATCCTCAATAAAGCCCTGCGCTTAACGTCATCGGCGTCGGCGTCGGCGTCGATGTTGACGTTGCCGGCTTGAAGCGTTGAGTCTAGCGTAGATAAATGGCTTTTAAAATAAACTAAGCACATTGCATTTATTCTTTTGTCTTTTCCTCAGCAAATTAAACCTTTTCACTTTTCGTGAAGCCAAAGCAAAGCAACGATTACAACAGCAACAAGGAATAAGACAGCATTTTGTACACACCCCAAAAAAAAAAAAAAATATGTGTTCTGGTTTATGATCGTTTCTTGAAGGTCTACCTCCATCTGTGCACCATCTCCATTTGTACTAGTAAGTATAACCACAACCCATAATCATTATGTGGCAACATAATGTCGGGCTTTCCTTGCCCGGGAGTTGCCTTGATCTAGACTTAGTACTTCTTAAACCAAATGGTTAATTTCATTTGTTGTTCGGATTTAACTTGTTACCAGCGTATCTTTTGTTTGCAAAATTACTTTTGTATGCGATATTACTTTAGCCTAATAATAGCCGAAAGCTATTATTTCAGCAATCATTTCAGCTTTGGCAATCGTAATAGTTTTCTGCGTATATCGACTCAAGATTATTGTGCTATTCACAAGAAATTTGTTGTACCATGCTGAAAAGGAATTATTTTAATTACGCATTTCATATTTTATATCCGTCAGAAACATTTGGGACATTATAACAAATGTTCTTTGATGTTACTATTTTTTTTTTTTTTTTTTTTTGTTTGGTTTTTTTTTTATATAAAACATTATACCCGTCACACATACTTTATTAGAATAAATGGGTTGCTGTCCCAGTCGGTCAGGTTTAAAGATATTTGCCTTGAATAGTACGCAAACACTATATCTTTCTGTACTATCACTTTGATACTTTGGTGCTTTTAAAAAACATTTATTTTTAAATCAAAATACTTTTATTTTATACACAAAGCACCAACCAGAATAATCTTAAAGTTTCAATTCAATACTTTACACTTTACACGTTTAACGAAGTAGTAGAAAAAAATTAAAGATTTTGAATTTTATAAGCGGTGTGCTCAAAGTCAAGAAGCAGACAAATTGACATTTATAAGGTGAAATTATATAAATTCGCCAAAACATGCATAGTCAACAAAATTTGTTACTAAATTAGAAAGAGACGGTGGCGGAATACGTCACCTGATGTAATTACATTATGGGTTTTATATTAAAAATACGACTTTTAGATGCATATATTTATTTCAAACTGATGAATATCGCGAGTAAGAACAAAATAAATAGTCAATATTAAAACGGTGATTTAATCACTGTTAACAATCACAGTGATTTTTTAATCAAATCAGGCCGCTATCATTGTTTCGATTATTTTTCTTTTGTTTCGAATTGTACTTGACGAAGTTTGCCGAAAAAATGAAAATCACAAATCAAGTCACACGATGTCTAATGAGTTTGTCACATACGTATGAGGCATTCTCTGAGCAAAAGGCACCCTAACTAAGTTTTGATTTGGCAGTAAAATATGTTGAAGTATATTTGCAAACAACTTTGTATGTTGGATAGGTTTTTAGGACTGTGTAATGAGTGGTTGCCATGTTATAAGGGTCTCAAGTTTCGAGCATTTTTTGTGGACTTTTTCAGTTATTACTAAAAATCTCTAGAATGGATAAATTTATAAAACTGAACTTTTGGAGGAGGAGGAGGAACTTATAGAGGAGTAAGTAAAATCAGACGCTTTTTGTTAGCATCGAATCTTTATGCAAATCGTATTCGATTATAACTAAAAAACGCAAAAAAACTTTCATATAAAAAAAATTAAAGCTTATATAAGAGTTCTCCTTCTATAAATCAATAAATAAATTTGTCTGATTTTACTTACTCCTCTATAACATTCACACTTTTATTCCGATTAGGACAATCTTAAGTTTTAAAATTTAGTTGTGAAACTGTCTTAATTTACAAACTCTTATAAATAAATCAAAACAATTTATTTTTTATTTGTTACAAATTTTTTTAAACTTATTACAAGCTGCAGGCTAGGGCTGTGTGATTGTTGGAAATAATCGATTGTTGATGATTGTAAAAAATTGATTGTTGGTGATTAATCATAATTATTTGAAAGTAATTTTCTTTGATATAAGTTTTTGATATTATTATATTTATTCATCTTGGTTTCAATTAAAAAATTTAAAAAAAAAGTTTTAAAAATGTAATAAAAATATTACAAAAAGGTCTTCCTTTTTCTTTTCTTTTCTTTTGTTTTTATACCCGTTACACAAAGTGTAAACGGGTATATTCAGTTTGTCCGAAAGTTTGCAACGCATTGAAGGAGACTTCGGAGACCCCATAAAGTATATATTATTGATCAGCTCGATGAGACGAATCGATTTAGCCATGTCCGTCTGTCTGTCCGTCTGTCTTGTTCCGTCTGTTGCGATGGCTGTTACTCAGAAAGTTTTAAAGATATTGACCTGAAATTTTAAACTTAAGCTTTTTGTGCTTCTAGTTACTTTGTATACCAGAACCAAGGTGCCACGCCCATTTTCAGATATAGCCCCCATACAAACTTACCACTTTTTCGACTTTTTGTATGAAAAAGTTATTATTTATAAATGCTTTTACTACAATATAGGGTAAAACACTTCTTATGGCATCCAATATCAAAAGAATGTTGCCACGCCTATTTTCAGATATAGCCCCCATACAAACTTAACGCTTTTTCGATTTTTTGTATGAAAATACGTATTATTTATGAATATATTTATTCCAAATAGGGTAAGAACACTTTTTATGTCATCCAATGTTAAATCTAAGGCGCCACGCCCATTTTTATGTATAGCTTCCATACAAACTTACCGCCCATTTTCGAGTTTTTATATCAAAACATTTACTATTTCTGAATGAATTCAATTAAATTTGGTAAAATCAATTCCAATGTCCACCTAAGTGAACACTTTCTATATGGTAAGGATCGGGCAAATATATCATAAAGCCTCCATACAAATTTGAATAAATTCATCGTGAAATTTAATCTAAGCACCTGGTGAACATATAAACTATTAAAAGTGTTGTGTAACGGGTATTTCAGCTTCGGTTCCACCGAAGTTAACGTTTTTTCTTGTTTTTTTTTTTTTTTTTTTTTCAATTTTTGGTTCTTACTTTGGAAGAGCTTTCTTATCAGCGCCAAGACTATTGTCCTGTATAAACTACTTGATTATTGATTGTTGATGAATAAATTATTGATACTTAAACTAATCGATCGCTTGAATATACAAAACAATCGATTGCTCCTTGATTAATCGATTAATCCCACAGTCCTACTGCAGGCTTTAGAAAAAACTAGAGTGAGCATTAGGGTGGTCCAAAAAAAGTTGTATGCGCTAACCTAAGATTGTTCTATATTAAAACTAAAAAGATCCGTATTTTTTATACCTTTTACACGTAGTTTAAACGGGTATATTCAGTTTGTCAAAAAGTTTGTAACGCATTAAAGGGAGGCATCGGAGACCCCATAAAGTAAATATTTTCTTAATCAGCTCGATGAGACGGGTCGATCTAGCCATGTCCGTCTGTCTGTCACTCTGTCTGTCTGTTGCGAGGTGATTCATTCGCTCAGTTTCAAAAATATTGAGCTGAAACTTAGGCTTTTCTCACTCCTAGGTAGTTCGTATGTGAAACTAGAATGACACGCCCACTCTGAGGTATAGCCCCCATATAAATTTAACGCCCATATTCGAATTTTTTTATGAAAATAGGCATTAAAAATAATTGTATTCACTAGAAATTTGGTAAAAGCACTTCTTACGTCATCCTATGTCATTTATAGGTATAGCCTCCATACAAACTTTCCACCCATTTTCGAATTTTTGTTTATGTGCAATTTTAATTTTTCCAATAAAAGCAGTGTTTTATTTTTCAATGAATTAAATCAAAATCGGTTTCTTGTGTTAGTGTGACAAAACAGTTCAAATAGTGGCGATTTTGTGTATCACTCTTCGGGAACAGTGAACCTGTCCAGTAATCGCTGATTGTTTTACGCGAACTGTGATTTTATCACTGTTCGCAGTCACTGCGAAATCGCTCTTTTGCCAACACTAAAGCTATGCTAGTCAACTGCAGTATTTTATATTCATTTATTTTTTGACTTATTATTTTTCGGATCAATAAAACTAATTTTAATAAGTTTTTCCGTCTCCTTTTTGAAAATTGCGAACAGAGCAGAGCTGCAAACTTCGTAGACTTGATAATGTTAAAAATAATAGAATAATTGTGGTGAATAAATTTTATGATGTCAGTTCTGTGGTTGAAAATTTTGTAAAATGAACTAACTAAAATAATACTTTTAACGTTTTTGCTCGAACTTCGCCGTGAGAACATTAGTGTAATAGCAATCCATCTGAATGTCTCGTTTGGATCTATATAGAGTTTATGTGAGGGTACATTTTATTACAATCTACAAAAGGAACAATCTACAAAAATAAAATTTAAAATGTAAATTTAACAACGGTTTCTATACAGTTAAGCTTACTCAGGACTACAAAATTTCTAGTATCCAGTTTATTGCGATTAAAAGAAAATTTAATTTGAAACAGAATTAGCTTAATGATTCCCTTCCAATCCCACCAAAACACACAGCAAAACCTTCCTGGCCGCCAATCCCGGCTTGGCCACTGTTTGAGAACGATTCACCGGCCTTCGACCACTTTTTTGATATTGTCGTATGTGATCCATTTTTCGTCGCCAGTCACCATCCACTTCAAAAATGGGTCGAGTTCGTTCCGTTTCAGCAGCATATCGCAGGCGTTGATTCGGTCCAGAAGGTTTTTTTTGCCTCAAATCATGCGGCACCCAAACATCAAGTTTTTTTTTTTTTTGAATCCAGCCTTCTGCAGATGGTTTCAAATCGTTTGGTGACTAACTCCCGAGATGTCATATGTCGGTATAACTCGATGCTTTCCATGATTTGATCGGTATTCGTCGTCACAGGTCTTCCGCCGGCTGGCTTATCCATGGTGTTGTTTTCACCGGCTCTGAATCGTCGAAGCTATTCCTGCGTGGTTCGAAGTGATAGAGTATCATCCCCCCAAAACACCATTAATCTCACGGAACGTTTCTCTAGCGGATTTGCCTTTAACGAAGGCGTTAGTGAACCCATATTTACTAGTCTATAATATAGCCGCGAAATTCAAAGGCAATAAGCGGAAGGGGAGATATTTCACCTTATGTATATGTTAATACTTTATGGAATATGCACGCCTTATTCCACCTCTTGTGTGCTGAAGTATCCACCTTAATTTTTGGCTTTCTTTTACGCGGAAACCACACGCTTCTACTGTTAGTTCCATATTTGTCAATAAATCCACCTAGATTACCACATTTCTATGCATTATAAAACAATATTGCTCTTCTTTAGACATGCCAATTCGCAGGATGTATTTTAGTTTAACATGTCCACAGAAATATATATTTTCAATAAACAATCAAATCAGTATCCAAAAAACAAAGCGCTAGCACATGTTGTCACTTGGCCAAATGCAGTGATGGACAAGACAAGGATTCAGTGGAACGAAAAGCAGACAAATGCAAGTAGAATGTAATTTATTGCACTTTCAAGCGGAGCAATGCCGTGGGAGCTGCGTAGTGCAGAGAAGCAGACGGAAAACGAGAAGAACGCTAGCAACGACTAAGAAGAGCAAATGCAGTGGCATTAAGTCAAGATCGTTTATAAAAATTAAATGGATTACCGGCAGAACGCCTTCATTAATTTCGGAGTAAAATTCCAATGCCAAGCCAAACACACTTAAAGATGAAGAAGAAGACAGAAGCAAAACAAAAAAAATAAAAATAAATAAAACGACAGCAACATCCTGGAGCAGGAATAGCAACAACAAAAAAATCTAAAGCAGCAATTGTATTTCTGGATTTCTCATGCTGATCCCTCGGCTCGGCTCAGAGTGCTCGCAGACAAATTTAAATTAAGTGCAAAATGAGTCGAAGCAGCAATTGTAGGTGGCAAAATCTTTTCGAAACGCAAAGCTTCTTAACATTTTTAATTTTTTTTGTTTTTTGTTTTTTAATTCTGCTTTTGTGTGTGTGTTTGTGTTTCTTGGTTTCATCGGACGCTAGCATCTTCTGAGTTAACCTTTTGACCTGTGATTTCATATGATTTGTTTATTTGCCGAATGTCCGCCATTGCTTTTCATAAGCGAGAGAGAGAGAGAGAGATAGACAGATAGAAAGTAGCATTGCTTCTACTTTGAACGACATACATATAGTACATAGTAAATGTAGTTTCCTCTATTTCCCTGTAGTTCATTCCTAACAAACTGATTTGTAATCCCTGATATGAGGTGGGCACGTTCTTCTTAGACTGTTTGAGAAATTACCAGCCCAACTGAAGAACCAAGAAATCGGCATATCGCATGGTATGGAAAGAGAGACACTACACTACACGAAAAAAAAAAAAAAACAAAGTAGAGATGAATGATGGTAAACAAATTCTAAACGACGCCGTCATGTTTCTGCTGTATTTGCCAGTTTGTTGGTTTCTTGGTTCTTTGGTTTGCTTCTTTACTCTTTTAAGCCCTCTGATACATAAGGTTTTCTCCAAATACTCCGACCGCTGCCTCATTTGGCAGTTGGCAAAATTTAACGAAGTTGCCCACTTTTTTTCTTCATTTCAAACTTGTTGCATGAACTCATTTTTTGTTTGCTGATTTCTTCCACTGTTCGACTGTTTTATGTTGTTTTTGTTGTTTTTGTTGTTGTAGTTTGGTTTGCTGCTGTCGTTGCTTCTGATGCTATTTTTGTTGTTGTTGTTGTTGCTGTTGTTGATTTGAACGCTGTCGTCATTATCATTATATACCCTGCATATCCTTCATTTCAAAGAGCGCAAACGATCTAAGTTTTATTCTGGCATGAATTATTTCCATTAGCTTTTCAACGTTCTTTCCTTCTTCGACATATATTGTACATAATGCTTCGACGAATACTTTTTCAAAGCTGACTTCTCATATCAATTTCAAGAGATCGGTTCAAGGTTTGCTGCTGCCGTCGTCACTATTTATTTTTTTATTTATTTTTTTTTTTTTTTTTTTTTTTTTGCTGAAGTAGACGAAAATTAGTTTTCTTTACGGTGAAACTAAGTCGCTTTGCTTTAACTACAACAACAACTTGTATTGAAGAATTACTAAAATTTCACGAACTTGATCAAGTTTGAAATAGAACTTTATTTTGAACTTTGTACAATGATTAAAAAAAGCAAAAACAAGAATAAAGAAATCATTTACGTTTGGTCAAATTTTTTGCTGGAACACAACTTTAAATTGTCATGTTCTGCTTCGAAAAAGTGTGCTCATGTTTTTTTATTTTTTTTTTTTGAAGCAAACTTTGTTTTGGGATAAATAGATTCTTTTGAAAAAAAAAAAAAACGGAAAGCTTTGTATTTTGACCTGTTTGCAAAAAGATAGCCTCAATAGCAGCGATTAGATAAAGTAACAGAAATTTAATTTGTTCTTCGAAGAAATAGGATTCAATGTGACTTGTAAGTGAATGCAAAAGAATGATCTTTTGAGTCGCCGTGTGATATGCGACTGTAATTTGTCTGCAAACAGTTGATTAAATCGCAGTTCGCAAAAAACTGTAATTACTGAATAGGTTCCTTGTTTGTGTAAAGCTTATATCACAGAATTGCCGAACGTTAACTTCAGTAGTACCGAAGCTCAAATACCCGCCGCACGAAACTTTAATCATTTTCTTAAAAAAATTACAAAAATAAAAGGTGAGCTTGTATGTGGTTTTTGCTTAATGGCCCGATCCTTATCATATCGGTACCATATTCAAGGGATAATAGTAGATGTCATTTTACCCAGATTGAAGTGAATATATTCATA
This sequence comes from Leucophenga varia, assembly GCA_018903435.1. NCBI lineage: Eukaryota > Metazoa > Arthropoda > Insecta > Diptera > Drosophilidae > Leucophenga > Leucophenga varia. The sequence continues at coordinate 279,840 of JAEIFJ010000992.1, forward strand.
AATCAGAACTATTTTCATAAATAATCTGAAAAATTGGCGCTAGGTTTGTATGGGGGCCATATGAAAAAATGGGCGTGGCACCATTCTTTTGAATTTGGATGCCATAAGAAGTGTTTTTACCCAATTTGTAGTAAATACATTCAAAATTAATAACTATTTTCAAACAAAAAATCGGAAAAGAGTGGTAAGTTTGTATGGGGCTATATCTAAAAATGGGCGTGGCACCTTGGTTCTGACATACAAACTGCCTATGAGCACAACATGAAGTTTTCGTTTCAATATCTGTGAGACCTTCAGTAACTTTTCGCAATGTTATCAGACGTTCAAGAGAATGGCTAAGCGCTTTGTCTCACCGAGTGATCCATGATTTAAACAAATGGGTCTTTCCTCCTTTATCGTTAAAAGCTTTCCGACAAACTGATAATACCCTCACACCATTGTGTATAAAAATCAGTTTTTTTTTAGCAATGCAGATTGTTCTTTTAACATAATATAAAAAAGCACAATAAGGGGACTTTTTTTGAAATCATGGAACTTGTAACGCCATCATTGAACGTTGATAACATTAGAAAGGTACAGGTCTCACCTTTCATGTTGAACGCAGCCAACTTCATGTTAATTTTAATGACAGTATGTTTTGTGCTTGATGAAGTTTGCGTGAATTTTGATTTAAACAAAAAGTTACCTTATTTATTAAACATACTGTATGTATCAGCATTGCTTTATTTTGAGCCAAACGGCTTGGGGCAATGTCCGCCCGACACAAAAGACAAATAACGTTGGATCCCAAAGAAATTAAGGAAAAATAAATCAATTTTACTATTTTAGTGCGGTATTTGGGTTGCAGAAACCAGTCGAAGTTGAGGTGATCGGGCCATGTTAAAGGATTTTGAAGAGAATTTGTTCGTGAAAATGACATCGACGACTACTGGTTCCAACAGGACGGTGCCACACAGCTCGAGCAACAATCAATTTATTGCGACCATTGTTCCCTGGGCGATTGATATCGAGATCACCTGATTTGACGGCACCAGACTTCTATTTGTGGGGTTATTATCTAACAACCAATTCAAGGTATACGCTAACAAGCCAACGACTCTAGCTGCCCTCAAGAGCAATATTCAAATTTAGTTGCCAAGGCCAGAGGTGGCCATTAGCTCGATATTATTTTAAAAAAGTGATTATAATAAATCGCCTTAGATCAAAATAAAAGATTTTTCAAATGAACAACAAAAAAAATTTTTTTTCTTACTTTTTAAGAAATATATGCTTCCACTTCCAATGACCCAACCTGTATAATATATCAACTTTTTAGCTAAAAATACAGAAATAAACAAGGAACAAGGAAAAACGTTCACTTCGGTGGAACCGAAGCTCAAATACCCGCCACATCTGGGTTTAGTTTATTTTTGAGCATCAGTAGTTTTGGTAAAGTAGTCCGATACAACCGAAGTTTAGAGACAATAATGTGGTCAAATGTTAACCTTTAGGAGAAAAATTAGTAAATGGATGCTGACTTTGTATTGGGGCTACATGTTATAGTGGTCTGATCCTTATATTATCAGTAGACTATTTATATGATGACCCTAGAAGTGTTTTTTACCACATATGGAGTGAATGCATTCATAATTACTAGCTATTTACACTAATCAAATAGAAAATGGGCGGAAAATTCTTACGGGGATAACATAAAAAGTGTTTTAACCAAGTTTTGAGTGAGTACCTTCATAAATACTAGCTGTTTTCACACAAAAGATCGAAAAAAAACGGAAAGTTTGTATAGGCGCTATATTTTGATATATGATTTTAACTGATTAGGACTAAGAAAAGCTTACGTTTCGAGTTTCAGGTCAATATCTTTAAAACTAAGCGAATGAATTGCATAAATACAGACGGACAGACTGACATGTCTAAATCAATACGTATCGATGAGGTGATCAAGAATATATATACTTTATAGGGTCTACGATGCCTCCTTTAATGCGTTACAAGCTCTCCGACAAAATGAAAATAACCTCCACACTATGTGGCGGGTATAAAAACATTAGCTTCGTTGAAACCGAAGCTGAAATACCCATCATATAACACTTTTAATAGTTTATATGTTCACCACCTTGAGGCTTCATGTTGTAATAGGACTTAGGTGGACACTGGAATTGATTTTACCAAATTTTAATTGAATTCATTCAGAAATACTAAATGCTTTCATACAAAAACTCGAAAATGGGCGGTAGGTTTGTATAGGTGCTATACCCAAAAATGAGCGGGGCACCTTGGATCTGAAAATTGGAGTAAAAATATCTAAATATCTACAGCATCTAAAAAATGGGCGCTAAGTTTGTATGGTGGCTACACCTAAAAATGGGCGTGGCACTTTCATTTTCAAACTTAACTTAGTCGTTGCCTAGAAAAGCTTAAGTTCAACGTTTTATTTTAATATTTTTATATCTTGACCGAAAAAGTTGCATTGTAATATACGGACAGACAGACGGACATGGCTAGATCGATTCTCCTCTTTAAGTTAAGATAGAATATATGTACTATGTAGGTTCTACGACATCTCCTTCAATACGTTACAAACTTTCAGACAAACTGAATATACCCTTCATACAATACTATGTGGCGGGTATACAAATTGGTCAAAAATCAATTCTGGATTTTCAAAGGGGGCCCATGACTAAATTTCAGAAATCTCTTGAACTCGCCAAAAATATTTGTAAACCATCTTTCAAGTCTCTAGTCCTCTCCGTTACGGAGTTATAAAAAACGTGTTAAAAGAGATGGTACATCCGTTTTGGGGTCCCCAAGTGGGTCTAAATTTCGAATTTCAAAAAAATACGAAAAAGCCCTCACAAATATTTTTTAACGACTTAATTTAAGGTCTCTGGGTATATTTATTCTAAATATGAGTCTGTGGTCGAACCAAATTACAAAAAAAAATAATAAAAAAAAAATAACCCATTTTTGATCCTCCACTTGGCCTCAGATCAAAATTTTTAAATCGCTTGAATGCGTCGCAAATATTTTGTAATGCACGTAACATTAAGTCTCTATATCTTACCATCCCAGAGATATAGCTTTTTCGGTTTCAAGGCCCTTATAATGGCCCTGATCAAAATTTTCCGAAATCCCTTCTAAGTGCTCACTTTCACCATAAAAAATTTAAACTTTCTATCTGTAGCCGTTTGACATGTAGGCCCGTGAATAAATGAATAAAGGATTGAATCAGTCAGGTAATAGATGTATGTATACTTTATATGGTCTTTCATGTCTTCTTCTGCCTGTTACAAACTTTGCCATAAAGTTAGGATACCTTCGGGTACAGGGTATAGAAATTTGTAAAAATACTTCCTTAAAATTAAAGCAAATGACACGCATCCTTTTTTTTTTGACGATGAAGGAACATACTACAAATTTATGAATCTTTTTATCTTGCGTGGTGTTAAACTCTCTCTCTCTTTCTCTGTATTTCTCTCTATGGTTAGTCCTCTTCATTTGCGTTACATGCCAAAAAGTAAAATTAAAAAAAAAATATTGATTTTTTTTTTAAATTATTTGTTTATTGATTTTGTTCTGTTTTTACTAATGAATTCGGTTTTATGTTTACAACTTTTTACAAAACTTTAACTAAACTTAAATGTATTATGTTATTTTTATTTTTTAAATATCGTCTAGCAACACTTTTACAAAAGTGCACATCCTACATAAAAATACTTAAATAAATAATAAAATATTAAATAGAATTTACAAGTATCTCTATTCTTAAGGAAAATATTATTAATTTTATTTTTTTGTTTGCATTTTGTTTTTGTACAATACAATGGGCAATAACGGAAGCATGAAATTTTTTATTTATTTATAAATTAATAATAAATTTAATTAAGTGCACTTGGTTCGTGTCTCGACTAATTAAATATCTTAAATCTATTAAGAAAATGCTTAACGTTTATGGCTTTTTTTGTTTTTAAAGTATTTTCTAACCAAGTTTTTTTTTTTTTTTTAATTTTTTAATTTAATACGAAATTTATTATAAATAAGAGTCTTTATTGGCTTTGTAGTCTTCGAAAATTATTTACACATTGAATGTATCTTGTTTTATTTTTTGTAGGTATTGTTTTTTTTTTGAAGAAATGTACATACTTATGCATGTATGTGTTATGTATGTGTGTGTGTGTTTGTATGAGTATTTCTGTACTTTTATGTAAATATACATGTGGATTTATTTATAAACGTGTGGATGAGTACCTAACTAATCTAGTTGGGAATGTTTAAGGTGCAAGTAATACTATCCGCGCTGTGCAACTTATTTTAATGGCAAAATTCTAACTCTTCTCACTGTACACGTATCTTCGTTTGCTTTTAGTTACCACAGCCGATTGCGACGTGCAGTCAATCCCCTCTTCACACTCTTCTTCACTGAAAGCCAATTGAAATTCTTAACTGCTAAATGCTAATTAGAACTAACTTTACATGCCTATAATCACTTTTGTTGTTGTTGTTGTTGTATTTTAACATCTTTGTTTTCTTTACATCCTCGTGCCCACATTTGCGCGTTGGGATTGTTGAGGCGGTCCATGCCGTGGCAGAGAGACCATGTGATGTGTAGTTGGTGCGCCGCCCAGTGGCGAAATTGAAGGCGAACGTGTTGCTAGCGGTGAGAGTGAGGGTGAGAATGATGGTGACATGGCGGACGAGGTGCTAAATCCACTTGTGGCGTCATGACTTATAGGTGAGCGTGGCAGCATATATTGTGAGCCGACGCCACCGACTGTCTGAACGCTGTTTAAATGATGTTGAACATTTGGCGGCAGGCGCAAGCCACCACCTAATACTGGCATATTTATAGAGCGGGGCGCTACGTTCGTTAGCAGTGGTGGCGGTATGTGTGGTTTGACGATAACCGCCGAATGAGCCAGCGACTGTTTGCTCTTTCCGCTTGATGATGCACCACCACCGCTGGCGCCGCTATGTACAGACATGGTATCGTCTTTCAGTCTGGCAATTTCAGAAAAAAACATGCGCCAACGGTTGATATTGTGGGCCCCAATCGAGTAAATAGTCCCAGTTATAGCTGCCAGTTAGTTCCTCCTCGCTGTGTACAATTGAACTAAGCGAACCATTCATGGAAGGTCCAACATTACCACTGCCGACTACCACCGGTACATCTCCATAGCCAATAACATGATCAACGGCAGTGCCAATGCTTCCAGCTGTGGTAGCTGCATCGTCTGCACTGCTACCGCGCTCAGAGCCCGCTCCAGTTACATCGTTTAGTTTGGCATAGATCAGATTCGTAATGTCTGAGCGCGCTGTCGGATCCTCATCGAACATATGCAATGAATCGACCATTGGCATTGGATGGTGCAAATGTGCGTCCTTACTTGAACCGGCCATACTTTCGGAACAGTGACGTGATGAACTAGAAGCAGCGCCATTAGGATCGCGATCAACAATACCGAGACGTGCCAGATACTCCTGTGTATTTTGTACGGATATGTCCGAGATGCGACCATCATCGCTACCCACAGGTCCAGCGACACCATTGCCACGTTGGTGCAACGGACCCTCATTGATCATGCGTATTTCCTCATCTTCACCGTCATCTTCAGCAGAGCCACGACCGCTTGAACCACTTTGTTCGGATCCCGATAATTCCGATGTTGTAGCTGCACCTGAATTTGAGCTTCCTGGATGTGGACCGTATGGTGGTATCTCATCGTATTTAGGTGGTGCAAACTGTCCAGCAGCCACTGCAACTCCATGGGCAACCATGCCGCTTCCAGCGCCGCCAGTTACACCACCACGTATTGGAATTGTGTCGAATGCACTCGGATCAACGTAACTATTTGAGCTACCCACAGTCTCTGCACTCAAATGTGGCTTGACAACGTTACGCGGTTTGCGGCTGCGCATATGTATGAAAAGAAAGATGCCCGCTGCTGCGCAGAGCACCAACAAAAAAGCAATGAGAAGACCCAAAGCCCAGTTGGCAATTCCACCTTCATTGTTGCTACCGCTACCGCCGATACCAATACTACTGGCCACATTGGTGTTTGGATCAGCAAGCGGATCAAACGTAATCTCAACTACAGTCATGTTGGTTAAAGAGCCTTGGCGGCCAGACGATGCAGCGATTACCAAGCTGATATCGCCACGCCCATCAGCGTCAAAGTTATCGTCTAATTTCTTTTTGACCAATACTGCGCCGGTAGTGCGATTCACCTTAAAATATGCATGCTGTGTGCTTAATTGATATACGATACGTCCGTCTGGGCCACGATCGGCATCGGTTGCCGTGACTTGACCCACAACAAAGCCCAGCGGTAGGTATGAGCGTGATGGTAGAACAAAGCGATATGTGCGTTCGGTAAACTGCGGCGTGTACTCGTCCATTGATTCGATTTGAATGCAAACCTTAACATGAGCATTGCGCCCTCCAATATCGGTGGCACGTAACATGAAATTGTAGCGACTACGCTGCTCGTAGTCAAAAACAGCATTTGCCGTGACAATGCCTGTCTGTGGATCAACACGAAATAATTTCCATGAAATATCGTCCGTGTCCGTACTACCGCTACTCTTTGCAGGAACGATGCTGTAGTTAAGCTGGCCGAACGGACCGCGATCTAAGTCGGTTGCACGTGCTGTGAATACTGAACTGCCAACTGGCTCATTTTCACCCACAAACTCTATATACTCAGCAACCGGAAAGCGGGGTTCATTATCATTTTCATCGTGCAATGTCAAACGGAATGGTTGTAGACTACACAGTGGCATCAGAGCACTGTCGCAGGCACGAATAATTAGCTCATAGCTTGTCGCTCCGCTGTCGTAGTCCAGCTTGTTATTCACGAAAAGAACGCCAGTCACCAGATCAATCGTAAACATACGTTCATCGTTGCCTGATGTTATGTCATACACTACCTCTGAATTTGGTGTATTCTCTTGATCTAGATCAGTGGCGACAATTTGGGCAATCGAGTGCCGGAGTGGTGCCGACTCGCTGATTTCTGCTTCGTACTTTGTGCCTGCTTCAAACTTTGGTGCATTGTCGTTTGCATCGAGCACCGTAACAAAGACATTTATGGCGGCACTTGAGTTGTCTGCGACCTGTGCAAGTTGTTGGCCACCGCCAGCGCCTTGATGCTCGTTCATAACCAGGCGCAGCTTGTACAGATCATTGCGTTCACGATCAAGCGGTTTTACCAATATTATAGCTCTGGATTGATACAACTCAAATACGTTTTCCTCGTTGCCAGCAACAATGCTAAATACAAGATTGGAATAATCAGCATTTGCGTCCAGCACATCCTGGCTTAGGCGCAATACAACAGTTCCAAGGGGTGCATCCTCGTCTATTTGTGCGCGATACTGCGTCTGCAAAAACTGCGCACGACCTGCAGCGCTATTACTGGGATGCACACGCAATACAGTCGAGCTGCGCAAAGGTGGTAGACCAGCATCCTGAGCATGAATCAGCACAAAATAATCACCACTTGGGGAATTAGCTATCGGCGGCAGCATACTCATATTTACTGAAACAACGCCGCTCGTTTCGTGCACCGAAAACCCACCTATGGCCGGTTCAATGCTGTAGCGTATCAACGAATTGCGGCCTTCAGAATCAGCGTCTGTTGCGTTCAATGTCAAAAGCTCTTGCTCTGATGAGGCCAGAGCAACGCCATTGTTAGCTTGTTCGCTCAACGCCGGTAAAATAGAAAAGTAAGCTGGCGGCTGTTGCGCCAGAAATTGTGGCGCATTGTCGTTCTCGTCGCCAACCCTTACTGTTAGCGTTGTAGATACTTCATGCACCGCATCCGATGCGGTGATTTCCAACTCAAATTCCTGCTGCAATTCATAGTCAAGAGGTCGCTTTAGTACTACTTTGCCGCTATAACGATCAATGGCAAATAACACTTTTGACTCCATCTCGGCACTATTCGAGTCATACATTGAGTCTGCTGCGCTTAAGCGGTACGTTAGCGTTGGATATGTGTCAACATCGTTAGCGGAGATTGTTGTGATAACTGTGCCTAGTTCGGTTGCTAAAAAGAAAAATGGTAAAGAATTTGGGGAGAAAAACAATTAGGAAAAGTAGGTCAGAGTTGGTAACTTAATCAAGTGACATTTTGAATTTAAATACTTTTTTATTTGCTTGCAAAAAAAAAAAAGTTTTACTTACCTTCACTAACGCTGATGACACTGTGTGGCGGAAACGTTGGCTGGTTGTCGTTGACATCCACAATCTGCACACGTATCGTTGCGGTGCCTGTTAGCTGCGGCACCCTCATCGGTGGCAATAACCTTCAGCTTATACATGTCGCGAATTTCTCGGTCTAGCACAATGTTTGTTTTCACGATGCCGCTGAATGCCGGCTCGATGACAAACGCATTGTCGTGGTTGCCATCTACGATGTGATAGCGCAGATTCGCATTAGCGCCTGCATCCGCATCGAAAGCCTTTACCTGCACCACAAAATTGCCCTTGCTATTGCCCTCCCACACAGTCGTGATATATTGCTGCTGCGTGAAATGTGGACTGTGGTCGTTCTCATCCTCTAGCTCAACAATCAATTCCGCATAGCTAAAAAAGCAGCGGCTTGCCATCAGTACGCGCAATCAGCACCAGTCGCATCTCGTGCGATTGCGTCGATGTGAGTGCGAACGAGTTAAGAGACAGCTCGCGTTGGCTTCGCCTTTGGCCGCTACTTGCTGCTACCAAATTTGTTGCATTGTTAAATGCAACATTCGCAACATCAAAGCTGTCTTCAGTCTCTTCAGTATCGGCAACAATATCATCACTGCTGCCATATTGCATGGCACGTCCGCGTCCGTGCTTGTCCAGCGCACCGAAACCATTTCCATAGCGTTCGTAATCCAGGGTTGCGGGATTGCGTACTTTTATTTCGCCGCTTGTTGCATCAATGGCAAACACACCATCTTCATTACCTGCGCCAAAAGCGTAGGTAATCTTCTGACGACGTCCATCGGATCGCACGGCAGCCACTTGCAGTACATGTGTACCCACAGCGGAGTTCTCGCGCAATTTTACGCGATAGCTCTCGTTCTGAAAACGTAGTACCGGCAAATCAGACGGCATATCGCCTACACGAAGCTCAATCAATCCTACGCTGCTCTGTGCCGGCGTACCCTTGTCGCGTGCAATTACCTCTAGCTGCAGCAAACGACCTGACTCACTGGCAAGGCTTTGTGTTGCACTGAGCACGCCTGTATTGGGATTAATCCGAAATTTATTGCGTACGCCAGCGACAACATCTGATTTGAGTTCATAAAGTATCTCGCTATTTACACCACGATCCGCATCGTGTGCACTAACTTGTAACAAAGTTTGTCCCGGTTGTATCAATGCTGCTACCTGTGCCCGAAAAGGATAACGTTCAAACACTGGCTTGTTGTCGTTTACATCATCAACTATTATCTGCACAGGAACATGCGCCGAACGTGCATCGTAACGGCCGCCATCGGTTGCCACCACCATGAATTGGTAGCTGCTTTGGAATTCACGATCAAGTTTGCTGTAAGTTAAAAAGTGAAGATTCACGTTAGTCAATACCAAAGGCATTACGTACAGGAGTCAGGCTTATTTAAATCGACTTCATTAGCATGTAAACGGTACAAAGCTTAAGATTGAATTTTCAATCTAATATCTTTAAAACTGAGCGAGAAAATCGCGGAGCATCTAACAGGCACACAGACGGACAGATAGTGGGCATGGCTAGATCGATTCGTCTTGACAAAGTGGGTAAGAATATATTTCATGAGTAACAAACATTCCGACAAACTGATAATACCCATTTGACACTATGTGTGATGACTATAAAAATAATGTCAAACCATTTTCAATGCTCTTGGTCTCTTGGAAAAATGGCAACAAAAGAAATAATACACTTTTCTATCAAGTCCATTTGTCCTTGATAAAAGCACAATCGCGCTTAATATAAGAACAACTCGTTCTTGATTCAAATTGAGACTAATTTGTTCTAGTAATAAGCGAAATATGCTTGATTCAATTTTAACTGTGCTTTATTATAGCAAAACTCAGCTAACCCTTATTTGACCACGAATGAGATTGATATAAGTTGAAAGTTTTGAGAGGAATAACTGTAAATTAAAATAAAGAAGAGACAAGAAGTTATGCTTTTTAAAAAAAGTACATAACTTTTTGCCATGATGCAATTATGAACAGGTGAAGTAATCTACAACTATCTCTTTCTGTTTTGCTCTCATATTTAGTTGAGTTTTATGTAGAAAGAGTTAGATAAAAGGAATGGACTGAGCTTTTGTCGTGGCCCACTGATTTAATCGTGTTCGTGCGGTTTTGTGCAGCTTTCAGAAAAATATATCTTCTAGTAGCCATCCAAAGTTGCGTCTTGAGTAAACAACTTAGGAATGCCAACTAATTTGGATAATTTTTAGAAGAAGCCTTAGTACTTTTAGGTAAAGCTTTTTATTTTTAAAATGCTTGAAGCGACCTCATCTGAAATACGACATAACGCATGCGCAGAACTAACTCATTGAAAAGTTTCATGTTGGCTTAATTATTTTGTTGAAAGTTTTTGGCATTTTGAAATTAGAATTATGAATAAAAGAACCCATATTTTCATTAGTACATCCATATTTGGTGAAATTTTACTATATTTATATGAGAAAATTTTGTATTTCAAACTTATTTAATATTGTTTCACTATCTAATGTATGAGAATCATAAATGATCAAATGAACGACTTTCTGCAGTTCCTACAAAGCAAAGAACAACCACAACGACAAAAGGCATCGAAGTGTGTCCTTCAAAATGACTCCTGAACGGTGGACGAAAAATTGACATCAGACAAAGTCACTTGTCTCTTACGATGCATTGTCAGATGCTGTTGTGTCCTCTGCTTTTCCATTTCATTTTGTTTTTGTTTCGAGCTTTTGTATGTGTTTTTGTTTTTTTTTTGTTTTATGTTTTGCAACAAGCAATTGTTGTCATCATTGATTGTCAATAAGCATAAATTTGCACCAGAGGGGGTCTGAATTTTTTTTTTTTTGTCGGACTAAAACATTGCGTTCGTCGGGAATTCAGTTTAATATGTGCACACACAAGAACAACAGAAGCTCTCTTCCTCTCCGTCAAAGTTTCAGCTCCCACTTTTTGTGGTCTTGGTTTTAAAACAAACAAGTCAAAAACAAGAGCAAAAACTACTGACAGATAAACAACAATTGTGTAGCAACTGGAGGATCAAAAGAGTAAGAGATGCTTTGTAGGATTGGTAAGCGCTATTTTTAGAGTTGATTTTAAGTCAACCATATTCAAGCTAAGTACTATTTATTGTTCAGATCCTGCGCAATAACAACCACAACAACAACAACAACATTCTTGAATCTCATCTCAGATAATTTGTTGTTTATGTTTATGACTCGTAGCTGTGACCTATCCTTATGTGTATAGTGTGTGTATGTGTGTGAGTTAATAATAAGCGTAGGCAGATTCGATGCTGTATTTGTATTGCATAAAATATTTCGAAATGTTTTTCAACCTTCGCGCAAGATCTTTGGTAAAGATAAGATTGTGCGATACGATATGCGCAAATTGAGTTAAATTGTCTTCTAGTCTACAACAGCAATGAATTAAAACTGTCTTACTACTTACGAGTATATGCATTCATATATAAAGAACATTGTATTAACGTCTACAATGGCTGCGTGAACTTATGAACTCAAACTAAAGGCCAAATGGCAACTTACCCAACTGTCGTGATGAGTCCACTTTTGCTGTCAATCGCAAACTGCCATTGTGTCTCATTAGCGAGCGCATAAACGATTCTCGCATTGACGCCCAAATCGGAATCGGTCGCCTTTATGCGAATCACACTCATACCGATTGCAGCATCCTCTGCCACATGTGCCACGTACTTTGGCAGCTCGAAGCGTGGATTATTGTCATTTTGGTCCTCGACAATGATGCTGATGTTGCAGTGGCCCTGATAACTGATAGAAGCACCACGATCCGCTGCTTGCAATTGCAATGTGTAGCGTGAGTGTTGCTCACGATCTAATGGACGCGCGGTCAATTCGCCTGTACGCGAATCAATGCTGAATTTATTACCATGGTTGCCACCTGTTGCCATTTTGATAAACAAAGATAAAAGAGTAAAGAGGAGAAAAAACAAAAAATCAGTCATGAGATACATATGCATTTATTTTTCTTTTCTTATGATCAAATCTAAAGCTAAAGCATTGCGAACACACAACTTACCAATTATGCTGTAAACGATTTCGGCATTCTGTCCCTCATCCAGATCAGTCGCTACAACCGTGTGTATAACAGCCGTTTCACTATTCTCCGGCACGAGAGACCGTAGCATGAACCCGGACGAAATTCAGGTGCATGATCATTAATGTCAACAATCGTTACGATAATTGTGGCAATGTCAAATTGTCCGTTTGTCAATGCCGCTTCAGTTTTACTGCTGCTGCTGCTGCTGTCCGATGAACGTTGCTTACGTCCTGCACCGATGCCGGCACCAGAAGCAGCTACGAGTCGATTGGCGTCGCGCACATAGATTGGAATTGTATAGCGTGCCTTTGTCTCACGATCAAATTGGCCGCGCGTGGTGACAATGCCGCGCTGGCTGTCAACGTGAAAGTGAGTATCGCCGGCACCTGTTGGGATTTCGTAGGTGAGATTCACTGTAAAAAGATAGAAAAGCGAAAGATTCAGATACAAGATATTGCATGTGTTGAAATATGCTGAAAAATCAACTTATTAGGTTTGGGTTAGAGGACACAAATAAAATCAACATAATTGCTGATTTTTCATCACATTTTTTTTTTTTTCAAACTGTTTTGGCCAACTTACCATTATCGCCACCAAGTACGGTCTTTGCACCAACTTGCAGCACAAAAGTGCCGCTCTGTACGTTTTCTAGAACGTTTGCATTGTAAACAGCTTGCATGAAACGCGGTGGATTGCTGTCGGTACCCTCCACAATAATTTCCAATTTTAGCAGAGTTTGCTTAGGCGCCGGCGAACCATGATCGCTAGCGCTAATGACCAAGTTAAAGCTATTATGTTTGCCCGACTGATGCTCGTCATCTGCAGCAGCAACACCAACACCGTTACTATTGGAAAACGCTGGATGCGGCAGTGTTTTGGCCAGTTCAATGAAACCAGATTGTGTATTTATGCGAAATCGTCCGTCAGCGTTACCACTGACAATGTCATAATTAATGCGTCCATTGTCGCCAGCATCACGATCGATGGCTACAATATGCGTAACAACATCGCCAATGCGTGTGGCATCGCTTATATAAATAATACTGCCCGAGGTTGCGTCCGCACTCAATGCGTTGGCCGATAGTGTGGGTGCAACAAATTGCGGTGCATTGTCATTGACATCGGTGACCTTCAAACGCACTGTCACCGACGTCTGTAAGCGTTCGCTAACATTCGATGATTGATCCAACGCTTGAACTATAAGCGTGTACTCCTTGATGCTTTCATAATCAAGCTGCGTGTGCAGCGTTAGTGCACCCGTGAATCCGTCAACAGTGAAAAGCGGCAGCGTCAATGTGGCGTCGTGCTCAGTGCCGCCGCCACTGCTATTGTTGCTGTTGCTGTTCATGGGCGCGTAACGCAACAGCTTATATCTAAGTTCACCATTAGTGCCTGTATCGGCATCCGTTGCAGTAAAATTGTACAGCACAGAGCCAATTGGCGTCGCTTCAGATATGAGCAACTCAATTGGATCTTGCGCCCAGCGTGGTGCATTGTCATTTACATCGGCAATTTCTATTTTTATTGTTATGGCGCTACTTTGCGGATTATTAGTGGCCGATGTATCGAGAGCACGAATTTCTAAGACGAAATTCCGATTGCAGTTCGCGATCGAGTTGACGTGACACAACCAAACTGCCCGTGTGCCGATCTATATCAAAAGCACCTTCTATTTGATCCTTGGTCAACGGTGTGAGCGTGTATGTCACAAAGAGATTATTTTCGATGCCATCGCCTTCACTGTTACTGTTACTGATCATATTCTGTTGATCGCCCGAACGTTCATTTGGTCCTATTGAACCGACGATTTGACCCACAGCAGCATCCTCGCGTACCTGTACGTGCAAAAGAAGAAGAAGAAAAGAAGGTAACATACGAAACAATTAAATTATTTTCATTATTATTAAATGGTGTGAATGGCTAAGACTGCGTTAACAGGGTACGGTACTACATAAGCCACAAGCAAAAATATAAAAAAAAAAAAAAAAAAAAAATGCAATGCGTATCTTAATCTTAACAACAGTGTTGAAATCCAATCTTGAAGCAATAATTCATACTTGAAGATTACGAATGCTGCAGAACGTTTAAGAAAAATTCATTTCTTTTGCATACATTTTTTTTTTTTTTTTTGATATTTTTATTACATTTGTTTTTTTTTTTTTTTGCTTTATCTGCAAGCAGACCCAAACTGACACAGAAAGTCCAAGTATAGCGGCCGGACGAGTGCAGCGTGTGTGTGAGGAAAAATTTAAGAAAAAGGCAGCAGCATCAGCAGCAGTCAAAGCATTAAAAAGAAATTATGCATTCCAGCCAAGTTTGGTGGACCCAAAAAAAAAAAAAAAAAAAAAAAAATGAAAGAAGAAAATTTGTGCGCATCAAAGACTAAACGAAGGGACAACATTTTTACAAGAGAAGAATTTAATATGCAAAACCGCAAAAACCATTCGCCCAGTACGCAGGCAGGTAAGCAGGCAAGCAAGCAGCCAGTTGGTAGGCGTTTTGGATTCGAGACGCAAGAGGTTGCCTCAGTTGAAATCAATGTGGAGGATGTGCAAAATTATTTTCAAAAAAAAAAAAAAAAAATATAAATAAAAAACATTGAAAATATTGTTTAGGTCGCCAAAATGGAGACACAAAAATGACAGGGACGAGATTTATGCCTCAAAAAAGCGAATGGTCTCAGACTCAGAGTTGTATGTAGCTGCAGCAGAAGCGCGCAAGCGCGGAGCGGTATGTTTAAGAATAAGCTAGTAGTTAAGTATTAACGACTACTGCGGTTTTGTTTTGGTTACGCATCGCACTCAAAATTATGCAAAGAATTGCATTTCTGAAGCACCACACACATCATCATCAGCAGCAGCAGCATCATCATTCTACCAAAATCTTCAATATGTGTGGACAAACGCTGAAACCGAGGGAAGCTGCATGTTCAAAATGGCGTATGATTTGTTGAACACTTTTATGGGCGCACAAAAAATGAGTTTAATCTTCTTTGCTTTGTCTTTTACGCTTTCGCAAAACCATTTTTTGTATTCATTCTTTCTGTACATTTTTTAAGTCGGATAATAGTTTACGAGGCAAAATGGGTTAACCGCGTCATTTGAAATGAGAATTGCTTAATTACAACTCGAAATTAAGGTTTATAAATTATCTGGCAAAAAGATTTGATTGGCAAAGTTAACAGAATTTGTGCTCAGTTTAAAATAACTAAAAAATGCTTCAAATGTTTAAGAAGTTCAAAATCTTTTTTTTTTTTTTTTGCACCAGGAAGTGATAAAATATGCTTTAAGTAATTGTTTTTATTGTAGTACTACAATATTTGTTGCATTACAATGACTGCTCGAAATATGTCAACGCCAACGCAGTACAAAAACAAAGAGCGGCAAAGAATTCACAACAGCAGACAAAAAAAAAAAAAAATAAAGAACGAACGAACAAAAAAAAAAAAACAAAACATTCAAAGAGAAGCCGCCGCACGGCCGCTGGACAATAAGACATGAGTTGGCATGGCGCGCTTGAAACGCAACGAAATGTGTCAATTTTAATTGTGGCCGAAGCGGATTTAAGGGCCTCATCTGCAGCAGCAGCAGCAACAGCTAGCAGCAGCAGCAGTAACATGAAGACGATGACGCCGACAATCATGATGATCATCATGATGATGACAACAACAACAGCGACGACGTCGTCGACGACGATGACGATGAAGACGACGTCGTAGCGGAGAGGCAATTAAATGCATGTCAAAGCGTCTCAAGAAACATTGTGGCCGCAGAGGCGGTGGCGGTTGCAACGTTTGCAATGGCAATGGCAATAGTGTCGAAGGGAATGCCAAACGGAAAAGGTATGCAAAACATGTGCGAATCGAACGTGATGAAAATGATAAGAGGCAGCGGAATGTGGAAGTGGCAAGAGCATTCGTACATATGTGCATATGGTCGATCTAAAGTCAAAGTCAATGTCAAAGGAACTGCCAAGAAAACGTCTGATTTTTTTTTAAATTGCAGTTAATAGGCGAAACTGTGCAAAATGTCAAAGTGTCAATTACGCATGCGTATGTAATAATCACGCAGAGACAAAGCCCAAAGCGAATTGAGTTGTCGACAACGTTTTAAAACATTGCATTATGACAGTTTTTGTTTGCAATTTGCAAAGTAACTCCCACGTAAGCACATTAAAAAAACAGTACGAGAAATGATTCAGTCATACGACTGCTCCAGTACAAAGCACATTGGTCCCAAATTCAATTTTTTTTTTTTTTGGTAGAAATTTAAAAAATAAATATACTGACCTATAAGTTTGTACATTTGATAGACACAGAATGTATAGCAACCGAAAGAAATGTTGAGACCAATTTAACAATGCCCTCTCACCGCCCATGTTACCCGCATGCCTTCCACAGTTTTAACTATTTGGTTCAAGCCTTACGCGTAGATAATACAGATTCTGACCTGTTTAATTAAATTTCCAAATACCGCTCAAAAAATTTATACAAATTGATCTTAAAAAAATTATCAATAATCACCCTGATGGAAAATTCAACTGAAGAATATATTGCTCTCCAAAAACGACATTCATATTATTTATTCGGCTATTTTGTCGTACATAACATTATTTTGTCCTCCAAGTTCACCGAGGCGGAAAGTGACCCAAAGAAAACAGGTTAACTTCGTGGAACTGAAGCTGAATTACGCGCTACACAACACTTTTAATAGTTTCTATGTTCATAGTTTATATGTTCTTATGTTCATAAATTTTATGGAGTGAATATGTTCATACACTTTGTTTAGGCAAATACATCGAAAAACGTGGCAAGTTTGTATGGGGCACCTTGGTCCTGACATACAAACTAACTAGGACGCACAAAAAGCTTAAGTTTAAAATTTCAGGTCAAGCATCTTTAAAGGACTTTCCGAGTAAAACGCTTCGCAACAGACAGACAGACGGCCATGGCTAAATCGATTCGTCTCATCGAGCCGATCAATAATATATATACTTTATGGGGTCTCCGATGCCTCCTTCAATGCGTTGCAAACTTTCGGACAAACTGAATATACCCGTTTACACTATGTGCAACGGCTAATAAAAATTCCTGGGAACCGCGGCTTTGAATTATTATGTAGAGGCGAATTCAGTCCAGTTTCCATTACATTAATTTCCACATTAGTCATTTTAAATACCCAATCTGCAAGCGCATCTGTCTTATGGCCACTTAATAAAAAAAAATTTAAGCATTTTAAAAGGGGGCAACAGGATGCAAAAATAATTAAAATCGTTGTATTGTACACAAAACTAAGTAACATTCCAGTGTTAGAAGTTAGGACAATCCATGACAATCTGGTATACTTTTTCCCACGAAGTACAGAAACATTTAGCTTTGACGTATTTGGGACATCACTTCACAAAAGCACACAAGATTCTTAAAGTAAATATGTTTATTTTTTACCCTGTACCCAAAGGGTAAAAGGGTATATTGTTAGTGGAATGTATGTAAAATGCAGAAGGGCCAAGATAGACAATATAAAGTATATATATTCTTGATCAGCATTGGAAGGGAGTCGAACTAGCTATGTCTGTCTGTCCGTCCGTCCGTCTGTCCGTCTGTCTGTCCTGCTGTCTGCCGTATGAGAGAGATTATCTCGGAGACTATAAGAGATAGGGCCACCATATTTGAAACTTAAACTCTCCAGAACCGTCAAGTGTTCACTTGCAAACAGTTTTTCTCTAGACCCCATTTTAAGGGGTACCCCAAACAAATGACCCCAAAATATTAGGTTTTTGCTTAAAAACGTCATTGTTTTTTATTGTAGGAAGTTCAAACTTAGTATAAACTATGTCTCTGATAGTCCCTAAAATATCCCAATATGGGCAGGACCAATAAAATTTTAGGTATAGCCCCCATACAAATATACCCCAAAATTTTAGGTTTTTTGCATAAAAACGTCATTGTTTTTTATTTTAGGAAGTTCAAACTTAGTATTAATCATGTCTAAGATAGTCCCAATAAAATATCCCAATAGGGGTAGGACCAACAAAATTTTAGGTATAGCCCCATATAAATTTACCTAATTTTTCAAGTTTTTGTTTGAAAATTCAATACAATAAGGTATATACAAAGATAGGACTTAATTTAAGGTACATATTGATTGGGTACAGGGTATCTTGCAGTCGAGCATACTCGACTTCAGCGTTCTTTCTTGTTTAATTATTTGACTGAAAACATGCGTGCCACATTAACTACTAACGCCATGGTCTCAAAATTTGACATAAATGTCAGTTAAGGTTCTACCAACTTACTACGTTTTCATCACAGTAGTACACACATCTTTTTAAACCGTAAAGAAAAAAAAACAAGTTTCTGTCAAAAAATTTGAAATTGGGACCAGTGTGGTACTTTGCAAAGTACCATTTATCCTGCCTTCGAGTTTCTATTTAAGCCAAAAATTCTGTCAAATTGTTAATCCTCTTCTTATTTTATTTATTTTTTTTACCAATGCTTTCGAATATTTTGAGACTTTGAAGAAATATTGTATAGGGTCTTACATAATAAATTTCTGTAAAATATTTGCCATTTCTATTTGTGCTTTGTTTATTTGCTTATTAAACGTGTAAAGGGTATACAAAAAATTGTAATTCGTTGGCTATGTCATTGTGTATGGTGTGGGCTGGTTGGTGGTAATGGAGGTGTTGGACAAAGAATCGTGTTCTAAACGTTCGTCACGTGAAGCCACAAATCACAAGAACCCAAAACAAAAGGATGCAGCAAATACCGCCAACGCCATCAAAGAAGCACACTCATTTATGTATGAGAACCAATGCGACAAGCCAAGAAAACTACAACAAAAGAAAAACGCGAAAATCACGAATTCACTTAACCAACAGCAGCAGCGGATCCCACAGCAGTTTCGGCAACTGCAGCAGTAACAAGTAAAACTAGAAGCGCGTAAAATAGCATAAATACAAAAACATTTTCCAGGAAATTTTCTGCCGCACAAACAACAACAGCAACAACAACAGCAACAGTAGCCATTAATCTTGGGTTTGTATAGTTAGGAAGAAAGAACAGAAATTCTTGTTCCGGTGTACTTACTCTGAAAACCAAACTGGAGCTTGTAAATGTGGGTCGATTGTCATTGATGTCCAATACTTCGACACGGAGCATGCGCAACGCTTGCTTCGATGGATTGCCACCATCGTTAGCTGCTACAGCAAGACGATATATGCTACGCTCCTCATGATCGAGTACAGCACGTGTGCGTATCACGCCCGTATTCGCGTCAATGCTAAACAGTGCATATCCATCCGAGTCACGACCTTTCAGTAGCGAATAGGAAATTGTTGCATTCTGTCCATTGTCACGATCGATGGCACGTATACGCACTACTTCGGTGCCAGGCGGTTGCTCCTCACGCACACTAACCACATCCTCCTGCGGATCAACAATGTCTGGTGAATTGTCGTTGACATCCGTGACATGCACCTTGACAGGTACGCGTGCGGTACGCGGTGGATTACCCTGATCGCGCGCCTCTGCCATCAAATCATAGAGCGCACGCAGTTCACGATCGAGTGGTTCGCGTGTGCTAATCTCACCTGAAAGAGATGGAAATAGAGATGGAGATAGAGATAGAGATAAAGAAAACGATTAGTGAATAAGTATGTAACAAGACTATGTGATGGCTATTATAATGCCGTTCAGAGTAACGACTTTTTTTTGTTTTGAAATATTTGCAGACTTTGCTGCTATCAATGTGAGCGCCCCGGGCAACAAGAATTGTGTCAGCACGCGAAGAACAAACGCTACGCCGCTACATAACGCTCAAATCGAGTCGTTGGTTCTCATGCAAATCAAATTTAAGCAAACGTGCAGTTCTCTTTCTTATTTTTCTTTTTGCTATCATTTTTATTGTAGTTTTTATTCCATTTTTATTATTTTTTTTTTTTTTGTTCGTTCGTTCGTTCATGCTTGCTTTCAATCAAACGGAAATTGAACATTTTGTACAAATTAAACAAACCAGCCAGCAAAACAAAGCAATCGAATAGCTAAGAATGTGGGCTAGAGTTGAAAATGGTGCTGGTGATATCTTCTGGGGCTGACCATGCAGCTGATCTTCGCGATTCTTTGTTTGTTCGATCGAATCCAATCCGTTCTGAACCGAACATTTGTGAGCAGCCATGTTTCATTCATTGTTTTGCTGCTATATAGTATGTAACTACTCGTATCTATGTGTTTTATGTATTTATATGTAGACTTTTTTGTCTTTACTATGGAGAATTGTGTAACTAGGTCGCGCATGATTAATGCTTCAGTGGGAGCAGAGATGCATTGCAGCGCCACTAAAATAATCTGCCCCACAGCAGTGG
The DNA here is from genome assembly GCA_018903435.1 of Leucophenga varia. Classification (NCBI taxonomy): domain Eukaryota; kingdom Metazoa; phylum Arthropoda; class Insecta; order Diptera; family Drosophilidae; genus Leucophenga; species Leucophenga varia. Next base: position 300,481 of record JAEIFJ010000992.1, read on the forward strand.
CAATGCAGCTTGATAGCAAAAGAAAATCATGTTAGCTAAAACCAGTCGACCAAATGAAGTTCAATCAACTCAATTGAAACGCGCAAAGTAAGGTGGGGAAGTTTATTGCCAGGATTAACCGCACGCGATTTCCATATTTAATTTAAATGAGCCACAAACCATCATGATGAGGCAGGCCAACTAACAGTAGCCAGCCAGCCAACGAACCAGCTAGCCACTCTGCTACCACACACATGTCTATGCCCGCATAAACAACAGATCAAATGTTTCTTAGTTGGGAGATGCTGTACTGCGCCATTTCTCATTCTACGTTATACACGCACACAGTGGCCAGACAATGTCAACTCGATGATATTCAATTGACGGATGAGCTGACAGCGTTAAGACTGTTGTTGTTCAAACACTAATGGCAATACATGGCGTAGAAACACAACTTGAAGATTGTGCATTTGAGAGAAGCTTGTGCCGCGTTGTTAAACGTTGGCAAACATACTCGTACTACGATATATATCGCTAACAGATCGCATTTTATCGCAGGCGATCGGCGATCGTGCGTTCGACGCCTAGAAGCAGGAGCAACTGAGCGACTGCAAGTGCTACAGACTCTAAAGATAGAACTGGTTTAAACGCGTTTGATCTATGGCAGACAGCAGCTGCAGCAACATCAGCAACAACAACGGAGCCAGTGACGATGGCAGCGTTCCCAAAAGTGGAACAGTAATGAATGACCATGGGTCATTGCTGGCTGCCTTGACATTCGTCGTTGCCACTGTGCTGTGCTCTGCTGTTGTGCTGTCGACGCTGTCCACATTGAGTAAGTTGTTAGCAATGTTGTTGCCCACTTTTTCTTTCCTGCCTTCACAAAAACTGACACTAATTTATGTTAAAAGGAAATACGTAATTCGTTGAAGCAACGATTCCAAATAGAATTAACATAAAACACAGATACAATCCCATTTACTATGTGTATACCACACTCACTCACTCACTCACCTGTTACTGAATTCATTTGAAAGCTTGAATTCGCTGGAATCAAGCTGTAGCGCACTTCCGCATTTTCGCCCAAGTCCAAATCAGTTGCGCCCACTATGCCCACAAGTGCGCCACGACGCATATTCTCCTCGATGCTAAATTCGTAAGCATTACGCAAAAAACGTGGATCATTATCATTCGAATCCAGTACAAGCACCTGAACACGTGTACGCGCATGTGCAGTCGGTGTGCCATTATCACTGGCGATCACGGTTAGTTCATAACGATCACGTGTTTCTCGATCGAGTGCTCCTCGTAGATAAATCCAGCCGCTATTCGGAAAAATACCAAAAAGTTGTGCAATCTCAAGATCCAGTGAACTGGGTGACTGATGTTGACTACCATTGCCCACCTCTGCACCGTTGAGAATACGATATGTAATGCGTGCATTGTTGCCAGTGTCCAAATCAATGGCATTAACTTGTATAATCTGCGAAAGATGATGAAACAAAGAGAATAACATTAACAATGAAATTAATAATATTGTATGATGTAAGGTAAGGTGCTGCCAGACACAAAAAAAATAAAATACCAACTAAAATTATTTTAAGATTTAAGGCAGCACCTAAAAAAAATAAACACAATTGGCAGCGCTTAAATGTCATGCATAGCTCACAATCAGCTAGAATGCAACAGTAACGCGGGCAGCAGGTAGGCAGTTAGCAATCGTTCTGTCGTTTAAGCAGCCTAGTCGGCTAGTTTAAAAAATGCCAAACACGGTTGGCGGTCATCAATCATCATCGGCATCGGCAGCATAGGCATCGGAATCTGTGATGCATGTCTGCGCAAATCTCTAGAGGAATCCCTAGAACTGTAACTCGTAACTCGTTCAGCAAGCAATCACTTAAGCAGCAGCAACTGAGTAAGCTAGTCGTCGCGAGAATCGAGAAGCGTACAATGCCAAGTGAGATTTTAAAGATACAAATATGTATATAAAGTGATTTTATGTATAAACAAACACAAGAGTAACATTGAAGTTTGGCTAAACCGAAGTTTTTACACTCTTTACGTAATTTTGAATTTAATTCAAACCGAAAAATAATATTGATAAGTGTTGGAAATAGATTTCGGAGTTCTCCCAGTCTCATCAGCCTTATGAATCCTACTTTAAGGCGTTGGAACCTCGAACGGTTATTATAGAAACTATTATTTTATTTGGTTTTATTTGAAAGAGTATAACAAGTTCCGTCACATTGACCAAATTCGTCGCCCCGTTCGATCTGCGCACACAAGATATCAATTTTTGTTTATTGAAAAGTAGGCCAACGCCCTCAAACAACAAAAAAGTAAAGGCCGCCTCTTCTCTCTGTCTGTCTGTCTGTCCGTCTGGGTGTTCGGCGGCGTTTGAAGGGTGGGGAAGGAGATATGACGCCTGCCTGATGCCTGACAAAAGCGTGACTTTTTTGAGCGTTTAATTCAATTTTATTTGGGCATTTACTTTGCATTGCCAAATAATTATTTTATTAAAAAAACGCGCGCACACACAAAGCCCGCCCCGCCTCACTACACTAACCATACTTTTGGCCTCCCTAAGGTTAGCGCAACACCTTTTTTTTTCCCCGTGAAAGAGTGCAGAGGATAAATTAGTATTTACCTGAGAATTGATGGGCAACGATTCAAGCACCTTGACCATGTACTCATTACGTTCGAATACCGGCGGATTATCGTTGACATCCTGCACATCGACGAGTATCGTCAGGTTAGCAGCCAATGGCGGCTGTCCAGCATCGCTAGCGGTTACAATTAACGAATGTCGTTGCGTTGTTTCAAAGTCCAAGTGTCGTGACAATACGAGGTGGCCCGAACGTGCATCGATAGCGAAAATATTCTGTGCAGCCATTGTGACTAGCGCTTTCGACTGTGCGCCGCCACGTTTGCCACCAGCGAGTGCAGCAATTGCTTGCGCCAGAGTTGCCAGTTATGCTGTTGTTATAATACAGTTCACCGCGCGGTGGTGTGGTGGCAGCACATGGTCAGAATTTAGCTAACCCCCCCCCCCTTCCCCTGGAGTCCTTGTCATGCGCGTGAGCCGCAAAGACTGGTGTACCAAGTTCAGCGTTCTCTGGAACGGAGATGCGCACAAGACTGGTCTCGAATTCTGGTGCATTATCGTTAACGTCCTCGATATCAATATTGACCTGTTAGTTTTTTTTTTTTATATTTTGTTTGAAATAATTATATAATTAGTAAAAAATAACGGTCACTTATGGCTTAAACTTTTATTGTTAGTTAAATTTGTTTGAAAAAAAACTTACCTGCGTGTGACCGTAGACTGGTGGATCACCACTTGTGGCCTGTATGTTGAGCAGCACTTGGGATTTGGTTTCGTGATCCAAGGGGCTGGCAATGCGAATATTACCAGAAGCTGTTTCGATACTGAAATACCCATCTGGGTCGCCAGAATAGATGGAGTAACGAACAGGACTGCGACTGACTGTAATTTTGTTAAAGTTTAATTTTAATACTTTGCCAGAGAAAAGCAAGGAAGAACGTTAACATCGGTGAAACCGAAGCTATAAAACCCTTCACTCTCGATCACGGACAGATATGCCTAAATCGATTTGCCTCATCGTGCTGATCAAGAATATATAATTAATTGGGTACACAATGCTTCCTGTAATACGTAACAAACTCTTCGACAAACTGATAGTACCCGTCCTACATTATGTGTGAAAGATATAAAAATGGGTCTCAAAATAATATTAATCAATAAATTTCATACAGAGTCCAACAACTCTACCTAGAGTGTAAGATAAGTGTCTGTTTTTTCAATTAGCTATTTGAGCAGATCTGAATAATCTGTGAATTTGTACTATGATTGTCTTTCAGTTTGTTGAACTTATAAGAGGGCGATAAATTTGTTGTTTTATCCAAAAGAAGACAAAAAGCCCCAAAATACTAAATAATATTCAAAAAGTTGTGTTATCACAAGTTTACTTACCGGAATCGCCGCTAGTCGCAATAACCGTGCCTACAACGGTTCCCTTCGACATGTCCTCTTTGACGTAGTAATTGTAGCGTGATTTCTCAAATATTGGTGGCCGTTGTGTAGCATCTATGATGCTCAAAAATACCAATGCATCGGTGGATGTACGCAAACCACCACCATCGCTTGCCGAAATATTAAGCATATGGATTGGTTGCGTTCGCACAGAGAGCATATTTGGACGATTTATGAATATTTCACCGGTAGTTCGATCAATGCGAAAAATGCCAGCCTCGTTGCCAGCAACAATTCGGTATGACAACAGTTCCAAATCGGCCTGAATCCGGATCGGTGGCAACCACCGAAACAATTGGCGTATTACTTGCGCTACTGCTGACAGATTCTCGCAGCGATACATTATATTCACGCGGATAAAATACAGGGCGATTGTCATTGACATCGGATCAGCTGAATTTTAATCATTGCTGTAGTGCTAAGACCGCCTGAAAAAGGGGTTAATTTTTTTGTTTTTATATTTTTATGTACACAATTCCGTTTTTAGTAACACTTACCTCGATCGGTTGCCAGAACGGGAAACTCATATGAGCTCCGTCGCTCGTAATCCAGTTCACCAGCAATGCAAATCTCACCGGAAGTCGAACGTACTTCAAATTCGGTTAAATGTTTAAAACCTTCACCTAGAGGGATTGACACCGCAATCAGGATCACTTGCTGAAACCTGTTAAAGCAAAAGAGTAACATTGAAAATTAGTTAAAGAGCCAAATAGAATTGTTTGATGTATAAAAAAAGATTTCATTCATATTTTTTTTTTTTTTTTATGAACTTACAGTCAGTTGGATGCTGCCATTTAAATTGCTCGAGAATTCAGATGGCCCCATTTACTCTTAAAGTAATTATTTTTCATTTTTATTGGGTATTTTTGCGTTCAATGCATAAACACAAAAAGGAAGCGCAAATCGCTTCGAGACAAAAGTTTAACAATTACAAATGAAGTTGTCAAAAAATACAATTTGGCTAAAACAGGTCGACAAGCCAGCAGAAATTTTAATTTTAAGATTATTTTATTTTTGCTTCTTTTGAGTGATTTTTGTTCTTATTCATAATAATTGCGTTTAAATTGGATTATATATAAATCTTTTGTTCCTTTAGTGATTCATTATTAAAAGACGTAGACAAAATTATGTATATATAAACTTAATTTATATTGGAATTGCCGCTCAGTAATACTCGCTGTTGATGGTTTTTCCTTATTCGAGGTTAGGCCCCGAAGAGTATGCCATGACAATCCCAGAAAACCGACTCCTTAACCTTTCCGACCCATAAAGCCTCTCTCGACCACTTCGGAGCACTCATGCCGACTTAGGTCCATTGCCGGGCATTCAACCTGGATCCACTGTGTGTAATAGTGGATCCAGGTTTCTGCATCAGCAAGTCCAAACATTCTTTCGAAGGTGGCATGCGCGTCTCAAAGCGGCTGGATAACTTTTATATGTATATAGCCTGAAATATGGCGTGTGCGCTCATACTAATCTTTGTGACATCTGTTAGCTCGCGCACCTTCACTATTGTCCTCATTCGTAGGGAGTTGCGGCAACCACGAAACTCTCGAAACCAATGGTGAAATCTGACGGAGCATTAGCCCCATATATTTAATTTGAACGTCGACTTTATGATTGAACCATTTATGCATAATGCATTGTTTTAGTAGTCTATAATTATACTTGAATTGTAGCCTTTCAAATGAAACCGGTTTGGAACTCATCGGTTGAATGGTTTCGAAGTCCATAACGGACATAGAAACATTTTCACTAATTGATATATGTAAATAGAAATATATAATATATATGGACTAATTCACAACTAAACAATAAAAAAATGCACCGCTGGCACATAAAAGTATGTATTGAGTTCATTAGTAGCACAGACTATATGACTCCCAAACTCAACTTTAACCGTACATTAACCTCACTGGAATCAGAAGACTGGCGCAAAGAGCTGGAACAGCAATCTATACACATATTTGCCGACGGATCCAAAATGGATTCGGGAGTAGGAGCAGCAGTTTACTGCGCTGAGCCAATCATTACGCTATCCTACAAACTACCGGATCGCAGCATTATCTTCCAGGCGGAGGTATTCGAAATAAACGATACAATGACAAATATCAAAAGAACGGATAAACATGTTCGTTGAAAGCTAGGCCGCTATAAAACCATTGCAGGCGACCACTACCAGTTTCAGAAATGTTCTAGCGTTCAGGTAGATAATCTAAATACCTCTGAAAGGAACATCTTCTGGACTCCCAGCCATCGGGGCATTGATGGCAACGAAATGGCGGATCGCCTAGCAAAGCTGGTGTCGGCCTGCTCTCATAATGTAACGAAAATCTATCAATTTCCTGACGCACACTTCACAATAATTAGGAAAAAGATTGCCCCTACGAAAAACCTATGTATAACATCAAAAGACGTTTGCAGGAAATGTTAGGGCAAGGACTCATAGAGACTCTGGAGCACTTTACTTGTACAGCTATTGATCGGACAAGAATAAAATATATAGGTACACCTCGATCGCATCGTTAAAGGGGGCGCCCAGTAGGCCTCCTTATTCCCTTTTGTTACTAACCAGCCAGCCATTAAAGATAATAGTTTAGCCTAAACTTAACGACCTCCGCTATCGGCATCACTATGCACCATATTGGTTTATGTGCGACCCCGACAAAACCTACCTACCTACCCTTCACAACTATATCATAAATTTAATGGATTTGCTTTCGCCTTTCTACAAAATCGGCTTTTAAGTGAGTAATGTGACAAAATTCTCCATGGCATATTTATAGTCGGTCTTATGGACTTTTAAATCTTTCCAAACTCATTGATGAAACATTCGACACTTGGGAAGCTGTTTTGACAATAATATTGACCGCACTCGTTCTGTTTGCAGTTCATCTCTTTCATTTTTTTTTTTTGCATAAAAACTCGCGCACATTTTTGGTATCCTGAAAGGTTTTTTCATTTAGTTTATTTTAATTAATTCACATTTCGTGGGTTAAGCACTAATCTCGATATGATTTCTCTGGCTTACTCTCTCTCTCTTTTTCCTTTTTTTTTTTTCTCTCCTCTTTTTTATGGCTCAGACCCCCCCCCCCCCCCTGCAAAAATAGTACACAAAAATGTTAAATGGATTGCAAAAAGGGAAAAACAAGCTGAAGGGGCGCAGAAGGTGGCGACACTCGACAACATTCGATTTACATACATTGACGCCAACGAAAAATCACCAATTAAAACTGTCATTATTTTACTTTAAATAGGCACTTACCTTACAGCAACAACAACAACAACAACAATGACATAAGCGCCCTTCGAGTCCCTAAGCAGCCATCACTTTGACCTAGAGAGCGATAAACGTTACATATTTATGCTGAAACGTGTCTCGAAACTCAAAGTTGATTTGCGCTAATTACACTTTTTTGTAAGCTGCAATGCAATGCAAAGCACAGCAAGGCAAGGTAAGGCAAATAAAATGAAAAGTTAACGAAGAGTAGCAGAGTTGGTTAGTTCGTATAAAGGAGCCTCAAAGAAACATGCCAAGTTGGGTTGTTGTTGTTGTTGTGCTCAAATGCTGTGCAGACAAAGTTAAAGACTTTCAATAAACTTATGCGAAGAATCTTTAAACTTGTTTAACCTGAGAATTGTCAACCAGTGAAGTAAGCAAATAAACGGCAGCAGCAGACAGACAGACGGACAGACAGAGAACGAACGGATTGCCAATTTTAGCTGTCAGCAACATTTGAATGTTGCGAATGAGTAAAAGAGTTAAGAGGTAAGAGTAAGACGCTCAGAAGGAAGGAAGTCTTTTGGTTAACGATTCCAATATGTATATTGTATGTAGTAAGTTTGTAAATGAACGCCCACGCGAAAGCGAAACAAACTTTAACGATAAATCGAAAACGGAGCAAAAAAAAAAAGAAGAAGAACGTGATAAATAACAAAGCCAACTTTGGTCAACAACTGTGAGAAGACGCAAATCCCAAGTTACAGAGTAGTCCTTTGCAATATAAAGAACAGTGAAAGATTTTATAAAGTTATAAAACGGTAGTCATCTGGACGGAGAATTTCAATCTCTTCACTTAGTTTTTGGCCAAAAATAAAGTTTATTGGTCTTTTTCATTTTTTTGATTTTATTTTATTTTTTTCTTTTATGCTTTTGGGTAACAGCGTCACGCACTTTTCACTTTCTGCTTCCATGTGCTGAGTACCAAAAAAAAAAAAAAAAAAAAATAAAAAAATCCAGTGGCCAATTATGGTTTAACAAGCTCTTCTACACAGTTTAGGCAACTTGTTGTCGCATCTGCCCCTTACTTTCCTACGCGCACTTCAGTTTAATGCTTCTCGTTTGATACATGCAAATAAGCTGTCAAAAGCAATTTCATTCAATTACCTTATTTATATTGCACCAAAAAAAAAAAAAAAAAAAACATAAATAAAACAAGAAAGAATGCTGAAGTCGAGTATGCTCGTCTGCAAGATACCCTGTACCCACACTTTATGTACCTTTAGTTAAGTCTTTCTATTACCATTTCTCATTGTATTGGCTTCTCACACAAAAACTTAAAAAATGGTTTATAGTTTTTTGGGACTATACTTAAAATTGTTTGGTCCAACCCATAATGTTTTTTTAGAACTGTCATAGACATAATTTTTTCAATTAAATATTTTTAAATTAAATTTTTCAATTAAAAAAAATACATTTTTACAATTAAAAAACACTAGAAAAAACGTTAACTTCAGTCGAACCGAAGCTGAAATACCCGTTACACAACACTTTCAATAGTTTATTTCTTAACCAGCTTAGATTAAATTTCACGATGAATTTGGTCAAATTTGTATGGAGACTTCTATGTTATATTAGCCCGATTATTACCACATCGATAGCGTTCACTAAGGAGGACATTGGAATTAATTTTACCAAAATTTAATTGGATTCATTCAGAAAAAATAAATGTTTTCAAACGAAACTTCGAAAATGGGCGGTAGATTTGTATGGGCGCTATATCTGAAAATGGGCGTGGCACCTTTGATTTAATATTGGATGACATAAGAAGTGTTTTTTACCCGATTTGGATTAATTATGTTCATAAATAATACCTATTTTTATACAAAAAATCGAAAAAAAGTGGTAAGTTTGTATGGGGCTATACCTAAAAATGGGCGTGGCACCTTGGTTCTGACATAAAAACTGCATGGGAGCAAGAAAAGCTTAAGTTTAAAATTTATGTCAATATCTTAAAAATATTCTGAGTAAAACGCAACGCAACAGACGGACAGGCAGCTTATCAATAATATTTGTCTCATCGAGCTGATCAAGAATATATATACTTTATGGGGTCTCCGATGACTCCTTTAATGCGTTGCAAACTTTCGGACAAACTGAATATACCCGTTTACACTATGTGTAACGGGTATAAAAAAACAATATACAAAGAAAAACGATAACATCGGTGGAGCCGAAGCTTAAATACCCGTCACACGTATTTTTAAATTGTTAATGTGTTATCATCAGTGACTTAAAATAGAACTTCGAGATGGGATGGGACGGGGTCAATGGTCTGATACAACTCAGGTGGAGACACAATATTGGTATCAAATTTAAAGCAAAAAATACAGATATTTAAAAAAAGTAGGAATATTATCGGTGAGTTTGTGTGGGACCTGTGTCAAAAAATGGGAGTGGCACCTTGGGTTTGATATTGGAAGTCATGATATTAGAGTGGTTTTACCCAATTAAGGATCAATAAATTACTAAATAATAACCATTTCATACAAATATATTAAAATGTACGATAAGTTGGTATGGGAACTGTACCCAAAAATGGGCGTATCACCTTAGTTTTGACATTGGAAGTAATTAGAAGTATTTTTACCCATTTTTTGAGCCGACGGACTGCTAAATAATAAACATTTTTATAATAAAAATTCGAAGATGAGCGGTTAGTTTGTATAGGGGATATATTTAAAAGTGAGCGAGGCACATTTGATGACTTTAGAATTATTTTTTATCCAATTTGGAGTTAATATATGCAAAAATAGTCCCTTTTTTCATGTATAACAAAATTGAAATTGGGCGGTAAGTTTGTATTGGGGCTATACCTTAAAATGGGCGTGGTACTTCCATATTAAAACAGGTTCGTTGCCGAGAAAAGTTTAAGTTTCAAGTTTCAGCTAAATATCTTTAGTAGTCTCCGAGTAATTCGCGTTAAAATAAACAAACGGAGAGACGGACATGGCTAGATCGACTCGTCTAATCGTTGTTTTTGGGGTCTACGAAGCCTCCTTCAAAGCGTTACAAACTTTCAGACAAACTGAATATACCCTTTACATTATGTGTGGCGGATATAAAAGAAAACTATGCAAAAACACAGAAACTAAAAATTTACAATACAAAATGATAAACTCTGTTATTGCAATACTTTTCAAGCTTTCAACGGTTGCATTCAAGTCTCTACATGTGGATGAGCTTGTTTTCTGCTTTTTAAGTAAAATTTCTGACAACTTGTTAAAGTCAACTTTACTCTCGGCAAGTACGGGCTAGGACGATGATTTGAGTTGCCGGCACACAATCGCTTGTCTTAAATTTCTCACACATTTCAGTTCACCAATTATCGTTATTACCGTAAATAATTCCAATAAAAATATATTTTACATATCCATACAGAGAGAGATAGATACATCACATGGAATATCAAATACATCGCGAGCAACAAAATTTGATTTACAGTTTTAAATTCTTACCGACCGAACGCTAGTGTAAGGTTCAGAGCATCAGCAACGCGAATGACTTGATTAACACTTCACAGAGAATAACCTTGAATGCATTCCACTCCAATAATCCATCCATCCATGAGCTCGCTGACTTTTTCATTCATACTGAGAAGCATACGTTCGCAGCTGTTTCATTTGTAAGTTTCCTTTTTTTGTTTTTACTAGTCACATGTATAGTGTGTCAACGGGTATGAGCAGTTTGTCGGAAAGTTTGTAACGCAATTTAGGAGGCTATATAAATTACATATACAATATATATTCTTGATCAGCATGAAGAGACGAATCGATCTATCCATGTCCGTCTGGGTTTTCTGACTATCTGCTTGATAACTGCTACACTTTTTATTCTGTCAGTTCTGGAGATATTTAGCTTTTTCGGTTTCGACCCCCTTCAAAGTAAAAATCATATACGCCACTGATGACCAAACATTTGCTATCATAAATACGAGCATGTGTGACGGGTATTTAAGCTTCGCTTCAACCGAAGTTAAAGTTTCTCCTTGTTTTCTTTTTTTGTTTTGTTTTTGTATTATGGCACATATTTCTCGCTCGTGGTTCATGTAGAGTCGTGTTCTTTTCTTATCAACTTGAAACGTTTTCGATAAGCATGTTTTTCAGCTTTCCACAGTGCCATAAGTTTACTGAGATGCTGAGAAGACTATTGGCCAGCATGCTGCCTTAGACTAAAAGACTCGAACCTTAAATGCTGCTTTCATGAGATTTCTATACACAAATCGTTTCCCCTCAGCGTTGTTCGCATGCCATAATCTTTCGCAAATTGCGCATAAGTAACGCTTTATGCAATTTCCGGCAGATGTTGATGATTTACTTGCGAATAGTAAAGTTTGACTCTCGGCCGAGATGTTCTTCAAGATTTTTAACAAATCGTCAATGAGAACATTGTTGAGGCGAATGTTGAGAAAGTTGACTTATTCATACGTATATTTTTCTAAAAGTGTTTATGATTAATTTCTTCCAAAATTAAAAATAATTTATTTTTAATTTAAACCAAAATCGATTTTGAAAATAAAAATTATAATTTACCCAAAAGTTTTCTCTAACTTTAACAGAGCTTATTTCTTAGTATCGACAACTTCGACAATTATTCAATCCCATTTTGCATAGGGTCTTACAAATAATACAGATCGACAAAAATTAACTCTTTACTGTGAAAAAGTGCTAGGGAAAAAAACGGTTCCTCTTGGCCCCAACTTAATGTAACGTGAGTTGTTCCTATAGGAATTTTTATAAATAAAAATTCTAAGTACTTTTTTACTCGACCAGACCTATAACAACAATGAAATTGTATTTTTTGACGAACCGTGTTATGTAAAGCATTGATTTTTGGAATATAGTTACATACAAATTATTGGACATTATCCTAAGTTTTCATAAAAGATAAATTCTGTCATAGATTTACTAAGTACATAAAATATCTCACTACAGTACAGTTTTTGTTGTGACAGTTTACACAGAAAGAAAAAAAAGTAAATTGTTCTTAAATGAAGCACACCCGTGGTCAAAAGTAATGTAAGCTGAGTTCTTCTAAAATCAAGTAAAATGTTCTTATATTAAAAGTCACATTTTTTTAAAATTGTAAAAAACGGCTCCAACCAGCAACCTTGTGAATTTTTGCATAAACTTGCTGTGTACTGTTTGTTCAAAAATGGTAAACGACTGGTAATCGTTTTTGTGAGAACATTCGTTCTTATATCAAGCACATTCATTCTTGTATCAAAAACTTTTGTTCTCAATAAGCGGACAGTTGAAAAAAATAGACACAAATAATAAACAAAAGAAGCTATTCGATCAACTAATTTCCTAACAACGTTATTCTCTCTCTGTACGAGCGTTTTAGGCTTTCATTGATAAATTTTTAATAAATAAACTCTCACATTTAATATTTCAATTTAAGCTTAGCTTTGTATTTCTTCTTTTTTCAAATACATTTTACAGTTTAAGTTTATTTTGCGGATCAATTGCAATGTCTTATTAATGGAGCATAAAGAATACAGATTTTTATTGAGTTATAAAATTTATATTGTCTATTAGATCTGTTTCTGCTTCGTATTGTAAACCGCATTTATATGGCAGACAAGTGTATCAGTTACAGAGCGCAGCCGCAAAACGTCTCTATTTATCTTTTGAAAGAGTATATTGCACTGCACATTGTCATAAGCTCTTCAGTTTGCATGTATCATGTACGTTTAGGTTTTATTGTTAAATGTGATTGAGATTGTGATTAAAATGCCTATGTTTCTCGGTTTGCAACCAAGGGAGTTGTTGTGACATTTGGAGCGTATTACAGAAACATGATTTGTAATATGAGAAAAGGAAGAAAGTTAAGAAAGTAAGAATCGTTTGTGGTTCAAGTTAAAGCTTGAGAGATGACAAAAATTAGGGCCGTAGATATTTCGACATCAATCGAAATACTTTGAAAACTATTTTTGCGGCAGAGTCGCTGCAAAGTATTGATGAAAAAAATGTTTAATGCAACAAAGCTTATCAAAAGTGCTTGTTGGTATTAATTGAAGATTCAAATCTTGCGGATTTAATTCGAGATCTGGTCATCCCAACGGACTCTCTGCCTCACATGAGCAGAGTAGAATGTACTTCATGAAGAGATTGAAGAAATCGGTCGATAATGCGATGCTTTGTTTAAAACCTCTGTTGATATTGGAGTGTTCGGAGAGGTTCTCTCATATCGTGAGATCAAGATTTATCTTATCAATATCAATATTTATATTATCAAAACTAGAACTAGAATACCACCTTTTAAAAGCTACACATCAAGAAAAAAAGCCTAGTTTACTTGTGAGCATCAGTAGTTTAGGTTAAATTTGGAGAAGAGATGACTTGGAGTCAATAGTCCGATACAACCAAAGTTTAGACACTATAATGTGGTCTAATTTTAAGGACGGAATAATCAACATTTTCTTGACAAAAATTAGAAAATGTTTGGTGGTTTTCTATGGGATCTATATTTTATAGTGGGCTGATTATTATAATGTCAAAGGGCTTACACAGGATGACATAAGAAGTGTTTTTACCCCATTTGAAGTTAAAACATTCATAAATGACTAATAAAAAAGAGAAAATAGGCTGAAAATTCGTATGGGGCCAATACCTATATATAAGCGTGGTTCCTTTGTTTGATCATTGGATCACCTAAGAAGTATTTTTAACCAATTTGGAGCGAATACATTCATAAATTATAGCATTTATCATTTAAAAAAGTTTGAGAGCGAAACAAAAATTTCTCTCTAAGCGGGCCTCAAAAACTCGAACTTGAGTCAATAATTTTTTTGACTTCAATGAAATTCTGACTTAATTTTGGCATAATTAAAGTATATATGGCTTGTTTTTTCTTTCTGTGTATCTAAGATTATTGGTAATAATACATTTATATATTATTTATATGGTAAATTAAATTATTTGATATATCGTGTGGAGGGTATTTGAGCATCGGTTTTATCTAAGTTAAAAGTTTATACTTGTTTTATTATTTTATTTTTTTTTTATAACAAGTTATTGTCTCAATAACTTAAGTTTTATGTTCTTTATAATTCTTTTAAGTTAATCGCGCTCAACAGTTTTCGCAGCAATTTCAGATTTATCTTTAATTCTTGAATCTCGACAGCAAACCGTACATTTAAACGCATTTATGAAAAAAAAAAAAATGAAAAAAAAAAAGAAAAACAAATTAACACTTGCTCGATTGTGTCAGCTTGGCACGGTCTTTGGCTTCAACTCAAGCACCTAGTCGGAGTCACCCTTTTCAGCAGCTTTCGCAGATTTCATTCTATTTCATTGATTAGTCATGGTGCTTGATTTATGCTGACGCCTTATCAATGCCTTTCAATATTTATTGCAATTTTTATAAATTATTTGCTTTTTTTTTTCTCGAGCGCTGAGCAGAACGAGAAAGCTAGAAGTTTTGAAGAGACAGCACAAACACACCCATGCAAAATGACCATGTTGAGAATATTTTTTGGACTAAATCAGAGATTTGCTGGCAGAGTAGGCTGGCAAGTGTGTTGAGGTAATGGAAGCTTTAAGAACTTTTCGCATTTTTTTAGCAAGTTTTTCTGGAAAAAGATTTATTTGGGCAGATGATGCGTCTTGATGGAACTTTGTTTAAGTATTAACCGAGGTTTGTCTGGGGATATAGTCTGGGGACAGGGAAATGTGTGACTATGTTTCTGAGTTTGTAATTTAAAGTTGAACATTTTTGCGCAACGCTTTGCTAAGCAATGCACTGAATTGCATCGGATCGTTTTTTTTTTTTGCTTTGTACATAAAAATCTAATTCAAATAGTTTTTTTTTTTTGCCGACTTGACTTGTTATTAAGAATTTTTTTAATTTTCCGGTATAGATTACTTAAGCAAAAACCACATTGCATTTCCTGTCTTGAATGAAGGGCGAGATGAGGAGGCGAGGGCAGCTGGGCTAGTCGCATACTCTGCAGCTTACAGTCATTTTTCGAGCTGTTTTCCATCATCATCATCATCGTCGTCATCGTCATCACCATCAGCATCATCAGCGTCACCATCGCCAACATCAAGCAGCGCTTCATCAACAAAAAGTATCTAACAAGGTTGTTACGTGTTAAATAAGTGTAGTTAGAAATTTATCTTGTAAATTTGTTATTTGATTTATGTTTCAGCCAGTTGAAGCTGAGGTAGACATTGGAAAAAGTCGCAGAACTTTTTGCAGCTGTCTTCAGTGTGGCAACGGCTATGCTATATGCAGAGTACATTTCGAAGTATTCGGTTGAATCAAAAGAATGATATTCCTAATATAAAGTTAGAACTAAACCATTTTAAGCTGTTCATGATTTAATAAATTAAAAATTTTTATTTAAATAAAACTTTTTTATCTACTCGAATGTGGAAAATATGTTGATAGTTAATTACTGAGATAGAACGCTGCAATCGAATAGCTGCAATACGAGATACTCTAAAAATATTTCAATATTTAAGGTAATCTACTGTGCTTCTTTATTTTTAGTCTTTGTATAAAATTGCTATATGGTACATTACTATCGATTAGGAGAAATATATCATTTGCATGCTGCCATGTATGATATATAAGAACAGTAATAATTAAAGGACGGTGAACAATTTTTCCAAAAACAACTTAGAATCAAAACCTGAATCAGAAAAAAAAAAAATTATATTCAAGCTCTGATATTTCATATTTTAAGAACGAAATGGAAAATGCTAGCTGCCAATCTAATCTTAAAAATATTAATAACTGTTATGTTTTTAATGACGCATTTGAATTTCAAATTTGATAAAAACACTTTTTAAATGTAACTTACCCAAGTTTCGATAACAGTGTAAAGTATCAGCGTTACATTTTTAACAGCATGCATAACAGTGTTTTAACAGTGTAAGCACTTTAACAGCGTAAACAACGAAAAGCTTAATAATTTATAAATGCATACATACAAAATTGTTAGACAAAAAGCGAGATGAACGTATATATTTATGAGAAGTCTAATAGAATGCATTCTTAGAATCTTGAATGTATAACACAGGCCTCCAAATGTAAATTTTTTTTCGTACGAATAAATGCGAAATACAGTTTCTAATGGTAAATTTCGCGCTGAACTCGAATTCAAAATTCAAAATGCTCTAACACGCAAGATTTCTAAATAAAATAAAGGTAAAATCCCAAAAAAAAAAAACGAAAAAAAATATAGCTTGTCAAAATTGATACTGACTTGAGTAAATTTGTGAAAAGTATAAATAAAAACATATTCGTATCTTTTGTATTAAGATAAAATGTTTCACGTGTTCAGGCACTTTCTAATCTTATTTCTTTGTCAAATATTAATTAAGCCTCATATAAATTAGCAGTTTTCAATACACCTTCCTAATACGAAATGAAGCTCAAACTTTTGCTTTTACAGCGCACTGTCCTAATAAAAAATGCCAGACAGAAGTTTAATTTTTCTCAAACAAAATAATGCCTTATTTAACCAGACGAGTTGATTTGTATTCGAATATTGATAAATCAAAATCGAAACTCAAAGTTTAAACTTGCGCTGGCAAATAATCATTCCCGTGAGCGTCCCCTGTCGCAAGCAAAATGTCTACTTGTCCATTTGTTTTCTATTTTTAAAGAAAATAATGTTCACAAGATTTGCATTTTGTTTTCAATATGCCCCAGGATATATATAGTAACTCGCAATTGACTTGGATTGGATGTGTGCCCTGACTGACTGAATGTTTGTTGCGGATTGTGACGCACCGTTTACCGAAAAAGAAAATAGATACATTCCGGCTGTGAATTGAAACTCTTACTTTAAGAAGTAGTGAGACCAAATGTAGTCAAAACAAAAAACGAATAAAAAAAATGTATTGGAAAAGCGAGACAGAGTGCGAAAATGCATGCACATTGCACATTTTGTTGCATAGAGGCGTACTCTCTTGCTTGATCGCCGTTGAAGTGCGTTGAACTTGCACAGGAATAACTGCATGAAGGGGTTATATATTAGATTGGATTGGATTGAAATGGAGTTTGGCTTTGCCGTGTCTAGGAAAAGCCTTCGACGATCGCATAGTAAAAACGTTTCACTGCAATGCGATGCGATGCGTTTTATGCGGATTATGAATGCGTTTTTTGTGTTTTAAGTTAGTAAATGCTTTTTCGCTGTTCTCCAACTTTTTCTGTTTTTAAAGAAACGTGCGCATTCAGTTTTTTTTTTTTTTTTTTTGGTTTTTTTGTTGTTGTTGTTTTGATGATGGATCGTTGCATAAATTCGTGAATGTTGCCAAGTGTTAAGGTTGTGGAATGTTTCTTACTTTGTTTCTTATTTTTTTGCGTCCATTGTTGTTGTTGGTGTTCGTTTTGATATTGAACATGTGTCTCAAAATGTGCGTGGCTCTTACTAAAAAATATTTTCTGTTGCATAAAAGTTCATGAACTTTCTTGTTCTGAACTACAAGGAAAAGTTGTAAAATCATTTGTGTTTAGAAATGCATTTTTACATTTTTCTTTTTTTTAAACTTGGTGGCCAAATTTAAAAGATGAAATGTTTTTCTTATGGTAGAAAAAGCTTACAAACCCATACTTTTGGGCATTTATAATAAAATATTTTTGTATCCACATCTTAGTTCCATTTAACATGTTTTACTCGACAAATTATTGAAAATGATTATCAGTGAAAGAGGAGACAATCTTTTACGATCCATCCGTCCAGCTGCCCATTTGAAAAGGAGGAGCAGAACACAAAAAAAAAATTGACTTTACCTTCCAATAAGATTCATACAAACGTAATCCATAATTTAAAATTTTTCTGAAAAATTACCCAAAGTGTTTAACTTTTGCATGAAACTTTTACGTTTCATATCATATATGTAGGTTGGATAGGAGAAATTTCGTAGTTGAGCTAACTAGTCAGCAGCATTCTTTCGTATTTCATATTTGCAGTAGCGATTGGCCTCTGGCCGAAATCCCAAGGGTCCCGACGTGTCCCATTGTTTTGGGTCCGAAAATCTAACTTAGTTAGCTATTTACAACTGTCTTTAGGAAACTTTGATTTGTTCTTAAAAATAAAGCAAAACTATTTGTACAAATATGAATTTATGTATGGCACATACTTTGCAAAAAAAAAAAAAACAGAAAAAAAGTTAACTTCTGTTGGACCGAAGCTTGTATACCTGTTACACATCATTTGACGTTGATAGACCTTCGTGTGCAGCATTTGTATTAAATCTTATTTTTAAATAGTAAACAAATTGAAAATATTTTTAAAAATTACGAAATTCGCGGTCCGATTGGTATACGATGGTATACGAAGCATTTGTACCATATTGGAAGCCATTCGCTTTTTTTTTTTGTTTTATAAATTTTTTATTTAAAACTGTTAACGACAACAATTAAATGGATTAACAAAATGAGAAATAACGTCGGTGGCACCTGCAAATGAGAGGCATCTAAAAGTCTCAACTATATTTACTCTCTAAATGGTAAATCCAAAGGGTGAAGTCTCAACAGTCTTCTTCGCGTTGTGCTATTGTCTAATAAGTTCAGCGCCAGGTGATTAGGATGGTCATGCAACCTCTCGATGTATTTACTGCTGATCTTATGGAGTTGTTCCAGAACTGTAGGAAACATTTAAGTCCCTATGTAGAGTGCTGTTTCGTACATACCAAGGAGCATCAGCTAATTGCCTTAGAACTTTATTTTTGCATTCTCTGGATTCTTTTTAGATTAGAATTACTTGCTGTTCCCCAAAGCTGCAGTCCATATGTCCAAATTGGAACAATCATTGTTTTGTAAAGCAGCACTTTGTTTGATAAGCTGAGTTTGCTCTTTCTGTGTAGCAGCCAATGCATTTTATTGAAGCGCCATTTGCATAATTTGATTTTTGCAGTTATGTGCTTACTCCAAGTAAAACCTCTATCCAAATGCATTCCTAAGTACTTTGCTACCGATTGTTGAGGAATCATTACATTGTCATAAAATACACATGGGCAGTTTTCACGCCTCTTTGCAAAAGTCATGTGAACAGACTTTTCATTGTTAATCGATATATTCCATCGATGAAACCAGGAAGACAACTCATTTAAGTATTCTTGCAAGATGTTTGAAGCTTCGACATGATGAGGATCAGTTGCTAAAATTGTTGTATCATCAGCATAAGTGCCAACCTGAACATTATCATTACTAGGAGTAGGCATATCTGCAGTATAAATTGTGTACAGCACAGGTCCTAATACACTGCCTTGTGGAACACCTGCTCCAATTGGACGGATCGTAGATACCTCACTTCTTACTACCACTCGAAAAGCTCTTTCCTTGAGGTATGATGCAAAAAAAGGGAAAAAAGGCGCTGGGAGCCATTTTTTCAACTTGAAAAGTAGCCCATCGTGCCAGACTCTATCAAAAGCTTGTTTTACATCAAGAAACACTGCAGAACAATATTGAAAATTTTCCTGGGCATCGATGATTTAGATGTTTTATTACGATGACACTGCTCTGGAGTTCCATGATGATTCCGAAATCCGAATTGATGATCCGGTACTATATTAAGTCTCTCGAGCACTGGTAACAATCTTCCAAGAAAAAGTCTTTCAAAAATTTTTGAAAATATTGAAAGTAAACTTATCGGTCGGTAGGATGTGACCAGATTTTCAGGTTTACCAGGTTTGGGAATCATTACAATCTCAGCACACTTCCATTGGGAGGGAAAATGGTAAATGCGAAGCATGGTATTATATATCATAGTAAGAAATAATACACATTTCATTGGTAGCGCTTTCATCACTTTACCATCTATTCCGTCATAGCCAGGAGATTTTGCAATTTTGAGAGCTTTAATTTCTACTAACACTTCACGTGGAGTAACGTGCCGCAAAGGAAGATCCATTTGGCAGGGCCTGTCAAAAAAATTAACCGTCTCCAAAACAAAACTTGGGTTCACAAGAAATTGAGGGTGAAATGTTTTTCAAGATATTCAGCAAATCCTTCGGATTTAGCTTTATCAGTCCGGCACCAAGTATTGTTAGTATCCTTTATAGGCACTTGCCTCCTATCAGGTTTTTTAATCCCTTTTGTCGCTCTCCAAAGATTATAACTACTATTATCTCTGGGGTCAAGATTTTGAAGGTAATCACCAATAGCTTTGTTTCTTGACTCTTGCAACAAATTTTAAAGGTCTTTCACAGCTCTGTTAAACGCTCTTTTATCAAAAGGATTTCGACTATTCATCCACCTTCGGCGTAACCTTCTCTTATAGTTTACCATTTCACGAATCTCAACGTTGAAAGGCAAATTACCATAACTAGGAGAATTGTTTGTAGAAGGTAGTGAAGGCGTAGCTGGGCTAGCAGCTTCATGAATGTTTCTTGAAAGTAGTTCAACAGCATCATCCAAATCATTTCCATTTATCAGTTCCATATTAGGGTTAACATGTTCATTAAGCCAGTTTTGAAAGGTAGCAATATTAGAATGTTTTGTTAATAACTTAGGACGCATAACTATAGTATTGGCCACAATGTTAGCTTCAACAATTAAGGCTGAATGATCTGAACTTAGATCATAACAATCGCGAATTGTCAATACTGTAGCATGAATACCAGCGAAAACAGCAAAATCAAGTAGATCGGGAATTTTAGTTGGATCCGTTGGCCAATATGTTGGACTTCCTGTGGACAGCACACTGAACCCTCCATTAATGATGTTATTATAAAGTACACGTCCTCTTATATTTTCTTATTAGATCCCCACCAATTGTGTTTGGCATTCCAATTAAGCTGAAATTTGGAACTAAAGCTTTTCTCGGCAACGACTATGCTAAGTTCCAGAATGAGAGTGCCATGCCCATTTTTAGGTATAGCCCCCATTACAAACTTACCGTTTTTTTTCGATTTTTTGTATAAAAATACTAATTATTTATGAATGTATTCGCTCCCAATTAGGTAAAAACATTTCTTTTGTCATCCAGTGTTAAAATCAAGATGCCACGCCCTCTTTTAGGCATAGCCCCCATATAAACTGTCCGTTTTTCAGATTTTTTGTATAAAAATAGTTATTAATTATGCATTCACTCCAATTTGGCTAAAAACACTTCTTTGGTCATCCAATGTCAAATCAGATGTGCCACGCCCATTTTTGGTACAGCCCCATACAAACTTTCCGTCCATTTTCGAATGTTTTGTATCAAAATGGTTACAATTTATTTATGAATTTACTTCATATTGGGTAAAAACTCTTCCAATATCGTGGTGCCACGCCCATTTTTAGGTGTTTCTTCCATACAAACTTACCGCCCATTTCCAGATATTTTCGAGAAATATATTGATATACATATCTGTATTTTTAGCTCAAATTTGAAATTAATATTGTGAGTAAACTTGGGTGACCACTGATGATTACACATAAACTCTTTAAAGATTCGTGTGACGGGTATTTAAGCTTCGGTTCTACCGAAGTTAACGTTTTTCTTTTTTTAATTTGTCTTTAGTATTTTTTCGGACTTTTTCAAACACAAAGCCGCACGAAGGCGAAAAAAATGAATGGGCCACGATGGCCCACGACAAAATCACAGCTCATTCCCCATCTCTAGTCAGTAGTTACACTTTTCATTCGCTCATTCGAAACTTAAGCTTTTTCTCAGCCCTAAGTAGATAATGTGTGTGAACCAGAGTGTCACGCCCATTTTTAGGTTTATCCCCCAAACAAATTTTTAGTTTTTCTTATGAAAAGTGAAGTGAACTATGTCAAATAAGTTAAAAACCCTCCTAATAACTATCCTAATTTAAAAAAGGATCCATGGTTGAAGTGGGATCACTATAGCATACATTCCCCCATACAAATCAAACGGCAACTTTTGAGTTTTTGTATGAAAAAAATGTTTATTTATGAAGCGAATTATTTCAAATATGTACAAAATGCTGCTTGTAGCAACTGTAAGACACATGGAAAAGTAGTATATCTGTAGCATATTGCCCTCATACAAACCGAAAGCACATATGCATTCAAGAAAAGTTTATCTAATCATTGCGTGACAAGTATTGAAGCTTTGGTTCCACCGAATTCAAAGCTTTTCCTTGTTCTGTATTAATACAGTCAGCGTGACATGCAATCAATTAATGAACTCAGAATTCGAATAGAACAGGAAGAATCTTAGGTAAATATATTTATGAAATAAATCTGAACGGAACTATGGTCTTGGGGTGCTGATTGTGTCGCTTAATTATGTTACACGATAAACTTTTACAAAATACAGGAAAAGTGCGCGATTGTAACGATTGGAACTATGGAAGAAACCTTTAATTGGCATTTGAGGTAAATGCCCATTTCGATATGAAAATGCTTCAGAGTTCAGAGTTATTCCTTTTCCTCGTCATACTAAAACACTTTGTTCTCATTGCATTTCATTATTCGTGCCACGCAAAAAATGGGCACTGCACCGCTGGACAGCAAAGCGTACCGGACCAATGGAGCAATTAATCAAAAGATTTCAACAAAATGCACTTCAAAATGTACAATTTTCACTAAGCAACATCAATTAAAATTTTGAAAATAACTAAAGTCGAGTCGATCATTTCTCGCTCTGTCTGTCTGTCCGTCTGTCGGTCTGTCTGTCTTTTGAGTTTCATGTTGCTCGCGCGTTTTCTTCAAAACACTTAACAATATTTTAACGTGCAAATTGCTTTCCAATTACGCAATGCGAACTGGACTCCCGCCGATAACGACGACAACGCATTTGACGCCTGCACCAAGTAGCGTTTACTCCGCTCCGCTCCGCATCCCATTTCATTCCATTTCGCTCAGTTGTTATCGTTTATGTGACCATTGAAGGTGTTCGAAATGCGAAGTGTTGAAGAAAATGTTTCGTGCTCAAATAAAGTAAAATTTTTTCACGTCGTAAAAGTGCTCAAAGTTGTGTTTTTTTTTTTTTCAATTGAAAAATAAATCTATTAAAGTTTTTCTTTGTCTTTTCTGTATACTTAACCAAGTTGTTCATTTTGTATCGCAATGACATCTTCAAGACGCACTTACCTGCAATTAAAAAAAAAAAAAGAGAGAAAAACGTAAGAGCGGGTTTAGTCACTTGTTCATTTCTTAATAAAGCGATTTTGTGCTATGATTAATTTTCCATTGGCAAAATGAAAATGTGAAAATGCCAGTTTTTCTTTTTGTTACTGAGTTGTTAAGATTTTCCAAGTTTTTGTTAAATTTATTTTTTTTTGTTGCGTTACGCTGCAGCTTTTATGACAGGCAATTGTTTCTATGACTTTCGCCTTTAGTTTTGCTTGTACAAGCGCAAACTGCACTTTTAGACCGAGAGGCGCGTTCGATGGCACATAACATAAGGCAAGGTAATGGCGGAAATTGTCAATGATTGGATTAGGTAAGCCATGTTTTCGTTGATGTTTTTGACCAAGTTTGAACAGAGACTGCGACAGCGTTCGTTTTTAAACAAGAGTCTGGTCTGAGCATTAAAAGTTATCGCAGTCGCCTGCCTCTCCAAGCCGTTTTGGTTGCATTGCCAGACGCGTTTGTATAACAGTGTTGAGTATTGTGAGA
The DNA here is from genome assembly GCA_018903435.1 of Leucophenga varia. Classification (NCBI taxonomy): domain Eukaryota; kingdom Metazoa; phylum Arthropoda; class Insecta; order Diptera; family Drosophilidae; genus Leucophenga; species Leucophenga varia. Next base: position 324,330 of record JAEIFJ010000992.1, read on the forward strand.
AAATTTAAATGAAATCGCAAACTGCCCTTACAAAAAAGTTTTTTTGGATTTCGATAAAATGAATTTAAATACTTTTTTTATTAGAGCTCTGCAAGAATGTATTTATAAACATTTTAAAACTGAATGTGAATTATAAAATAATTTTAAATATTTCAGCCTAATTTTAAAATTTGAATGCTATGAATGAGTTAAGGGGGTTATATACAGTTAGGAGGTCGAAAACAGGCATTTTTCAAGAATTTTTTTCTAAGCAAACTATTTGGTTTATTGATTGGAAACTTGGCAGGTATATTATGACAACCTTAAACTATATTCACATATGTTTTTATTGCCAAAAACTCAAAAAGAGTTAACTGGAACGTTGAAAATTGCCAATTTAGGTCCGCAAAAAAAGGCCTTTTCGGTGTGCACGATATCTCTGGACTGGATCATCTAAAATTCAAAAACCAAATAAATTTCAATAATATAATAAATAATCTAGTGATTAATCGAAGGAATAAGCAAAAAAAATTTTTTGAAAAAAATAGCGGCTACTCAAAGCAAAAGGTTCGATTTTCAACCAAAATTTGGCTCTTTAATTATTTTTTAAAATAAGAAATTTTCACCGGATGGGGAAATCCTTCGATTAATTACTAAAAAATATAGTTAAGAAGCTTAGTAAAAAAATTTCAGACCGATCGGTTCAGCCATTTCTGAGAAATCTTGCTCACCGACTTTGAAAACAACGTTTCGAGAAAAACGCGTTTAAAGTTTTAAAAGCACTTTACTTTACTGCGAGATCTCTCGGCGCGCCTTCACTAATGTGTTCTATAACTTCGAAAATATTCGTCGGATCGACTTGAAATTTTGTGTGGTTATACTCAGATATATATTAAGAAAATGCAAAAAAAAATCGATTTTTTGAAAATCCTAGCTGTATATAACCCTTAATGAATGAATGAATTGAATGCCATTCAAATTTTCGAATGTTCTTTCCTGTTCGGCTAGGGGCAAGTGATAACCTTTTCGACCAGCAATTTCGCCCAGGCAAATGACAAGACAAGATGTCAAATCTATATACAATAGAAGATCGATTCTTGTAACAGGAATTTTTTTTTTCATTACATACTCAGTACTTTCAACTTTTTTTCATTTTTGACCTTTGACACTTGTACCTTTCTTTCACGTGCGTTTCTGCAGTGGAAAAGTTCGAGAAAGTCCCTGAAAAGTAAAGAAGTACGCACATGTATAGTGAAATAAGTCGAATTAAGTCAGTGTGGTATTGTCATCTATGTGATTCGCTTTCAAAAAATATATTGTATATAAAAGATTCGGACCTTGGTACAACCTTAAAACTTGCACCGAGTCCCGTTTTTCATTGCGAGCAAGAATCGAGTTTTTACTGTTTATAAAATAGTAAAAATGTATCTATCCAACTGATGAGTCCCCAACCGGTTTCATTTGAAAGAAAACAGTGTAAGTATAATAAAAGACCACAAAAACAATGCATTAGACTAATTCGGTTCGGTTCGATTCAAGAATTCGATTTTCTAATTTTTCAATACAAAAATGTTTTGCTTTTTATATGTTTTTATTATACTAGCCCCAACATATTGTGGACTCGCTGCAATAAAATAAGAAAAACACAAAAAAAGGTGATTGCAAAAACAGTGCCCCAACACTGGTATTTTTAGTATATTTTATATTAGCTTCAATATATTTTTGTTGCACTGAAATCGAAACATAAATTAAAAAACCGTGAAAAAAAAAGTTAACTTCGGTTGACCGTTTTATACCTTGTTACACATCATTTGACGTTGATGGTGGGGTAGAGAGCTACGTTTGTGCAGCATTTGTATTAAATTCTTTGTTTCAAATACTAAACAAATTAAATATACCCTTATAAAAATTTAAAATAGGTGGTAAATTTGTTGGCGCGGTCCAATTAGACAATGGGTTTAAACTAAAGATTTGGCATTGTATGAAGAAACATTTTAACCATATTTGAAGCCATTCGCTTTATTAATACATTTATTTCATATAAGAACTTAAAAAATGTTGTTCTTTTGTATGGGAGCTATACCTAAAAGTGGGCGTGGCACATCTGATTTTAACATAGAAACTACACAGGACCTAGAAAAGCTTAAGTTTAAAATTTCAGCCCAATATCTTTAAAACTGAGCGAATAAATCGCGCAGCAACACACAGACAGACGGACAGACGGACGGACGGACAGACGGGACAGACAGACGGACATGGCTAAATCGATTCGTCTCGTCGAGGCTGATCAAGAATATATTTACTTTATAGGGTCTACGATGCCTCCTTTAATGCGTTACAAACTTTCCGACAAACTGAATATACCTGTTTACACTAGTGTAACAGGTATAAAAAAAAACAGATAATAAGGTACTAACAAACGATAAAAGATAAGTTAATCTTAAAAAATGCAACGGAATTTGGTATTTAAATTAAGAAAACGAATTAAATTATGTTATTAATAATTTGAGTCAGCTGAAGGGTGAGCTTTTTGTCTTAAACCAATTGTTGCAGCAAAAAAAAAAATATATATATATATACCATTTCTGAGATCCTATGGACTGCAGCGTCCAGCATGCCACTTTCAATGACATCCTGGCTACAAAAGCATTGAGAACTTTAAAGCTTAGTGGAAATCTCAACTTGATATGAATATTCAAAAATCAACCGACCTGTTTATAATATATTTTATGATGAATTTTTCATGTTTTGACCAAATATAATATCGAATTCTCCAGTGATCTGGCAGAAGTTAACATTAATATTTTAAAAATTAATTCAAATTTGCTATAAAATGCGTTGACTTTAAACTATGAATAAGGGTGTTGCAAAAAAAAATAAATAAAAAACAAAATAAATGTATAAACTATAATTGGATCTCTCTACAAGATGACCACACATATGAAATGCGTCAGCAACTCACACAAGGATTAAAATCTGTGTTAACTTAGCGATTTGCAAAAGAATAAAAAATAAAAAAAACACAGCGAATCAACGATGATAACAATCTGAATGCTCTTTGCTGCCCAAGTAACTATTCTTCATTGCATTTCATTTCAACAAAAATATACGAGAATAGTATCTAAAAAAAAAAAAAAATGATTGGGAATTCTCAATTTGCGCCCACGCACACCAATTGGAAAATCGAAAACGGGTCGATCGCCGCAAGTAATGAAATTCGAGGCAAAAATATTGCAATATGTTTGCAGAGTAGTTAAATTGTCCAAGTTGTTTCTTTTTGCATAAATTCTGATCGAAAATGGCAATGCAATGGCAAAAAAAAACTTGAATTCGCTTAAAACGGCGGCAGTTTATTTGGTTGCCTTTTGGAAAATGGCAAATTGAAAATATGAAGAAGAGTTCATAAATCCGCCACAGCTAGTGTAAATATTTGCGAAAATTTAAAAGCAACGCAATGAATTTCTTTTTTTTTTGTTGCGAGTGTTTTAAGTAGAAAACAAATATCAAATAAATCATACACATACGTATTTCATTTGGAAAAACTTCCTCCAGATTTCGGCTGAAGCGGAAATTGTGTGCTTCACGTTTGAGTCATGCTTAAATGAATGTGCACACACACACACACACATACGAAATGTTTGGTAAATAAATCACTCGACTGGCGACAAATGTTGCTCACAGCCCGATCTTGTTCCAAGTTCGACTAAAAACTAAACTCATAGATGAGGACAAGGGGGCATTTAAATCGCCATTCAGTTTCCATAAAAGTGCACAACACGCTCGTTTTCTGGGCACTTAAATTGCATTGGCTTATTGCTCTTTTAGCGCGCTAATAAATTATTAACAATTTCATTTAACTCACTTTCGGTTTCAGTTTTTAGTTTCGGTTTCGTTCACTTGAGCAGCACATTGACTCGACCACGGCCACAATCCATGTCCAGACTCTTAGGCGGATTGTGGGACACGGGCGTTTGAACACAAAAATTGAAAAATGTGTGGCTTTGCATAAAATAAATAAGAAACATTTTTTTTTTTTTTTTTGAATTGAAAGACTTGCTTATACACATATGTGGCAAGTGGCATGAGCTGGGAGTGTGTTACGACAATAACAAAAAAAAAAAAAACTGCTCAAAACAGTGACAAAATAAATGTTTTGAATAAGCTTGTAATTTTGCACAGTAAGGACTGCCTGCATTAAATTTGAATACTTTTGCAGAATTTAAAAACTTAATAAATGGAAAAGATACGAATATGAAGATATATTTCTTTAGTTCGATAGTTTTGACCAATAAATATTCCGCAAAGTTTGATCTTGGCCAATCAAAATTTGTTTAAGATCTTCAAAAATGACAATACTCTTGCTTGATTCGTGCATAAACAATGTCGGAACAAGATGATTTCGGAATTACTTTAATCAAACATAATCGATGACATACCTTGGTCTATGGAACTATGGGAATCCCTCGGTGGATACACCAGCATCTTCCAGGCAGAGATCTGCGCCATAATTCGTTGCGCACAGATCAATATTGGCAGGAACTATAACAACTGCGATAAAGCAATACTGTCAGACAGTCGGGCTGCCCTTAAAGCGCCGCAGTCAGACACAGTAAATCTAAACTAGTACAAGAGGCTATAGACACCCTAAATGTACTAGGACAGAGCAACAGAGTACAACTATTGTGGGTACCAGGACACACAAACATCCCAGGCAACGAGCAAGCAGACGCTCTAGCCAGGAAGGGGCCGCAACCCCTTTAATAGGGCTTTTCCAAAACCCTTAATGAGACAATACGTAATGATAGAAAACGTGCCAGGGATGAACACTGGAGTTTAAGGCAGGGCATGCGACAGGCCAAATTGTTATTAGAGGGATTCAACTCTAAGGTTACCAAAGCATTGGTTAATCTGGATAGAACTCAGCTAAGGATAATGATAGGGCTCTTAACAGGTCACTACGGTCTTAGGAAACACCTACGTGTAATGGGTGCAGCAAGCTCTTCTGAGTGCAGATTCTGTGGTAGTATGGAGGAAATACCTATCCATATTCCATCAGAATGTGTAGCTACGTCCAGAAATAGAGTGTCATTGTTAGGAGGGCACACACTCTCCTTAATACGTTCAGGTTAGGAAAACCGAACCTATGTAAATGATTAGATTCATTCAAAGAATGGGGCTAGATTCAGAAATTTAGCAAGTAAGGGTGTACAATATATCTTTTTAGGTAGCAGTACAATTACCCCCATAAAACAATAATAATAAAAATAATACCTTGGTCTTTGATGACATATCTTGCAAGACATCATGCATGAGAAGTATTGTAAGATTTCCTGAATTTGAATAATTGTTTTGTAGTTAAAAGTTTAAATAAAAAAGTTGAATTTTATAATTTGCAAAATTAAGTCGTTTACGATTTTACAAACGAACTTGTATGCAAAACGAAATTGAATTTCAAAAGTTCAAGAAGACCAAATGTAGATGAGGTAGTAACGCTGGTAGCGCTTATTATATAAAAAATCCCATCTCACGATGTTCGTTTTTTATAGACTCTGAAAAAACTTAGTCGATTTTAACGAAACTTTGTAGATGTGTATTTTTTGGTCCAACTTAAATTCTTGGGTAAAAAGAAAAACTGCTTAAGTCTGATTTTACCGTTTTGGAGGAGAGTATTTTCTAAGTTTAAAATAATTTGAAATTGTACACAAAAGTGAGATTAAGCAAAAATTACTTTGTCTATAACTTCCTGAAAAATCGTAAAAAATAATTCAAATTTTGCTTAGAGGTACTTTTCAATACAGAGATCAGCTTAGTACTCTTATCTCAATTTTGCTTAAGTCGACTTAAGCAGTTTTTCCCTTTTCACCACAGAATTATAGGATATATGTCGTTTAAAAAAATGGGTGGTAGGCGTAACCTCCATAAAATCAATACAGAAATTTATTGTATTTTTACAAATATTTGAACTCGAGAAATGAAATTCGGTATACATGTTATTATGACCGGAAAATTGGAAAAGTTGGTGGTGGGCGTGGACACTTTTTTTCCACTAATTGAGCTAATGGAATAAAACTTTGTTTTCATGATAATAAGAATGGGAGAAGTATGATCTATTGGAGAGATGGGCGGAGGGAAAGCTGGTTTGTGTTACAAAAATATTTAAAAAAAAATATTCGCGACACCCGACCATGGTCGGGTAATTATATAAAATACTCATATTTGTTTGGCTTTGTTCCATAATTTGAGTCTTCACTGTTTGCTAGCACATTAAATTTTTGCAAATAAGTTAATCATAAGCGCCATTTGTGTCTTCGCAGCATTTCCCGTGTTTGTTATTTTTGTTGTTTTTGTTGTTGTTGTAAGCCTTTTGATTTGCGCAACAAATGTTGTTTTACAACAGCCAAAAACCTGCATAAATCAAATAGTAAGTGGGGACCGCAATGCACAAAAAACAAAAAAAAACGCGTCAAATTAATATCTAAAAAAATTAAAAAAAAAATACTCATACGTCGCGTTTGCCTAAACTTTACTTTAGAGACTTGTCCCATAGCGTTATTGCTCACTCAAAGGTGACTGTTGCAGCGTTCGCGGTCGCCGCGCATATTAAAATCAAATGGAACGTATGTGGAACGCGTTGCAGAGTGGCACAAATAGTAACGCGAACGCGCCTTGAAATTTATGCGATTTTAAATATTGATTTTGTTGATTTAAGCCAATCGCGGCGGCAATTCGAGTAGCGCGGTACAGCGCCAAGCGCACAGCAGTGCAAATCGTCGAGTGCCTCTGGATAGATAAGCGAAATTAATTATGAATTTGGCTAAATTGAATTTCACTCCGCCGCACAGCAGTATAGCAAGTGCAATTGTTGGCATGTTTGAAATATTTTGGCCATTAGCAAAGCAACGTTTTTTTGCGTGGTTTACTTTTCGATTGCTATGCTGGCTTGCTGGCTGCTTTGTAATTAAGTTGCTCAGTTTTTCAATCTTACTGCTTGTTTGCTTGTAGAGTTGCTATCCGTTGGTGTCTTATGGAATACGAAATGCTTAATTTGTCGTTTGATTTTATTTACTGCCTTCAGAGACAACGCAGACGCCTGTGGGAGTGTGTTAATTACAACCTATCGCAGCATAATATTGTCTTTTTAGCAGACATTTTATTTTAATAATTACATAAAAAAAATTTACAATCAAAGTGAAAGCGATTTGAATCAGCGAATGATTTTCATTCGGTTCAATACTCTCAATTTTTACATCTCCAGATACGATATCGAATTATGATTAAAAAGCTGTAGCTGTATCTGATGCTGCTGATTCTGATGATCTGTCAATGTTTCGTTGCCAACCGCAATAACCGCAAATATCAATTCAATTTCTGTAGTTGGAAATAAGAAGATACTACGATGATAATTTCTATATTTCGTTGTATTTGATTATAAGTATATAGAGTTTCTTTAATTTATGCAATATTTCTTTTCGGTTGGCTCGTTCTCAACTTCTTTCTCAGCTGCTGCTGATTCTCATTCTCATTTTCATTCCAATTCCCATTCCTTAACCTGATGATTATTATAGTCATCAACATTTGGCTCATCATGCAAGACACCTTCACTGCTTACCGCATCATTATCTTGCATTGATGAATGTCTGTTTGGCTGCCTGACTGACTGACTGAATGGTTTGCAGTTTAGATAGCTGGCTGGCTGGCTGGATGGTTGCTTGGTGTGAAATGTTATAAGATGAAAGCAACATTCACAACAACAGTCAAAGCGACAATAAGAACGAAACACTAACAACAACAACTACAAAAAGTTCATTTGAAATGAGTTGGCGGCAATTCGACGTTACTAAGGCGTCAACGACTAACGAGATGGAGACGCGACGAGACGCCGCTATACAACATTCGTTATTCGGCGGCGCACTTCCTGCCACGTAGTTTGCAAATTATTGCAAATCATAAAAAGAAAAGTCGACAATTTTGTTAGCTATAAAATATATTTGAAGATTGCTGAATGAGTTTTTTTAATAGAAAAATTTTAACAGAATAAATAAAAATAATTAATAAAAAAATTATATGAAAGAGATGTGTTTCTTTATCGATAATAAAAATAATCACACCTCAACTAAATCTCATTCTAAGAGATACATTGTTACCAAAAAAAACTTTGACAAAATTATAAAGAAAGATAAATTTAAGATTGGCAGTTGTAACGAAAAAAGTATACAAGCTCATCACACAGCATACAAGCTCTTTCCCATCATAAGTGGAATGAAGTATTTGAAGAAGTTGAAAACATTTCATTGCGGCGATTTTGTAGATGAATATTTTAGTTTATGCAATGATTTCTTAACTGCTTTTTAGATGCTTTTAATTCTATTAAACTAATTGCTAAGACATAGATTTGTATTGACCGAATACTATGTAAATCACAAATTTCCCATCATTTAAAAATATGCATACATACATAGAGCATATGTCCCCAATACTACAACAAGAAAAAAAAAAAAAAAAACAAATAAAATAAAATTAAAAAAAATTAAATTTTGCAGCACTTGCCCCCCAGCCTAGACATAGACACGCGTACATGCAGATTGCCACTTTACTCGGTCGTACCCGATATGTATAAAATTTTCAAAGTTTTGACAGCAGCACCCGCCAGTCGGCTATGTATTCATACAGCTTGTCAAGTCTCTCTCTTTCTCTCTCTCTCTCATTCTCAGTTGGCTTTAGATACATGGGCCATCGGGCGTCTCTTGCAGCGCCGCATTTCGACAATTGCAGAGTTGCGTTCGTTGCGAGTAAATGTAACTTAAAACAATTATTATCTGATCGAAAAATGTTGAAATTAATGCGCTGAGTAAGTTTACTTGTACATGCTCAGTCGTCAGAGGAACAGCAAAAAGCAACAGCAGCAACAACAAAAACAACAATGTACTCTAATAAAAATCGTCTAGGTGTATTTTCTTTTGCATTACAAGGACTAAATAAATAGTTTGAAATTCAAAAATAAAAAAATTATTTACAATAAAATTAGAAAATATTATTAATAAAAACTATAAACTTAAATGTTTGAAAGTTAGAATTCAATTGCATCGTAAATCAGATTGATTCTTTTAAGAATAACACAGCCACACAAAAAAGCCATGTCATGTGCAACGAACCAGAGGGGTCGCTGAATCCGAATCTGAATTCAGAATGTCAAAATTATTTTTTATTTTAACCTCAAAAAACTTTAAAATTTTTTTACAAAAATTAAAAAAATACAGATTTATTTCAAATTCTCGGTTTTGTGAATTCTTATGCGACCCAAAACACATTAGAAATGACATTTCTGGTTCGCCACACATCACAGGAATTTTTTTGTGTGGCTGTGTATTGACTTGGCAAAAGAGGGTAGGAGGAGGTATCTTTTCCCACGGACATGGAGATTAGAGAATTTTTCAGACTTCCCGATCAATGCAGCGCTTTTCAAGCTGAAATGATTGCTATACACGAAGCCATGCATTATCTGGGGCACCACTCAGGTTGTAGGCAAAAAGTACACATCTTTTCGGATAGTCAGGCTGCCCTAAAAGCACTTGGCTCTTACAATAACACATCCAAAACTATCCCCCAGTGCCGCACATCTCTCAACGAGATAGCTGAGCAATGGGAAATTTGCCTCACATGGGTTCCGGGTCACCAAGATATATTTGATAATTGCGAAGCAGATAGATTGGCCAGAGAAGGTACAAATTCCGTTATTCCTCCTGGGAGGAGTTCGACTGAAATACCCATGACCTCTCTGAAACTGCGAGTGAAAGAGAAAATAATCAGAATGGCAGAGACTAGGAGGGGAAGACATGCCGTCCGACTAGGGGTAGCGGATCAAATGCCTTCTATAGGAGCTGTAGAATCGAGGAAGAGGAGGAGAAAGTAGAATATTTTCTCTGCAACTGCCCAGACCTTGGGAGAATAAGGTTTACTGTACTTGGTAGGCCGTTTCTTGATTGTCTGGCGGAGATTGCATCAGTCAAGATTGGTGCAGTAGCCGCCTTCATAAGGAAATCGAGCTGGTTCGAGTAGGAGGATATAAAAAGAGGGATCATATGGTATCACAATGGGCCTTTCTGGCCTATGGTGACGTCGCTAGAATTCGCGTCGGCCATTCTAACCTAACCTAACTGTAGGTGTTAGTGTCTTTGACGACCATTATATAGCCATTTGCCAGTCTGGTCATCACCAACGATCATAATTTAGAGCTTGATGGAAGGCGGTTAGTAATTTCATTTTTATTTATATTTTAAACTTTAAAGATGTTTCCTTGAAGGACGTAGTTTTTTCATATTTCGATAGAGACTACAATTTGAGTTAAGTGTGCTCGTGTGTGTGTGTGTGTGGGTGGGGTTGCCTTGGTTTTTGTATGCGTTTCAAACTCAATTTTTCGTGGACGTCCATATTTATTTTATTTTTTATTTATATATTTTTTTTAATCCATTTACAGCTGCTGGCGGGCCTAAATTGACTTAAGCCTAATATTAATGCAAATAACTTGTGGCTCTATGTCTCAGTTGCAACTATACGTCCATCCGACCGTCCGTCTGTCTGTCTGTAGGTCGGTTTGTCTGTTTGTCATTTCGTTACTCTGTCCAATGTGTTCATTTGTCTGTTTTGCGATTGTTTGTAAGCCGTTATTTTTGGTACTGCTGCTGCTGCTGTTGTTGTACTTTTTGTTGTTGTTGTTGTTGTTACAAACAAGTTACAAACACCTGTCATTACTTTGGCAAATGGTGGTAAAAATCGCAACAACAACAACAACAGCAGCAATGGCGGCGGGTAGCCAATTCAGCCTAAGTTCGATTCAGAGGCAGCCAGGCATTTGCCAATATATTCCCTGTAAACACTTTGTCCGCCATTATGTGTCCGTGTAAATATGTATTTGTGTGTATCTCCCAATCAGAATATTCGCGCTTGTATGTACGTAAGTGCATTCATGCACAATTATAATTGCATAATATTTCGTATTCATTTATTTTTATTTTTATTTTTGAGTTATTTATGAAAATGATAAGCACCATTGAAATTATTATTCGTATTAAAGGCATACACATATTAATTTTAATTTTTGAAAGATCTAAAGAAAAACATTGAAAACATTTTATATGATATAAAAAAACCAGAGCGATAAAAATATGGTAATAAAAAAGATTCAACTGTTTTAGGTCTTTAATGTACTTAAAAAACAAAGTACCATTAGCTTTGTTGTTGTACTAGATAAAGATCTGAAAGTGAATAATATAAAAATTTTTGAAAAGTTGAAAAGAATAAATCGCATTTCAATTTCAATGATTCTACAGTGTTTCCTAATAGCGGGCATCTTTCTGTTCTAGCAAGTGTTGAGGACAATAATAACGTGTCTGTTATACGCCGTTCACAAAGAATAGGTCTTTGTTACGAATGACTATCTGGCGTATTTTGCGAAAGGATCTCGGTCTGCAACCGTATAAGATGGAACTCAAGCAAACAGACCATAGATTGAGCCGAGAGCTCCCAAATTGAGCTCTAGAAGAGATGGAAAAATTTCCATCGAAAAATTTTGTATTCAGATGAGGCGCATTTTTGGCTAATCTGCTATGTCAAGTGTCGTTATTGGTGTGAGTCAAACACACAAGTCGTTCATCAAGCACTATACTCCCTCAGGAACTTACTTATTGGGGTGCATTTTGGTTCGCTGGCATCATCGGGCCGTACTTTTTCAAAAATGATGAGTTACCGGGAAAGACGGACGTTATCATGCAATGTTAACCGACTTACTCTTTCCAAAAATAATGAAATTTATGGTGATGACATTCACTTTCAACAAAATGGTACAACATACCATGTAACAAAATTTAAGATGAATTTATTGCGTGAACAGTTTGGTGAATCATTAATGTCGCGAAATGGCCCCTAACACCTGGCACCAAGATTATAAGACTTAACACCATTGAACTATTTGCTTTGGGGCTATGTTAAGTCTATGGTTACGCTCAACAAGCCAGCAACAATTGATGAGCTTGAAGCCAACAATCGAGCCACTATTGCTGCTATTTCAGCGGAAATGTTGCACCGAGTTATCGAAACTTGGAAGGAATGTATAAACCAGGGCAAGAGAAGTCGTGGTGTTCACATAAACGACATTTTGTTTAAATAATGAATGACATAAAATTTCCCATCAAATAAAACTATTACGCACTATTTTTGGCCAAACCTCTTGAATTTTTTCTCAATTTTAAATATATAAATTTTTTTTTTATAATTTTTAAGAAAGAATTTTCATAATTTTAATGAAAAAATTGTAAAAACGAATAAAAAAAATGTTGAATACTTATTTTGGCAAAAAAAAAAAATAATCAAATATTCTCAAAAAAAAATATTGAAATGCAAGAATGTTGTCTCAATTAACGTTTCGTCGCTGTTCGTAGATATTTTATATTTAGTGCAGCATAAAATTTTATTGATCATGCATAACTAACGACTCACCAAACGGCCAATAAGCTACAAACTATGCGACTGACTGTCTCGTTGAGAGCAATTAAATTAAGGCAGCAAACAAACGACCACTGTCAACCACAGAGCGAGTTGTGCGATTCGCAATAGTTACAAAGATGCATCAAAATAGTTTTAATTTTTTTTCATAAATATTTTTTTTTTAAATTTTTTGCATTAAATCATGTTGATTTCATAAGTTTATAAAAATAATTGTTGTCAATTAGATTTGATTTGAACTACATTTCCATCAGCTATTATTATTATTATTATTATTAAATTGGGACTTGCTTACTGCGACCTCAAAGATTAATTGTAGTGTATTCTGATTAGTTGACCTGATCTAAACTTTTACTTGTTATGAATCTTTGAATCTTTTTGAGATTCTTTGTTCTTACTTATTCTTCTGATAAAAAGAAACTTAATAGTATAAGATGCATATTTCTGGCTAGGGCCTCGCATTCCCTAACTGTATGCGTTGGTGTCTCCTCTTTTTGATTACAGAACCTGCAACCCGAAGAACTTCTTATCCCCATGATTATTGGGTGTCTTTTAAGTCTACAGTGGCCTGTAAAGATTCCTGTGAGTAGTTTCAGTTGGGTTCAACTCAGCTGGTTGTACCCATAAATGAGCTTCTTTGTTTGGCGTATTCTATGGTTTTGATTCCATCTCAGTGGTTTTGTGGACTTTTTTTTAATTTCGCATTACCTCTGCTATTTTACACATATTTTTAAGAGCAATGTGCTAGTTTATTCATAAATAGACGATTCACGTTGTGCTCATCCAGAATAATTAAAAAACGGAAAAACTGATGCTTATACTCGTATTGAAGTACTAAGCAAGTGTAGTGCTAATAAAAAGTATTTAAAGTGTTGTAATTCATATTTGCACTAAATGAATGTACAGTAAAAATTTAACTTATTACTGCAAAAAAAAAAAAAAAAAATAAATAAAAATAAAAAAATTTAAAATACATATTTTAAAAATTCGCCAATTAGAAATTAATGACCAATTAGAAAGTAATATTTTTGGAAAACAAACTTGTTAAAAACAAAAAAAAAAAAGAAACTAAAAATGTATATTTTTTATGCAGCTGCAGATGACGTTTATTAAGTCTTTTATTAACTGATTTAGTTGGACGTGCAGTTAGTTGGATGAGTTAGTTGGTGAATAAATGAGTTGACTTATGTGCAGTTTTTCTGGTTTTTATATTTATTTAGTTTTTCGATTAAATGTCTTTTTTTTCTTCTTTTGATTTCAACCAGTGTAATATATTTTATTTATTTTATGCGAAAGTGACAATTTAATACGGAAATGTCAGCTTTAATTTTAAGACACACTAATAATAAATGTAATTATGTGAGGATTTATTGCAAATGTTATATACCGATGCGTCGGGCCAAAAGTCAGAGGAGTTTGTTGCTTAAGTCTTTCGATTTTCAATTTGAAAAATTTTCATGCAATAATGTCAGGGAAATGTTAAAGAAATCATTATTTTTCTTCAAAATTTTAAACGATTCAAAATAAATAAAATTAATAAAACATAAAAACTAGATTATTATGTGAAGACCTTTTTTTTTTTTTTGCTTTTCAGTTTCCTTATCACTTTCTTAACACTCTGGCTAATCAATGCTACTTGATTAATGATTATTGATTAATCAATTATTGATTCTTGCAAAAATTGATCAATTGATTAACCAAAATAACAGCCCTAGTATGTGGCCTCGTATTGTCATTGCATATCAAATCCTATCAATCCACCTCAACTACGGGAACATGTAACAGGCAGAAGGAGCATGACAGATCACATTAAATATTTATATTACAGCTAAGCATCGAAAATCGAGGGTGGAGCATTTGTTTCTTCAAAAAAAATAATGCATGGCCCGGAGTAGATGGAAATCACTTGGTGCCAGGTCCGGACTATACGGTGGGTGCGATAGGACAGCCTATCCGAGCTCCCGTAGCTTCTTGCGAGTCATCAACGATGTGTGGCCGAGCGTTTTCCTGGTGGAACACTACACCCTTCCTGTTGGAAAATTCTGGCCGCTTCTGGTCAATCGCCTGCTTCAAACGGTCGAGTTGCTCGCAGTAGATGATCGAATTAAGCGTCTGGCCATGGTTGAGCAGCACATAGTGGATGATTCCCTTTAAATCCCACCACACACACAGCAAAACCTACCTGGCCGTCAATCTGGGCTTGGCGATGGTTTGCGTCGGCTCGCCGCGCTTCAACCACGACCTTTCCGCTGGACGTTATTGTAAGTGATCCACTTTTCATCTCCAGTCACCATCCGCTTTAAAAATGGGTCGAGTTCGTTCTGGTGGTATGTCTTATACCCAGTTCATGGCCAATCGAACGAGTGCTAACATGCCGATCCACTTGGATGATTTCGACTATTTTATCGGTTGCTGCGAGGATTGGCCTACCAGTACGGAGTACATCTTTGACATCCACTACACCAGAACGAAATCGATTGAACCAACGCTGTGCTGTGCGAATCGTTACAGCATCGGGCCCATAAACTTCACAAATTTTTTCGGCCGCCTTCGTTGAATTTTTTACCTATCAGGTAGTAAAAACGTAAAATATGGCGAATTTCTTGCTTGGTGGACTCCATCTTTGGCGCGCTATAACTTGAGACTGAATCATATGATCTCAACACAGTCTGGCTGTCCTTGTAGCTCTGGGTACCCTCTTAAAATCGCTGTACATTAGTACAACGTAAGATATTTTAAAGAGTCGCCATCTATTGAAAAAATACGACATTACTTATTGACCAACCCGATATGACGCATATGGCAACCTATTTGCCCTTTTTGCGACGTTTTCAATCGCGTCGACCAATGTTTCAACGGATATGGTGGCAATTTTTTGACAAATGTTGTTCTTGAGGGCAGCTAGACTCCTTGGCTTGTTAGCGTAGACTTTGGATTTCAAATAACCCCACTGATAAAAGTTATGTAGCATTAAATTAGGTGATCTCGGAGACGAGTCAAAATTGCAATTTTCTATATCACTCGCCCATAGCTTCATATATAAAGACCAAGTTTTAAATTTCAGCTCAAAATCTTTAATCTTTTTCTACATTACAAAAGAAAGAACAAACTTTTAAATACACCCAAAAGTTTCGTTGACTTTTCTGATCTCCGCTAAAATCCACCAAAAAAAAAAAAAAAACATTAAAAAATTTTACTTTCTTTTTAATTTCGGCTTATTTTGGATTTAAATTGCTATTTGCGATTTCATTTCATTTTATTTCAATTTTTTTTTTTTTTCGTTAACAGATCTCGACATTCTCTTGAGCTCTCTCACCAATTTTGGTCAACGATGCGTGACTATGTAATGATTGCTGCATGCCGCAAATAGCAACCACAGCTGTCACTTGCAACAATAACAACAACAACAACAACAACTAGTTGCAACAACAATTACAACAAAACAACAAAGACAACATGCAACTGCGATGACCATAAAAAATTATTTCGTTTTAAATCTTTTTTGTTTTTTTTTTTTTTTTTGTCTTGATTTTTCATTTTTGGTTGTAAAAGGAAATCGTTTTGAAGTGATTTATGGTAATTTAAGGTTTAGTTGCGAACTCCCACAATCTTCTTCTCTCTTGCGTTACGTTCACTCACTCTTCATCTCTATATGAGGCTAACGTTTAACTTCCCCTACTATTAAAAGCAAACAAAAAACAAAAACAAAAAAATACAAACATTTACTCAGATTTTTCCAAGTTGGCAGCAAAAGTTGGTTTTTTTTTTATACGACGAGTATGTGGGAAACTGCTGTATACAATACTTAGCTACATATAGTATAGAAAAGTAATTTATTTAGCGACACGCCCCTCGCAACATAAGCTAAATATAATCTATATATTCTCTCATTCTTAGCAAGCTTAAAACAACGCTGGAACATACATTCAAGCCAGTTGTCCGGCTTTATTCGAGTGCAGAGTGGTGTAGTCTCAATATATAATTAAAATTTCGAAAAGCCAGATGTGCTGCTGCAAAACCTTTTGCTATGAATGATATTCACTGTTCTCTGTTTTATTATTCCATTTTCTTTTTTTATTTTTTTTTTTTTTTTTTAGATTTCGATACTATTTGATTTTGTTTTCATACCAGTTCAGTGCCAGTTCGATAGAATTTGTGGCAAAAGAATAAACTAAAATAAAGCAATAAAAAAAAAAAAAATAATAATACAAAATCAGTTCACGAATCAAATCAAACAAAAATGGCAAAATACAGTCGAGTTGAGAAAACGTGAAGTCTATGACTGGGACAATCAAGAGAATAACATCGAAAAAGAATGAAGATACAGATTGAAAAAGGGCACAGAATTCCAGTTATTAGCACAGGAATCCCCGATGTACGAGTAATGTATAATGTTTAGGGAATGAGAAACACGACTTGTTCTCTGTATGTGTGTATGTGTGTGTATATGTGTCTGTCTGGCATTAGGTTCGATCATGAAAATTACTCGCATTCGTCTAAAGGAAAAATTATTGTGTGGAAAATCGCACAGCTACAAAATAAGGCAATAAGTTTATGTAGCAAGCAAAAAAAAAAAAAAAAAAAAAGCACAAAAGTGAAGGAATTTTATTCATTTATTTCTACTTCAATCTTTGTTTTTGTTGGATGCGAGTGGAAAAGAGTTGTTCTAAACTAAGACAGCACAGCCAGCCATCCAGCTAGAATAGAAGTAATCGAGTTATGATGTGCGTCATTGCGCAATGTCTATTAGCAAAGGCAGCAAAGAAGCTCTGCACTCTTCGGCTTGGCATGTGTAAAATGTAGAAGAAGTTGGTCAGCAACATATACCATACTGAATGCTTTGGCACAGTATCATCATCATCATCAATGTTGATGATCATTACAGACGATTTCTCTTACTAAGTTTAAAATTAATATTTTAGCAAAGTTGTGCAATAAACTTGAGTTACGTGGTAATGATACCCGGGAATGCGTTATGAACTACAAAAATGTATGTAACTTGCCACGCACAAGTGAAAAGGGAATAGAAGAAATTAATGCCTATTAAATTACTAGTCTGTAGCCACTTGCTATGTATTGACAGATAGTCGGAGTATCATGCAGTACAATTGCTTGTGAATTTAAAATATAAAATAATATGCTCCACTTGCAAGTTTTTGAAAATCTCATTCCATAGAATAGACAATTAAGACATAATTAGTGACTACATATAAGAAACTGGCAAATATTATAATAAAAGAAAGTACAACTACAAAAGTGGTGATTTCAAGTATGAAGACAAGGAGCGTTCCGGTTACGTTCGAAGATACTGTATAGAAAAGTTTAGTAGAGGAAGATTCGTATTAGACGCAACAAAAATTTATCAATTCATTGGAGATGTCTCTAGAAACTATTTTCCATCGTTTAAAAGACTTGCATTTTGAAAAACAGTAAAGTCATTTTCATTTAAAAAATTTTTGTTATTATATGCTGTCTCCGATATATAAATATCAATCCTCGTTTATACCTGACAAGTATTGAAAGCTCTCAGAGACTATAAAAGAACAAGACACCGCTATGAAGCACCACCAAAAACTACAGAATATCGCTGGTATACTAAATTCAATTGTGGTCGAACTTCGGTCGCCGACGAATTCCTTAAAGGTCGTGGATCGAAAGATGTGTATAAAACCGTGACAGATGATGAATCATGGATATATGCGTATGAGCCGGAAACAAAATAGCAATCGATTGTGTCGGTGTTCCATGTGGCCACTTTTCTGCTTTAGCCATGTGGGACGGTCAAGTCTTCGGACAAAATTCACAAAACCAAACTCGGAAGACGAATCGTTTTTATTCCCTCACATCAACGATTTACGATCGCCGAAGAAGCAGTTGAAGCGTTCGAAAACCATGTTTTGCAGGTGTTTCAAGAGAAATGGAAAAAATGCTATGACAAATGGTTTGAACGAGTCCAAAAAAAGGTATTGATCATCAAGGGGAATATTTTGAAAACAATAAAGTCATTTTCATTTAAAAATTTTAGTTATTATTTGCTATTTCCGATATATAAATATCAATCCTCGTTTATACCGCCTTATGATCCTACTTAAAATTTTGGTTCTAAAACATTCCAGCTGTTCGAATGGTTTACAGCTACGCCTAATATTTCTCAACCCCTTTGTGGCAGAGGCATACCCTTCGTTAATCCACAAATAATGCTTTAGTGATTTCATTGGAAGTGGCATTCTGCCAAACGGTACATTCCTTATGAAAATGGTATATCCTTTGGCCGGTTTGAAAGGTATACCCTTCTTGGTACACCAAATGGTCAATAGTGTTATTAATATCACTAAAAAATTATGTACTTAATTCTCTTTTTCATAGCTCAAGTTTAGAATTGCAATGCATCGTCTTTTGAAATTGCTTAAAATTTTAGCCGATTGCGCCACATTTTCATGGCTAAACTTAGTAAGCCATTTGGATATGCCATTTGGGGTATGCAAAATGGTAGGGTAAAAAGGGCTGGAGAAATTGTTGATCGATCCCGAACTATAGCGATATATCACATTAAGCCTTTCGAAAAGTACACACTCGTACACACTACAATTTTTGTGAGAGTAGCACATAAATAGATAGAAGTGACTTTGGGACAGTCCCAAACAAGTAGCACATAAAGCGCCGTTTCGGTGTCACCTAATCTCGTTGAAGCGGCCTTATGCCTATAGCTAGTACCAACTCATCATAACCAGGAAAGAGCAAAGTTTTAGAAGGCAGGTATTGAACAGTTCACCTAGCGAGCTGAGCTGCCATATCCCAAGTAACCGCATTCTGTGTGATCTGAGTGCGGGTCAAGTGCACAGAAAGATCTGTAGCGTTTCAGTTGCGTTCTCTTCTTTGCAACTTCTGCAGTGTCTATTGAACGGGATTCCTAGTCTGACCGCATGCTCCCAGATGGGCCAGTGCCCCGTTATGGTAGTTGTTAGTCTAGCGAGGTCTTTACGCGAATTTTCTAATAGTTTAAATGAGCGTTTTGCATCCAGCTTGGGCCAAATCGTTCTAGCTTTCCTGCAGCGGTACAGATTTGATTAATTATTATAGGCCAAATTGGCGAAATGGTTGCTAATGGCAGAGATTACTGCACCCATTGGGGTCTCTACCTGAGCCGGTTGGGAGGCGCTAGCTAATCCCTTTTTGGCCAGTAGCTCTGCGTGCTCGTTTCCGGGGACATCGCTATGCCCCGGAACCCACGAGAGAATGATTCAATTATGTTGGCTGCCTTCGTTTAGCCGCTTTTAGCAGTCCCTAATAAACCTTGAGAGAGTAGCACATACTTTCTTTAAATAAAAATTTAAATTATAGCACTATTTATGAGTAGCAAAATGATTTAAATAAAGAACGCAGCTATGAGTGAAAAGCATAAAAAAAATAAAATATTTAAAAAAGTAAATAAATAAACAATTTACAAAAGATACGTGTACGAGTCGATATGTGTATGCGCAAATACAATACAAATTTATACAAAATATATAAAACAATAAAAATGCATATAAAAATGTATCTGAAATACAATAACTAACGAAGTGCGCGTACAAAACACAGGTCGCAGCTCACGCCCAGCGTTACACAGCGTCACTCGCCCTTAGTGAAAAAAAAAAAAAAAAAACTTATAGCAACTTTTTCTTCTTCTTCTTCAACAACAATAAGATTGCGCAGGATATGAATTACACAGAGGCTAGAGTCAAGAGGGACTGGGCATGGCTGATCAGTGCGAGAGGTTCGAGTATAATCATTAATTGACCGATCGGCCGCAAGTCGCTGCCACATTTAAGCGTTGCCGTTGATGGCTTTACGCACCGCAAATCGAAAAAAAATTTAAAATAAAAGAATAAACTTTAAGAAAAAAAAAACAAAAAGAAAAGAAAAGAACGAAATGCATCTGCAAGTGGCGCAGAGTACCAATGCGTTGCAGAGGGCGCCGCAATTTGCAGGGGCGCGGCTAAAGCTGGAATATTGCTGCCGCCAACTGGTGTTGAAAGCAATTTCAAAAATGATGAGTATGATCGAATAGTTACCTTTTGTGTTTTTTTTTTTTTTTTTTTTTTTTCACTTTACTTTTTGATTTGCTTTCAATTTTGTCGATTTCGATTTTGTTTTTGTTTTTTTTTTTATTTTCGTTGCATCCTTTTGAGTATCTTTTATCTTTTTTGTTTTTTTTTTGTTGTAGTCCACTGCTCGTGTACGCATAAATATTTTGTGGTGCAGCATACATATAGATTGTTTTTTTTCTGTGCATTGGATGCTGCTATAACTTTAAGAGTTTCTACCTATCTATCCTACATAACTTTGAACCTAAATACATATACATTTATGTATACTCTTTGTGTATATGTATATGTATGTACGATTGGGTCTACCCTCGAAAAGCCAATAAGCAGTTTTGCTTTTTATCGCTTATTAAAAATCATTTCGCTTTTCGACCTTTTTTTTAACTACAAAAGCAAAACTTCTTTTGACGGCAGCCAGCCAGCCAGCCAGCCAACCAGTCAACCATCCTTAGCTTCGAAATCCATTTTAACATGTTCGTCATTGTGCTTCTTGTCGCCTCCTGCCTTTCGCCTCCCTTCATCATGGTTCTGTTCCAATTTTACTTTAAGTCAAACTATAAAAGCTTTTGTTGTTATTAACTTTGGCTCACATGTCGATCAATGTTGATGATTTTGTTCAATTTTGTGTCGAAAGCAGTTCCTCTCCTCCTCTACACATTGCACCGCTTCTGCTGCACATTGCCAAACTGCTTCTTGCCTTAATTCCATATTGCCTACTCTCTGTCGCTCTTTTTTCTCTTTTACTATTTCACTTGCTTCTGTCTTTAAGCAATTCTGTCGCCATGCTTCAATGCATCTTTTAGATCAGCTTAACCCATTTATTCCAAAATATTCGTTTTAAAACACCTAGAAAAAAAATTTAACATTTGATGGAACCTATTGCAACAATGGAGGTTCACTATTAATGTAATAATTTGAACTTGGTTTGGTTCGGTTAGATCATTGGGAATTCCCCTCGTTTACTGAACTGCGCAACCATATCCGTCAGAATGGTATGCATAACAATTTGTAAATATTGTGGATAATTTAAATAAAACAAGTTCAGAGTTGCAGCCTAAATCGTGCTTTATACAAATGACTATTTGAATAGTGTTGACAAAAACAGTGATTTTTGAGTCGCAGTGTGATTAACGACTTCAAAATCACAGTGACAGCAAACAGTGATAAAAGCGCAGTTCGCAAAAAACCAAACAGCGATTACTGAACAGCTTCACTGTGAAAAGTGATATTCAAAATCACCGTTTCGCTATTTCGCTACATCAACACAACAAATCGGCTTTTTTTTTTCACATTTCTCTTCGTTTTCTATTCATATTTTTTTTGCAATTGCTCTTTCACCATTCAATCGTTTCAATAGATCGCGCTTTGAGTGAATTGCACGTTTTGATAAATCAAGTGATTGGCAAATGTACCAAAGAAATTGTACAGTATCGGTGTTCAAGCGAATATGAACGATTCGCAAAGAGTGATTCAAGCACCAATCACTGAACAGATTCACTATTTGCGCAGAGTGATCACAAAATTGCCGCTAACTGAACATGTTCACTGAGCAACAAGAAAATCACATATCGATTCTTTCAGCAGCAGTGCAACATTGCGATTTTTTAATCAATGTGAAAAAATCACCAAAAGTAATTTTTTGGCAACACAATATTTGAATTTATTTGAATATTACACCCGTAAAAAGAACAGAGGTATAGAAAATTAAAGAGCATTTAAAGTTGTGAAATTAAGGTTTCTTCCTCAAATCAGACCTAAGTTTTTAATCAGAAATATAATTTTTCTTTTTACTTTTTGTAAGTTTAAAAAAAGTATCCAAATTCGTAAATGGATAAAATATGAAAAAGTTTTTGTCACTTTTTACACCCATTAAAGCGAAATGGGTTAAGTGTAATTGTGATTGATATCTTTTGTAAAAATATTTATTCAGCCCCAAAAAATGCTTAATGCCTTTTCATGTTGTTGTTGTTGTTATTGTTGTTGTTGCTACCTTGATGCAAGTTGCTTCTGCTGATGTTGCTGTTGCTGTCGCCATTGTTGTTGTTGTTGTTGTTGTTGTTGCAGTTAGTTACATAGCAACAACAGAAACATCTTTTCATTTTCGATGCTGATTTTGATGTCGATGTTGTTGATGTTGATGGCGGAGACTGGCTGTCAGTCATCCATGCGTGATAGGTTCGATTTGCTTCATTCATGTACATATGCAGGCATACAACAACACAACAACACATCGTCGTCTGTAGCCCTTAGACAGCCTTCTGGTTTTTTTTTTTTTTTTTCTTTTTGGCTTGAATATGATTTTTTATTGTGTTGCAAACTGAATTGCAACTGAAAGCGCATGCGTTCATTTGTAGCTTTTGCGTTCGTTTTGGCAAATTATGGCAAATACACACCTTACTGCCAATTCAAAAAGGCTACCCTGCTATTAAGCCAGATGAAGTATTGTAAAACAATTTCAATGGCAACATTGGTCAGCTTATAAACAACTTTCAACATCAATTTTTAATACTTTGCGCTTTTCCGATTTGCTTATATTCCATGAAAGTTTTATTGTTTTTTTTTATGAAATAATTTTTGTAATATTTATTTTTTGTATGAATTTTTATTCTATTTTTAAGTTTAAATACAAAATTTGGTGCTTAACAAAACTGAAAAAATAGTCTTAAGACAAACTCAATTGTTAGTGGAATTTCAGCTTTGTCTCTTTCAACGATAATGATTTTTTTTAAAAAAGTCTTCAACATTTTTTTCAAACTTTTCATTGAAATGTTCCGAATACGAACAATTAAATTTTTTTTTTGACTTCTCATTGTTGTTGTTATCAATTTAGAAAATAATAGCAACAAAAAACTTAATACATCAACAACAAAAAAACAAGTAAAATCATGTCCAGTACAAGTCAAGTCATTGCATTTTTGGTTTTTGTTTGCTTATTTCTTTAGCAATTATTGCTGATGGAAAAGCTATTGTAAAAGCCATTAAGCGTAATCTTTCTTATCGAATAAGTAGACGCATCGATGGTTTGCCATGAGTGTAGAATCCAATCGTCTTTCTAGATTCCTCTTCATGACGCGATGATGATGGCGTAAAACTTAAGGAATTTCAATTTCGTGCACATAAATTTTTTTTTTTTTTTCGTAGGCAGGTGTAGTCGCTATTATAATTATTATTGCTGTGGTTCTTATTATAGGAGTTTGTTTTTTTTTCCTACAACCATGGACAATACTCTCTGCAATGGTTTAAGATTAAAATCGTAAGTAGTTAAAAGCGGTTCGAATTTTATCGTGTTTTTCATTTGCAGCTGCACTACTTTGTACAATATTATAGGTACTTATCATAGTTTGTTATTATTATTATAAATTTTTTATTATTTATTTATTTATTTATTATTATGTATTATTTTCTTATAACAATTGTAAAGAGTTGCACAATTGTTTACCTGTCGTGGTGCATTCATACAAGCAAATATTTAGAATACAATTTTTAAAATAAAAAAATCCCACATTTATTGGAATAGATTTCAGAATAATCCATGTAAATAAAAAAATTTTCAATTATTAAGAAATATTTTAAATAAACTTAATCGTTAATTATACTCTGTACCCAAAGACTTACAGAGGAAGGCTAGATAACCCTATTAAGTATATATATTCTACTTACCCAACTAAATGGGAGGGTGTAAATTTCGTAGCTACGCAGACGATATTGTGGTACTAGTCTCCGGTCTCTGTCCTTCCGTGATAAGCAATGTTATTGAGGGGGCTCTGGGTAGACTTAGCAAATGGGCCACTAGCTGTGGCCTAGGATTTAACCCGGAGAAAACAGAGCTGATGTTTTTTTCGAATAGGTACAAAATTCCTAAATTTCAACTGCCTAAGATAGGCGATAAAGAACTATCCCTATCTGACAGAGCAAAGTACGTGGGTCTTATCTAAGATCCGAAACTTAACTGGAAGGACAATATCCAGAAACGAGTGAAGAAGGCAACGATTGCTTTCTACTCGTGCTCCAAACTTTTCGGTTGCAGATGGGGTCTCTCACCGAAGATGGTCTAATGGCTATACACTAGAGTAGTACGTCCGGTACTTTGTTATGGAGCTCTGGCCTGGTGGCAGGCTCTTAAAAACAATTACAACATCCAGAAGTTATATAGAGATCGGCTTGTATTGGGGTCACTGGGGCAATTAGAACCTTTCCCTTCGAGGCCCTAAATGCAATGCTAAACCTGTTACACATTGACCTATTCATCAAGCAGATGGCCTCGATCAGCGCTCTTCTACTAAAGGAACAAGGCTTGTGGTCCTCGCTAAGATATGGTCACAGTCCTGTTTTATCCACAATCCCGACAGATTTAAGTGGCATACTCGACTTCAGCGTCCTTCTTTTTCCAATAGTTTAATGTCTCTCAATAAATAACAAACTTTAGTCGGTCTAAATGCTTCTTAAGTAATTTTATATTGCTATGATTGGTAAGTGTGTAGTCTAAGAGTATTTCATTTCAGAGGGGATAAATTTTATATAATTTACTTTATGAAAATATAATATATTGAATTATCCCGTAAATTCATACTGTCTGAAAGTTTGTAACGCATTGAAGGAGACGTCGTTGACCCCATAAAGTATATATACTCATGATCAGCTCGATGAAACGAGTCGATCTAGCCATTTCCGTCTTTCTGTCCGTCTGTCTGTTCATTTCAACTCGATTTATTCGGAGCCTACAGGAGATATTTAACTGAAATATGAAACTTATGCTTTTCCCAGCAACGACCAAGTCAAGTTGTATAGCCCCCATACAAACTCATTGTTTTTTTTTTTAATTTTTTGTTTCAGAATAGTTATTGTTTATGCATACATTCACTTCAAATTGGGTAAATACACTTCTAATGTCATCCAATGTCAAATCAAATGTGCCACGCCCTTTTTAGATATATCCCCTATACAAACTTTCCGCCCGTTTTTCTAATTAATTACCTTAAAGCACATCTCATATTATCCAATACCAAAAGCAAAGGTGCCATGCCCATTTTTAGCTAAAGTCGCCATACAAACTTACCGCCTTTCGAATTTTTGTATGAAAATGGTTATTATTTAGGAATGTATTCACTCCAAATTGTCTAAAAACACATCTAATATCATCCAATATGAAAAGCAAGGTGCCAAGCCCATTTATTAGCATAGGCCCCACACAAACTTTTCTGTCCGTCTGTCTGTAAGATTGGCACATAATCCAATATAGCACATATGGAAACTAACCTTCAATAAAATTGTTAAAAATGTTTTTAAGTTAAAAGTTAAACCGAATGCTAATTTGACCGATTTTCTTTGCGAAGTGCATTCTGGTGCACATTCTTTTATGACATATCTATTCTTTCGAAGTTATTTGTAGTTTTCGTCGGTTTTCTTTATTACATTCTTTTTATAGTAGAGCTTCTAATTAGGATAGATTAAATATGAAAAGTCTTAAAAATGCTATTCAAATTAAAACATACAAAAAAAAAAAAATAAATAAAAAAAAATAAAATAAAATAATGCATTTGTAGTCAGTTACTAAATATTATCAGAACAAGTAGATCAAGGGATCTTCCGCCGATCGATCGATTGTTTGATTGACATTTTCGGTAAATTCTTTTCGGCATTTAATTTTTTTTTAAAATATTTTTTTTCTGCCAAAATGTCAAATAAAGGACCACGCCGTTTTTTTTAATAGCGCTGCAAAGGAGGCACCTAAGCAGCAAATACAAAACAAATAAAAATGAGTTTTATAGAAAAACGAGAAAAAATAAATAAAAACGAAAAAGACAACAATTGACAACGATAATCAAATGTTATGCTAAAAAATCTACTAAAGTATGCGCATGTGCGCAGCTTCCAAAGGGAAGAAGCGAAGTCGGGTATGCGAAGGGTCCGAGGACAACATGCAAACTAAACAGAGGAATAGTAATCAGAAGCGCAGAGAGCAGAGGAAGTGGAAGACAATGCGTACAAATCGTTGACAAAAATTTATAGTAGCAAAAAAGCGCAGCAACTCGTTCCAAACCAAACTAAACCAATCCAAAAAGAAACGAATCTAAAGCAAGACTACGATTTGCCTTAACAACAAGTATTTGTGTGAGTGTATATTTGTCTGTGTGTGTGTATGTATGTATCTGTGTGGTAAGCATCCTTGCAGTTAAACTATTTTGCATACCAGCCACAAACAAACAAACAAACACAGCCAAGTACATTGCGAAACAGTTTCGAGCCCAAATAGCCCAGTCTTTGTCTGTGTTGTTGTTTCGTTTTGTGTTGTTGCAAGCTTTTGGCTGTCGGCAGATACAAGTTGGACTTCGACATGAATGTGGATGTGGATTTGGTTGTCTACCAACGACTGCGGCGGCGGCTTCTGTGCTGAGCGGTTAAGTTTGAATACGTTGGCATGGCGGCGGCAACAACGGCGATGGTGAAGGCAGTTGTTTCGATGCTATCCCTACGATAAGAAATTAAATTAACGAGATATGTCAACGATGAATTCATTGCCATGGCTTAAGCGCAAATGCCGCCATTCTTTGCGTTGATTCTGATCCGCTTTAGCCATCCACCTAGCCAGCCAGTCAGCCAGTCAGCCAGCCGTCGAATAAGCAAGAAGCGCTCCAAGTCAGTTTGCTGCTTGCCTGAATATTTGCCTGCCAGATTGTCTTCAAGTCTTTGCCGTTGTACCCTGAAATTTTCTTTCTGCTCTGCTCTGCTCTGTTCAGTTCTGTTCTGTTCTTTTCTGTTGGTTCTGGTTTCTTTAGTTGTTGTTTAATTTCGTTGGTGTTGTTCTTATTTTTTGTATTTTGTATTTTTTTTTTTTTGTTTTCAGATTTCTGTTTTTGCATTCTTCTGTGCAGCGATTAGCTTCAATTTTGCATTGTGCATCCGTTTGAGCGTTTGTAAGCGCAAGCGCAGATTGGATTGAACGTAGCCAGTCAGTCAGTCAGACATCCAATCCAGCCAGTCACTCACTCACTCAGTTCTACAAAGTTAAGGGAATTTTGTCGACAACATCATCAGCAGCAGTAACAGCAGCAGCAAACCATAGCAGCAGCAGCGTCAGCAGGGTTTGTGTCTTTTATCCTGTTCGTCGCTGCTCTTTCTACTGCTGTCTGCTGTCATTCGCTTTGTCAGCTTCAGATTCAGATTCAACGTACTTCAATATACATAATGACATCACAAAAGCTTCTTTCTTTCATTTCTTTCTTTCATGCGCAGCCAATAAAGCGCGCGCAGGTAGACCATTCTGTACGAGTTTAAGAGCGCAGCAAGTCAGTTCGGCATGGATTTGATTTCGGTTTTAAGAGTAAAAAAAGTTCTTCTTTTTTGTTTTTTTTTTTTTTTTATTCTGTCCAATTGTCTGTCGATGTGTCTAGTCAATCGCGATTTTAATCGCATTTCTCTGAAGGCAGCTAAATTTAAGAGCCGCCCTTCATATTTGAATATACTTTTCGTATGAGTACGAGTATCTTTGATTCAACAATGCTGATCACCGTAAATACGATCTGATCCTTTTTTTTTTTTGTATTATGCAAACGTTTAGTTTTGACTTTGTTTAGTGCGGTTTTATGCGAAAATAGTTCTTTTATTTAAAAATCATATTCAGTGTTGCTGTTGCTTATACGAAATGTTGCTCTCGTTCATAGCCATTGTTTCTGGCTGTTTTGCGCCTCTCTGGTTTTATTTTCAATTTTTTTTTTTTCCTTCAATGTTGCTACTACCCTTTTCTTATTGTCACCAGACATAAACATACAAAAAAAAAAGGAAAAGAACAAAAAGCTTTGAATAAAATTTAAAACGCGCAGCAAACTGTCAACAGGTGAATTTATGTGCACAAAGCTAACTAAGCACTAAATCATGAATGGAGCACTTCGAACTCTTTGCATATTTCTTATTGAAGTTTTGCAAGAAAAACCTGCCGCTTCAATAAAACATTTTTTTTTTTTGTTGTTTCATTTTCATATAAAAAGAGTTCTGAATTGTTACAATTATTTTTGATACTTGAAACAAATTTTAATGATTTTTTTAATCAATTTTTTCCGATCAACTTAAAAATCGAGTTTCGATATTTTAAATAATAGAGACGATATCCAAGATCGAGTAAAAGTACTTTTGGATGTGTGATGCGATTGCTAAATTATTCGAATCGATAAGGGAAATCGGTGTTAGCGCGAGTTATCGAAAGTCGAGTTCAAGGTGATCACAACTTTTTCCCATACCTAACTGGGTATACGCAATCTTATGGAAATGCCGTATAAATGTATTAAATTTAAAGACAAAAGGATGCATCCATGTGTAGTTTCATTTGAAGTTTTAAACTCACAACTTTTGCTATGTTCTTTTAATATCCATTCTTCTTTTTATACCAAAACAACTAAATAAATTAATCGATCCCAATTCTTGAAGCTCATCTTTAAATGTACTATTTTTTTTAAACGTATTTGCTTTCTGAACACTATTAAAACTATTTGGTAGCATTTTTTAAAAACTTAAACAGTAAATTCAAATATAGAATTATACTGAAAATAAATAAGGAAAAGGTTTAACTTCGGTGGAATCGAAGGTTGGGGTCAATGGTCTGTTACTACCTAAGACACAATATTGATAAAAATCTTCTAATATATAAAATTCTCGTACCATAGAGTTTGTAAAAAAACTACTCCGAAGCGGCTTGACCGATTCTTATTAAACTTTGTGTGTATATTAAGTAGGTCTGAGAATATGATGTAAACTATTTTTCACATCCTAAGTGGGGCGGTGAGCGTAGCCCCCATAGAATCGATCATTAATTCATTTTATGTTTCCGAAACAACTCAACCAATTTTAATGAAATTTTGTAGATGTGCTTTTCTTGGTCCAACTAAAAGATAGAACAAATTTAGGCGTCGCCCCCGTAGAATAAATACAGAGATTTATCTATTTTATAAGTATTGGAGGAAAATGATACGGTATACTTGTTTCTACGCCATGCAAAGTTGAAAAACAAGATGTGGGCGTGGTCCTGTAAAAGCGATTCAACAAAAAAAAAAAAAAAATCGTTCACGTTTGGAAATAATTGAACAATAGAAATGAAATTCGGAACACGTTTTGCTACACCGAGATATGTAGAGTCCATTGGAAAATGGGCGGTGCGCGTGGCATTTACGATAGATATAACATATAACAAAATTGTTCTTGAATATATCAGAAAATGGTGAGTTTGTATGGGACTTTATGTTACAGTGGCCCTATTCTAAACATTCTAAAAAATAGAAGGGCAATATAGATGTTTTTAGCCAAATTGAAGTGAATACAATCATAAATAAAAATTATTTTCTTACAAAAATTCGAAAATGGGCGGTACATTTTTATGGCGGCTATACCCAAAAATGTTCTTGGCACTCTCATCTTCATTTTTAATTTAGTCATTGTTAAGAAAAGCTTAAGTTTCATATTCCAGCACGATGACCGAATAATTCAAACAGACCGAATGAAAATGTTTTCTTTAATGTATTAGATATGGTCTGAAGAGTTGATTTTTAAAGAAAACCAAAAAGTAGTCAACAAAAAAAATATAATAATAAAAGCACAATCCAGCAAACGTTGTCCTGCCTCCGTTTGTTCTAACACCGAATTTGAGTGCTACATTATATAGTGGCAGAAAGTCGATAGTTCAAGACCATACATCTATCTGATGTCGCTTATCTAATTGCATATATATTTCCGAAATACTTTAATTCCTTGATAAATAGATACAATGTAAGCATATTTCTTATGTCGGATTATTGGCGTAGCCATGGCTATTTTTAAGGGCCACGTTACACGATGCAAGATTTTCATGCAATATTACATTTGCTTGTGTTTCGTGCACAAGTCAAGATTTACTTGAAATATTTTTTTAAAATTTTTGTTAAGACTACTTGTGATATAAGAATAAGAAAGTACTTTTTTCGTATTTACACGAGGACGCGCAACAATATTTGAAATATTCTATTAAAATCTTGCATCGTGTTAGAAAAATCTAAGCAAATATTCATGTGATACTTAGTACTTTTTATATAAAGAATTTTTTCCTGCCGGAACTCATGTATAACAAGAAAGAACGCTAAAGTCGAGTATGCTCGAATACAAGATACCCTGTACCCAATCTATATGTACCTATAGTTAGGTTCTATTTGACTACCATACATCATTGAATTGGATTTTCATAGAAAAAAAGTTTGAGGCATTTTTTCTGTATTCACTGAGGTTCCGCAACTTAATCTTTTACTGCTGGAACTTATGTATAAAACTTCATTTTTCTGTTTTCAGATACAAAAATATTTTGTTTTTCTTTTGAATTTTAGACGCTGTCACGACTGTTATTTTGGAATGCGACCGCAAGAGGGGAGCTTTTCGATGTCTGCAACGATTGTTACACACTCTTTTAAATTAATTTTAAATTTTATAAAAGGAAAAATGGGGTCCAGAAAGATTTTTGAACAAACTAGTTCAGCTATTATATTCTTTTCTCTACAACTTCAAGTATTTATCATATTTATGAACTTATTTAGACTCAAAAGTGAATTCTCGAAGGATAGAAAGATAAAACTATTATTAATAAAGTGAACGATTATAACCGACATATTTTGGCACTCATGAAAAAAAAATACAAAAACACCAAAAACGCTATTAAAAAGTCGTTTATATCTTGAGTGTTTCTTAAAAAGAAAATGTTATGAAAAGTGTAAAAAAAAAAAAAATCATCGAAATTCAACTCTAACCTGGCCTCATTTTATTTTTTTTTTCGACAACGTCGCTATCGAGCAAACGCTTATGACGACGTTAGTATTTAGTTACTTATATGAACAGAGTCGAACGAAACGAAACGAAACAACTTAAACTGCAACAATGGCTGCAGTGCGCTGAAAAGGTTAACATCATTATTTCACCTTCTAATCATAATCATCTGGCGGCGTGTCTGGTACGAGTACGAGTATAAAGCCGTTCTTTAGTGTGTACTGTGTGTTCCAAATGGTTATAAATGTTGACTTTAAATGTCAAAATTCTCGAGAAGAAAGAAGTTTAGCAAAATCAGCTGTTAAAGCAAAATACAAAAATTTTATTGAATGCCTTTTGATAAGATTCAAGCAGCGACTCTACAGAATATGCCACAATCAAAATGGTTTGTTAAATATGTGAATGCAGCATTCGGGACAGCTTACATTGCAGTTGCGCTTTCCCAAATGGCTGCAACTTAAATGTTATTGCATTTTAATAGTTTAAGTACTACAACAACAGCAACAGAATCAAAACTCTGTCGATGAAGATTGAATGAATGATTGAATGCAAGCGCATGGATTGTAATTTTTTTCGTAATTTGTTTAATGATTTTGTCATGTCGTCAGCGTCTGTGAATCAAAAAAAAAAAAAAAAAAAAAAGTATCTGCAATAAAAATATCTGAAAACAGGTGTGCCCAAATGAAGTTATTACGTGCTGTCTGCAACAATGGGGTACTGCAGTACGTGTACGTGTATGACGAGGGACTAAGGTTACTTAAAAAGGTGGGTGTTTAGTTATTGTAGATAATTTATGTCTGCTCATTTTATACATTAGTCCAGTCCTATGCATAAGTTCGGCAGCGATATTTCATTAGCGTGAAATTCAATTTTGAACACACTTTGTTGCATCCATTAGGAAGTCATTATTAACATATTTTTTTTTTTTTGCTTCTGAGAAGCCTTAACAAAGTCTGCTAAAATTTCACTAGCATCTAAAATTCCAGTATTGTTGTTGTTGTTGTTGCTGCTGTCGATGTTTGCACAGCAATATCTGTCTTTGCATATCGTTTTGTGTTGGTTTGCATTTGAAGATTTATCTCATCGAAAAATTTCTGCGTAACTTTGTCTTTTAACTTCATAAAACCGCCCAAACTGCGCAACCCGCCTAGTCTAACTAAGTCTAAGTTCTAAGCCTTAACTTCGACTTATTTAAAATCCAACTTAAAGTCGAACTTCTATATACGATTTCGATGCTGTCTGCGTTTACATTTGCTTGGGGCTATTTAGGTTTGAACATGTGCATGTAACTTTGTACAGGTTGTCTCTCTGTCTGTCTGTCCGTCTGTCTGTCTGTTTGGATTCTTATTTCTGTGTTTGCTGTTTGTTTGCTTTTGGTTATATTTACTAATTGAATCGACACCAAAAATGTAAATGCAACAAAAACTACAGCAGTAGCAGCAGCCGCATCTGCTGACTTTGACTCGCAACCAAAGAAAGCCATTTAACCAACTAGTCAGACCGAAAGTCAGCCAAGCCAATAGAAAAAAAAAAAAACAAAACAAAAAAATAATAAAAAAAAATAAACAATGCGAAAATTTATGTTAGTCAAGTTTACTTTCGTGGAAAATGAGAAATACAATTTTTTTTTTTTTTGCTTTACCTGGCCTATTTGGTCCGTGTAACTCGACTAAAGAGGTGCCAGAATTGGAGAAGCCGCATTTTTTCCGTAATCAACAGATTTACGAAAAACATAAACAAAAAAAATAAATAAATGGTTTTAGAATTTATTTGTAAGAAGTAAGAAGCTATCTGGCATTTGTGTATTTAAGTAGGCGTCTTTTTTTCCAAAAAAAAACAGGGTGACTTAGGACGGAATTTAGAGTAATACGATTTAAAAATAGTTAGTTTTTTTTTTTTTTCTATCTTTCAATTAAGCTCACTCCACTGGGAATTATACTTTGAACTCGCAATGTGTGTTATATTTCGAATAATAACTCTCTTCAGCACTAAAGAGAAGTATTTACAATTTAGAATTCCGCTGTTATTCGAATCTGCGCGTATTTTAACTTTGGTACTACCTAAGCTATCGATTTATCTTATTTTATGAATTTTAACGCCATTCACAAATTTTTGCACAAATAAAAACAACAAGAAAGAATGATGCAGTCCAATATGTTCGACTAAAAGATACCCTGTATCCAATTTTTATGTACCTTAAGTAATCTTGGTACCATTTTGCATTCTATTACATTTTTTCTCGGTAAACAACTCATAAGAACTTTGAGATGCTAAATGTTATACGGGGGTGACACACAAAATCTCTCTTCTAAAATTCAATGAAATAATGAAAATAATTCACAATTAGTTTAAACTGCATTCAATAAAAATATCAAAAATACGATGCATATTTTGTTTATTTTTAAGCAGTGTTTAAACTAGTTGTGAATTATATTAGATATTTCATTGAGTTTTAAAAGAGATTCGTAAGCAACCAAAAGACAAAAAAAATGGTTTAATGTGAATCAAACTTAAGGAATTCTGTTGAGCTTAGCATTAAAATAGGCTATGCTATATTTGATCAATCTATTCTAAGTAACAAAATATTTACAGTTCCCGATTACCGGTTATATGAGACCATGTGGTGTGGAGAGTCTAAGTTATAAATATGGTGGCGCTGGCGCTTATAATTTTCACTTAGGCAGACGGACAGACGGACAAAGCTACACCGTCTCTCCCTTCCGCTATGGAGACAATCATGCCTCATTTTACCTGTTTCATACATTTGTATAAACTTAAAATACCCATTTACCCTACGATTGCAGGGTATAACAAAATTGTTGGTTAAAAAAAAAAAAAACTTAAATCAATCTTTGAAGCCAACATTTAGATATAAACTTAGACATAACTGTATATTCGCCCAGTTCGTAAGAATAACTGCTCAGAAAAAGTTCGTCCGTGATAAAGGGTAAGTGGGGAAATACAAACGAAAGCAAATAAAACCACATCGACGACTTCAACACGCAAAACAGGCATCAATCATGCGGCAAAGTGGCGGCACAGGAGAGTTTTGTATTTACATAAGGCGACACCTTGAACTAGAAGAGCGTTAGACAGGCAGACAGATGAACAGACAGACAGACGGACGGACGGACGGACAGACATTGAATGACAACTACAACATCAATTTTAACAGTAGCAATGGAGTAGAATTGAGTTGACTGCTTAATTTTTGTTTTTTTTTTTTTTTCGGGCAGTTCCAGTTGCGCGGAGGTAGCAAACGCTTGTCATATTCATAACTTGCTGCCGGCTGTATACGAGTATGAGGAAGCGACTACAGCTACAGCGACTACTGCACGACACAATGATAAGAACAAAAAAGGGGAATAGAAAGAAAAAAGTGAGTAGCTGATTAATTTCTTTTTAATGAGGCTAATTTTCGATGCAGCCAAAGCAATCGACTTCGGTGGGAAGAATATTGATTGAGAAGGTACAATGTTGTATGTGGTATGTTGGATGTTCGTTGGATGATTGGCCTCGTTGCTGCCACATTTGTAGCTGCTGTTCTGTTCTGTTCTGTTCTGCCATTGTCAGTAGATAGACACAAAAGTTGCAGACGAAACCCACGCTGCCACCACCAACAACAACAACAACAATAGCAACAACAACAACAAAAAGAATAACGAGAACAACAACTGCTACTGCATACTGCATACCACGTCGAGTCACGCGAAATGCAAATGCAGTTTGACAGTTGCTAAATTCCAAAACAGCAACAACGGCAGCCGCAGCCGAGCAGCCGTTGCAGTCGCAGCCGTGGCAACAAGATCGGCGACAGACAGCAACATGCATAGACAACGACACACATGTGTCCAACCTGGAAGCTGTAACTGAAGTCCAAGTCAACAAAGTTCCTGCGGCAACTGAGTCAGTCAGCTAAGGCGGATATAAGTGAATGAGTATGTGTGTGTGTGTATTTATATATGAGGGTGGACTAATAAGTAATTGACTTAGGTAATCTTTGTATCTACAATAAGGACTAAACAGCAGCAAACTTCTGCTGAAAAATAGATCAGTGATTCTGCTATCCAGCATAAACACTAGATTTTTGATATGTTGTCGAGTCATAAACAATTACAATTTTATAATGAACAAAAGTTGTACGGCTCACACCTTTTCGTATAAGTTCAAAGTTATCTGCCCTCATTTCATGAGTCGAACGAGATTTTTTTCATTTTGTATGGGAATATTGTTTATATTAAAGATATTTTGAATAGATCCAGATCAAAACAGCGGCTCAAGTTAGTTTAAAGTCGATTCTCACAATGATCCACATATTTTAAAACGAATTGATCCACAAATTATTCAGAATCAGTGTGAATAGTATTCCAAACTTTTTCAAACGTAGTATTCTGCTCTATGGAAATTTTATTTAAACCGAATGGAGAGGAATTATGTATAAATACTAAGCAGCAAAGCCTATTGAGAGAGAGACATATATGATAGTTTTATGTATTATTGTGATTCTCAAAAGCAGAGTGCGGTAGTCTTCAAAAGCATACAACTTATGAAACCGTAGAATCACGATGGTTTTCAGAATGCACATGCACTGTGAGGAATAATTTTCTGGTTAATAAGTTTTTATGTTAGTTTTGTAGTTTGAAGCGAATATTTATTAGCCCACTCTCGTTTATATACATATTCTATATATGCAAAGCAGAATCTCTGAAAGCGCTAAATGCAATAAAATGCAAAACGACTGCAGAAAGCATTTCAAACATTGCCGGGAAATCGAGCTGGCGTTGATGTTGTTTTTTTTTTTTTTTTATTATTTTCTTTTTTTTTTTGTTGTTGTTGTTGCTGTTGTTCATTGCTGGTAGTTGGGCTCAACCTTAGAGCGAACGTGTAAAATGCCAAATGCTTAGCCAAGACGCAGGCTTGAGAAATATTCACAAGCATTGTAAGCGACGGCGCAAGTACGAATTGCCCGAAAAAGGGTACAAACATTTCAAGGCGCATCCTTTTGACTTTAGACTTTAGATACATACACACATATACAGAAGTACTTTTAACAAATGTGTGCGTGATTTTGTATTTATGTTTGTGTTTGTGCAACAAAACAAAAGCAAATCTGTTAGAATTTACCATATTCGGCAAAACATTTAGCCATTTGCTGTTTTTGTTTCGCTCGTCTCCAACAACCAACAAAGTCTTGTAATGTAGTTAGTCGAAGTTTCTGTCATTTTCTTTAAGGGAAAACATTTTTGTTTTGTTGCCGTCACTTTTTATACCCTACACAGCGAGAAAAATTCATGCACATTGTATCAAGCACTTCCGTGGTCAAAGCTAACATAAGTCGATTTTTTATCAAATCAAAAATATTGTTTTAGTTTGAAAAAAAAAAAATTGATTTAAACAATTTGTCTTTAAGAACGTGAGCTCGTTTATTTGAGAATAAAATGTGCTTATATCAAAAACGAATTGTTCTTATATCACAGGAAATTCTTTGTCAGTGCATCGCAAATATGATTTTTTGGTTGATTTATG
Source organism: Leucophenga varia (assembly GCA_018903435.1). Taxonomy (NCBI): domain Eukaryota; kingdom Metazoa; phylum Arthropoda; class Insecta; order Diptera; family Drosophilidae; genus Leucophenga; species Leucophenga varia. The sequence continues at coordinate 361,193 of JAEIFJ010000992.1, forward strand.
AAACAAAATATTTGCTCAAATTAGGGATTTTTTTTAGAGGACTCAACAATATATATAATTTTGATTAGGCACCAAAAGCTGAGTTTATATATGTAGCTATGTCCGTCTGTCCGACATTGCGTCCGTCGTATGAAAGACAATTGAAGCCCTTTTACATTAGAATGTACAAATCGTCTTAATGAAAATCATTAAAACTGAACTATAAAACCAAAATATTCAAAAAATCAAGATGACACTGAAAGGTATGTTACAAACTTGTTGCGAATAGCCTCACCGAAAATGTTCAGAATAGCACCACACCCATATTTTTTTTTTGGCAAAAATAAAATGGTCTTGCGTTGCCGATAATGATGCATAAATGTTTTAGGTCACTAGACCCATCTACAGCATAAATTTCAAGTGTTTAGCTCATTATAATGCGAATAAATACAAATTTAATTAAAAGCTATATTCAGAATACGAAATGCCTTGTACCAAGATACAATATGTTTTTAAGACTCAGTTTGCGTTTAAAACAGACTGATTCTGGCAAAATCGCAGTGATTTTCGATTGTGAACGTTGGTGCGACTTTTTATATAAAAAAATATTGCATTTATTTACTCTTCAAAATTTGGTATTCAATTGCGTTTCAATTCAATCGCTTTAGACAATTCAAGCGCTTTCAGTAAATTGCACGTTTTGACGAAATAAGTGTTTGGCAAATGTACCAACGAATTTGTACAGGTTCGATGTGCAAGCGAATATGAACGATCCGCGAAGAGTGATAAAAAAAAAATCACCAAATGAAGAGTTTCACTGTTCACAAAGAGCGATCCACAAAATCGCCGATTACTGAACAAGGCAATCAAAAATCACTACTTTCAGTCGCAGTGCGACATAGACCCGAAAGTATTTTTTTTTTTTGAAATCATGGCTATGTAAAAATTACCGGATAGTCGACGCGCTATCGATAGTTTTAAATCTATTGATAGTCTACGATAGTCTCATCCACCAGTAAATTATATTTCACTATCAGTTTGCCACCTCTAATACAATACATACATATGCATATCATTAATACGAAGCCTCTATATAAACTCTTCGTCGTTTGCTTTATTTTCCAAACTGCAACCATCCACCTAACAAATTTCCTTATGAACTTGTTGTTAGTGGTTGCAAAATTTGGATTGTGCGAAGAACATTTCCTTCTGTTATCAAGAATATTCATTTCCATATCAAAAACCATTTGTACTAAACAAATGGACAGTTAAAAACAGGCTAACAATAATGAAAAACAAAAAAAGTTATGCGACCAGAGCAAAGAGAGAACAAGAGAGCATAGATAGCATTTTTCACTATTTCGCTCTCTCATTTTGCAATTTAAACTTTTAAAACTTAAATTAAGCACGATAGTTCTTAAAACCAGCACATTGTGCATGAAACTAGAACCAAGAGGAAACTTAGTGCTTGATTTCGTTTGTTCTTTGATCAATTCCATTAGTTCTGTATTTCCTAACTGCGTTACGCATTAAGAGCTATGAATTGCAGCGCATTATATAGTCGAGCAGTACATTTTTTATACAATTGTGCTTAGAACGTTGTCCATAATAAATGAAGTTTTTGATTTTCTTTATAATTACGTAATAGTAGCTTGTTTGCAGAAACCATTACAAAGGATATTATTAATAGAAACTAAAACACATCCAAAGGTCGATAAGAGTGTCTATTTGTAGATTTAAAACTGTTTGTGCATCATTCAGTTTCGTAAACATTTCAGTTAAACTTGTTACCAAAGGATGTATTATTAGTTTAAAATTTATAAATATTCTGGCGTATTCCGATTTTTATTAATTTTCGATTTTTTATCGGAAGCAAATCGAACGATTTACGAAAATCGACAGAAAATGCTTACATTTCAAAAACGTATATATTTATTTTTTTTCTAAAGTGTTTTTTTTTTTTAAACAATGTAAATTAGCTTTGAAAATGTGGAAAACTTTTTTATATAAAGAAGAATCTGGTTCTTTTTTCGATTTTACTAAATTAAAAAAAACATTTAATTTTATAATGCAAGAAAAAATATGTAATAGCAAAAAAAAAAAAAAATAATGATAATAATAATAATAAAAAAAATAATGGTTTAATAAAAAAACACGTTGGTGGTTCGGAAACAAACAATAAAAAGACAAAAAAGTATCCTAAAAGTTGCTATGGCAGCAATTGCTTAACTGCATAAAAAAAGAAGAAAAAAATAACAAATTACCTAACAGATCGTCACCGTCATTGTCATCAACATCTTCAGTAAACTTCTCAATAACGTCAACATTGCTCACTTTGTGGTCAAAATGGCCAACAGCCGCGTCGCAGCAACAGTTGTCTCTGGGAAGGCGGTACAAGCAATCAGTAGCTTGTATGCAATAATCTTGAAAAAAAATATCTTTTGATGGTATATAAAAACCAACAAAAACACAAAATTATATTATATACAAATATGTGCACATAAAATGAACGAGGTTGGTTATGCAAAAAATTTGAAATATATTAAAATATCAATTTTATTACTTTTTTTAAATTTCCCAAATGTTGTCAATTCTTTTCAATTCAAAGATTCCAAAAGAACAATTAAATAATTTTAAAGTTCTAAAAAATATGTAATGCATTTCTTTAACAAACCTCGTAACGCAAAAAAAAAAAACGTCTCAGTTGCTTAGCTTTGTGATTGTTCTTTTTTTGTTGTTGTCAGCATAAAATGGCTTCCAATTTCAACTCTGAGTAAATTTTTTTTTTTCGTTCGTTGTTCTTGAGTGGCAGTTGGTCATAGGTTTAGGGTTTATTATATCTCGATTTATCTGTCTCTTTCTATTTATTTGCATCTCTCTCTTTCTCTCATCTTATAAACAGCCATATTCTTTTCATTTTTTTGCTACTAATTTCCTGCATTTATTGTTGTTATTTTTGTTGGCATGTTACTGGATAATTATAATTTTGTGGTTATATAATATAAACATGTATGCATGTATATAAACATTATGTATAAGTAAGTATAGAAGTCATTATGTGTACAATCATTTGTTTTTCTTTGTTTATATCTCTTTTTAAAGCTTCTTTTTTATTGTTCATTGCTTTCTTAACTTTAATTAGTTACTAACTCGACAGAACTCAACAGAAATATAGTTGGCTATTAGCATTCTAACAAATTCATACACAGCCTTGAAGTACGTTTGTGTGTGTGTGTGTGTGAAAAGAAGGCAGGGCTTTGAATATTCGCAATAAGAATCAGTGTGTTAAGAGTTATGTATACAAAACAAAGAAACTTACATTTTAGGTATGCATTTATATACTCACAATGAATGGTTTATCTTAAAATGTTGAATACCAGAAAGAAAGTGCTTACCTAGAAAAAAATTGGAGAAAAAAAAGATTATATATTGTTTAATTTAAAAATTAAAAGAAAATGGGTTTTTATTGTTTTTGAATAATTTTTATATCAAAAGAGAACGTCATTTGATCAATATAACAAGTTGAAAAATCAAAAGATGAGGAATTCATTATCACAAAAATCTCTACCAACTCATTTCCAAGCAAAAGATATTTCAAGGTCTCAAATCTCTCAAGTTTTTGTTAGAGATTTTGATAGAGTTTTTGTAAAATACACCTTAAAACAAAAAAAACGTTAACTTCGGTGAAGTGAAATACCCGTTACACAACACTTTTAATAGTTTATACTGTTCACCAGGTGCTTAGATTAAATTTCACGATGAATTTATTCAAATTATGTATGGAGGCTTTATGATATATTTGCCCGATCCTTACCATTATCGAAAGTGTTCACTAAGGTGAACATTGCAATTGATTTTACCAAAAATTCGAAAATGGGCAGTAAGTTTATATGAAGGCCATACATAAAAATGGGTGTGGCGCCTAGATTTGACATTGGATGACAAAAAAGTTTTCTTACATTATTTGCATTAAATATATTCATAAATAATACGTATTTTCATACACAAAATGTGAAAAAAGTGGTATAGTTTGTATGGGGCTACGTATTAAAGAATGGGCGTCGGATACCCCCTGACATACATATATCTTGAGCAGCTCAATGCTTAACGTTTCAAATTTCAGGTCAATCGTCATCTTTTAACTTTCCGAGTAACACTCATCGCAACAGACAGACAGACGGACAGACAGACGGACTTATGGATTTGTCTCAGTCGAGCTGATCAATAATATATTAAATTTATGGGGTCCCCGTCTCCTTCAATGCGTTGCAAACTTTCGGACAAACGAATATACCCGTTTACACTTTGAGTAACGTGGATAAAAATATTTTTTAATCATCAAAATTTCATCAGCGGAAATGTTATTCTTTTTTTTTTTAAGTTTTTAAGTTTTTTTAAGTAAGTAAATTAATTACATACAAAAATCTTTGACAAACCATCTGAACCAAAAGAATGCCAACTTGCGTGAAAAATCTTTTAACATTTTTCGTAGTTTAATTGCATAAAATATTAATGGTCTGAGTTGGCTGATTAGCTTAGTGGTGAAAAACTGATAAGAAATTAAATAATCGATAGTCGATAACAGATTTTTGATGATATCGTTAAACTATAATGAGTAAAATCATTATAATAAAATAACTCTTTTGTGAAAATTCTATACGAATACTTCAAATAGTTTAAAACTAATTTTACGTCTACGTTGTGGCAAAATTGAAAACTAATGCAAGTATCGCTAGTGTCATACAACATTTGATATTTGGCGGGGAAATTGTTCGAAATTTTCTTAGGTTTAATTTAAAAAGTACTATCATAAATTCGCGATTAATTAATTTCTCATTTTATATTAATTAAACTTTTGAAAGTTGGGTCATAAAATATATAAATCGACTATGAGAATGAAAATTCTACAAAAGTCTACAAAAATATTCAGCTTGATGACAACCCCTTTTACAGATATTGGCAAAATTGTCTTCGAACAATGAAATCTTTCGAAGTTGTGTGACACCGAGATTTTATTTTAGAGAATTAGTAACAAGACCGATATATATGTACTTTGGGTCTGTCTAGAAAACAATGTTCTGTTAAGCACTACTATCTGTCTCGTTAGTGCAAGAAATGTTCCTATAGGTCTAGTTTTACCTGTCAAAAATCAGTGTAAGCTTTTTATATGATTGTCTTTTCTAATTGAAATGAGTTAGTATTTTGAAGTACTATATTTGAACTATGCAAAATAATTGATGTATAAAAAATATAAAATTTTTCTCTGGATATAGACTATAAATTACCAAAGTTCATCTATCTGCATCCATGATCCAATTATACCAGGTGAAGTACTCCAAAATCTTTCCTTACTTAAATTTGACAATTTAGTTTGTGGTGAAATTAATATTTAATTTACACCACGACAGAAGAGAAGATTACGAGAAATTGTGAGCAAGAGATAAGTAAGTAAATATTATATTTTCTGTAATTTTGCTTCGGATACTTTTAAAAAATATTTATTTTAAATTTAAAATACACTTAGAAAATGTATAACAATGTTGTAGAAAAAATTCAATGTTTGCTCAAGATCAAGAAGCAGAAAAATTGACATTTATAAGGTGAAATTATATTAATTCACCATAGCATGCATACTCAACAAAGTTTGTTACTAAATAAGAAAGAGATAATCTGCATCTAACAGTAGCCATTTTATAATACTCAAGATCCTACATCAACTAAAATTACTAAAGGATAGCTAGTGACATATTTGCATATTAGATTCGACTTTGTTACCAGTTTTACAATTAAAAGACACCAAGTGGCAATGATAAAAACGATCATTCACTAATTTTGAAGCTGAATAGCATTGAATTATAAAGCAAATAAAATATTTATGTTGTTCAGCAAAACGAACTCCAAAGCATAGGAAGCATATTCCTCCCACATGTTTGAAGTAAGTATGCCAGATATACATAGTTAAATAATAGATGTCAGATTATTGAAATTAAAGCGTAATTAAATCTTTACTTAAGGTGTCAAGTATAATACAAGACAAGCTACAAAATAAAAATAAAACAAAAAAAAAAAAAAACTTAAAAACGAGAATCATTCGATAATTGCTCACCCACAGCAAAAGCAATTTTTGTTTGTTTGTTTGTTGAAAATCTTATATAAAACTCGATCAACAAAGGCAGCAAAACTCAAGATCAAGTAAAAAATACTACGAAATAAAAAAAAACGAAATATTTCGTAATCAAACTGTCAAATAGCTGTCAGTCGTCTGAATAGCATTTATTTTATGTTTAATAAACGCAAAGGTTGCCAAATCCCGCAATACGAGAAATAATTTATCGGGAAAGAAGAGAAAAAGTGTTGCTTCATGTATGTCGAAAAAATGAAAGAAAAGAAAATAAAAAAGAGAGAAAGAGAGCCAAAATAGAAAGCATTTCCTCTGTACTTATGCCTTCAGCTTCTAAAGAACTATTCACATTTAGGCTGATCCGCGATTCAAGCCACAATTGAAACTGAGACGATCGCTGTGGGCAACAATAAAAGAAAAACACGAAAGGTAAACGTTAGAAGTGTGGCGTTGTCGAAGGGGGAGGAGAAACTATCATAAAAATATTGCTACCATCTCATTTTGTTAGGCTCTTTAACTGGCAAACTCAATCATTCCAAATCTCAGCCACAAAACTACTCGCATCGCTGTAATTTTTACTCTTTATGGTGACGCGCGGCTGCCGGCATATAAATAATTTTTTCCTCTTGTTTGGTTTTTTTTGTTTTTTTTTCCACTCACAATCAGTAAAAAAAATAAAAGAAATAGAAATAGACAAAAAGACATAAATGTCCACCCACTTGTTTGCTGTTAAAGTTAAAGTGTCAGTCGAGTGCGACACATGGGAACATTGCAGAAAATTAAGAAGTAAATAAAATAAAAAACACTCTCAAGATTAGGCACAATTGTTTTGGCTTTCAAATTTTTTATACCCTGAACCCAAAGGGTAAAAGGGTATATTAAGTTTGTTTGTATGTTACAGATAGAGGAAGGCTAGATAGACCTTATTATGTATATAAATTTTGGGTGCTGTCTGCCGTATGGGAGAGATTATCTCGGATACTATAAGAGATAGGGCCACCATATTTGAAACCCAGACTCTTCCGAGCCGTCAAGAGTTCACTTGCCAACGGTTTTTCTCTAGACCTATACAAATGTACCCCAATATTTTGGGTTTTTTGCATAAAAACGTCATTGCTTCTTATTCTAGGAAGTCTAAATTTAGTATAAATTATGTCTAGAATAGTCCCAATGAAATAGACCAATATGGGTAGGTCCAACGAAATTTTAGGTATAGCCCCATACAAACTTACCCCAAATATTGGGTTTGTACATAAAAACATCATTGCTTTTTATTTTAGAAAATTTAAATTTAGTATAAATTATGTCTATGATAGTCCCAATAAAATATCCCAATATGGGTAGGACCAACAAAATTTTGGGTATAACCCCATTCAAAGATTTACCCGATTTTTTAAGTTTTTGTATGAAAATTCAATTCAATGATGTATGGTAGTCAAATAGAACCAATCTTAACGTTCATAAATATTGGGTACAGGGTATCTTGCACTACAGCATACTCGACTTCAGCGTTCTTTCTTGTTTCAAATATTTCTTTGAGAATATTTGAATAATATTCTACACTGCCAAATCGTACAATTTTTGGCTAAATAAAGTAAAAAATACTTTTTTTATTAAAACAACTGCAAAATTTAGATACTATTAAGGTTCAACGTGTTCCAAAGTAGTTGAATTTCTCTAGATTGCCTTTATTTTGATATAATTTTCGTTATACATTATAAACCTAATTTTGGAATAAACTGAAAACTGGTTAATATAAATATAGTCACTTATAAGAAACATTACGGAACCCTACTCACCGATTTGAATGAATAAAAATTATGAAAAATATTGGATACGTACATAAAAATCACCACTTGAGTAGTAAACTTTGAGGTAAGTATGTAGGATCGGATGGTCCAAAACAACTATTTATTCGAAATCTTAAGTCTGTTAACAAGATTTCTAAAACCCATTAATTCTTCGTAGAGTACTCTTCTCTTAATTTTCTGTACAGATTTAAGTGCCAAAATACATCAAATTTGAGGCTTGGCACATAAAAAAAATATGTATCCAATTGTTTTCCATATTAAAAAAAAAATTAATTCATTCGAAACAATGAGTCCGGGTTCCGTAGTATTCCTTGTTATTTGGTGTTCCGAGTTAAATTTTGATGGGTTGGAGGCTCTCAAAGGTTTTTGCTTTTTTTTATATCGATGGTTTTAGAAGCAGCCTTGTTAAACAAAAGAAAAATCTTTTCTACTCGGAACAGAGCCTTATTACCACTGTGCGATACATTTGCCAGCTAAGCTTTTCTTTGCGCATTGTGCATGAGAACTTTATGTATCTAGTTTTAAATATTTGGCATTTACTTTTGGACATAATAAGCACTTGAGTCTTTAGCTGACATTCGATTGCTGTTTACTGACTGTGTGTGACTGACTGACTTACGAAATAAAGTTGCTCTCATAAGTGCAACAGCAGCGACTGGCCGCGACGATCATCGTGGAAACAAACGCCCCACTGCCAATTCCTGTAACTATAAATCTCAATGGTCTCACGTGTACACGTGTAGGTGTGTGTGTGTATAACTTTTTTCTGCATTATACTCTTTGTCACTGTTGCCCCGAAACTAAGTGTAAGTTTTGGGTCTTGTTTAGTGTTAGTTGTGGTAGTGGTACTTGTGGTTTTTATTACCCAAACGCTCGTTGACTTCAATTATTTTACTTTACCAAGATAAACTTTTCGACTTGAACTTAAATACTAAACGTCTGCTTGCTTGTTTGGTTTATTTCTAAACGAAAAAAAAAAAAAACATTAATTTGCGGTACACTCTCGTTTGCCCTGGAGCAGAGCAAACAACAAACAGTTCTGTGAATATACTCGATTATTGTATATATTTTCGTGAGTATTTCTCGGTAGTCGTTGTCATTGGAGTAGCAGTTTCGACAGTTAAAAATTAAGTGACAGCTAACGGTTGCCACCGACACTATTGCCAACGACAGCAACAAAAAAAAAAAAAAAATAAGCAACAACAACAATAATAAAAAAACTTTGAAATATTTAAGACTTAACCAAGTTGCAAGCTCTTTAAATATTGTACAAGAAGAAGAAGAAGAAGATGAAGTAGAAGTAAATGTTTTCTTTTTCTTTAGACTTTATGACAGTCGTCAAAGTATTTGTGCACTCTATCCGACACTCTCTAAAATTTTTATATGTCACTAGGTTGAAAATAGACACGAGTCAGTGTAGGTGTCTTGTCGTCGTCGTCGAAAGATTTTCGATGCGTTTTCCTTGATAAGATTGTTCAACATTTTCTTTCTTCAACAAAAAAACATAAAGTTTGTTGATGCGGTGGCACAAAGGTGCCTCATTACAACCGGGAAATTAAGTTTTTCGGTTGTGCAATTATGTGGGTGAGGCGGCAAATAAGTTAGAAAAATTTGTAAAGAAAATGAGAAGAAAAAATTGTTAAAGTGATTGTGTGGAATTTTTTAATTTGACCAAATATTTTATATAGAGATGATAGCATTTGAAAGTATTATTTGATATGTAGCGAACATACTATGCTTGAAGTCTTAATAATGTAATAATGTCCCGTCAGCATAAACTGACGATCAGTCCGTCCGATACACGCGCTCCGCGCAACAATGTTTACGAAAGCGTCGGATGACAAGAATGTCAACGACTAGCGACCTTCAAGCATAGTGTCGAATTAAAGCTAAGAATTGCTTAGCTTATGTCTGTTCGCATACATCTATATGTATGTAATAAGCACTTGATGTAAAATATATTTGGAATAATAAAGACAGTTCTGATTGAACACCCAACAAGACAAGTTGTAGTTCTTTCATTCTACATGGCGATCCTGCCATTCGTAACAATGGAAAAGAAAAATTTTCATTTTCCTCCAACGGCAGTAAAAGTGAACGGAAAATTTTAAAAGTTTAATTTATTGTGAAACGTATCATATTGAACAATAAAATAAAAAGAGTAAAAAAAAAAAAAAAAATTGTATAAAGTGAGTGCTACATGCCGCCAAAACGAACAACTAAATGAAATACAACAAAATAAAATACAAAAAAAAAAATCATCCAAAAATAGAAATGCAGTGGCAATTTTTCTTCCAAACATATGGCTGCTATGAATCCGATTTTTTTTTTTACTAACCATCGAATGGTATACCCTCAAAGAGTAAATAAGCTACGTATATGGTAACGCCGAAAACGCCAGAATTCATTCCAACGCGCATAAATTAGTCACCGAACTACTATTCACCATATCATAGTACACCTATGCAATTGAGTAATGGTCTCAATGGCGGCGTTAATGGACTAACACCGACGACAACAAGTACAGCAGCAGCAACAGCGGCAGCAGCAACAGCAATAGACAAAAAATGGTATTTATTGAGAAGTTCCAAGGAAGAGGAAAACAAATCCCCTTATTGTAAATATATACCTGTGCGATGACCGGCACCGGTACCGCCTGAGCCCATAGGCCCCGGACATCAATCTTCTTAAGGGACCGGCAGCGCTACAGAGAGCGCGCAACATAAATATATAAATTGTATACTAATTTTAAACTAATTTTAAATTGTAAATCAAATGTAAAAAAAAAAATTTTTGTAATACTGAGCAATAATTGCGTTGCTCGTATTAGAGTATGACCTGTAAAGTCATACAAATATTAGACAGGAGATCACTGCGTTGATCGATTAGGAAAATCTATATATTTTTTTTTAATATAAAATAAGAAAAAAAATACTTAAAGCAACATTAACGTAAAAAGAAAAAAAAAAAAAAATTTCTTTTTTTAAAAAAAATTTGTTATTTACATGTGGAATTAATTAATTTACATGTAATGTATTAATTGGTTCTAAAAGAAATATTAAATTCAAATTAATATAAAAAAAAAAAAAAAAAAAAAAAAAAAAGAAATATTATTGAAATATTTATTAAGTTAGTATTGCGTTAAACATTTATATTCAACAAAATTTATTATAATAAAATTTATTTAAAAAAAAAAAAAAAAAAAATGTTACAAAATTGTTTAAAAAAATTTAAAACAAAAAAGTATAACAAAAGAATAAGTAAATATTGATTCAAAAATGTTAAAATAGAAAAAAAAAAAAAATAAAATGTAATAATTAAAAAAAAAAATTAAATTTAAAAAGTATAATAAAAAAAAAAAATATATATATATATATATATGAAAACAATAAATAATACATATTAAAATATTACTAAATCTGTTTGCATATATTTATGTGCTCTGCATAATGGCAGAATAATTTTTTTATAAAACTATTACAAATTAAAAAAAAAAATTTATGTAAAATGGATAACAATCTCTCTCATCTACAAAAGTACTTACCATTTATTGAACATCTTCTTAAGTACGAAGTAAAGAACAAAAAGATATATAAAATTAGAGATTGGATTCAATCCAATAAAAGATTTAAAGATAAAAATGTAGTAAAAAACATTGAAGAAGTAATTTGGGCTCAATATAAATTCTTTTCAATGAAAATGAATGTCCCATTATGGATAAAAGACTTGTTTAATGAAACAAGCAAAGAAGTAGAAATTATAGATTTGTGTTCTGATGATGATGATTTAGAAATCGCTTAATCGATTACTTGCACCAATAGATCACACATATCTATTGTCTTTATTCTGTGTTTTTTTTTATATTCGATCAATTCGTTGTTTACACTTTAAGCATTGTAAAGCGACTTTCAAATCCTTCTTAAATAATAAGATTTATGTTCATCGCGACAACGACGTATAGCCTTCATTAACATTAGCCATAAACTGTTTGCCATTAAATCATATGCACTGCACTCGACAACAGTACTAAAGAATGTTGAATTTGTTTGTATATCCATGGTTGCAACAAGCGCGCAATATGCTTTACTGCGGTCACGTGTAATTTTTACAATTTCCAAGATTTTTCAAAGAATCTTTCCACTTAAGCGAAATGGTTTAAATATTTTTCGTAATAAAATAAATTGTCGTTACAATTTTTTTTTTTACTACTCATGAAGTATACACTATACATAATGTAGATATTGTATAATTCAAATTTTGTACAATTTTTACTATTATTTTAACTACATAGGTGAGCCCTATGTCAAAATATTTGAAAAATACTATAGCAAAATGACATTAATAACTTACAAAACTTTATCAGTAAAGACAAAGTAAAATGCATCAAACGGCAGTTGACTTCTTGAATATTGCTTTAAAAATCCTACCGGATTTTGATGGCACCTTTGAGCAACTCCCATCGTTTCTAGCCTCCTTAGAGCTAATAAGCCAAATAAATTATGGCAACACAAAAGTTGCCATAAGCCTTATTAAAACAAAATTAAAAGGCATGGCATATACTTTATTGACAGGTTTAGAAAATACGATTGAAGATATAATTATATCTTTAAAGGCTAGAGTTAAATGTGAATCTGTAGACGTCGTCACCGCTAAATTGATGAACGTCCGACAGGCATCTAAGTCAGCCATCGCATATGCTACAGTGATTCAAGACCTCACAAAAAAATTGCAATGCGCGTATATTTCCGATGGGTTAACACTAGAATTAGCTGAAAAGTATTCTACAACAGTTGCAGTACGAGCTATGATTAAAAACGCTAATAATAAAATAGTCCAATTTATAATGGAAGCAAGTCAATTTAAAAATATGAACGAAGCTATAGCTAAGTTTATTGATTCTTGCACTAATCATAGGAATAATTTCAAGCAAGACCAACATGTAAAATTTGCTCATGCAAACTTAATAAAAAGATGCAAACAAAATAATTTTAAAAATAATAATCAAAAAGATTATACAGCCACAAACAATGAAAAGAATACTAGTAGAAATATAAATTTAACCAAAACTATTGAGAGAAAAGAAAATTATATTGCTGATAAATTATCGCAAATACAATATAAAAATAAAAATATATTTAGAGTAACGACTAAACAGCAAACAACAAATGCAGGTTTTAAAGAGCCTAAAAACACGCACTTGATTAAGTGCAGTGAACAAAAATATATAAAGCGTTCAGTAGCAAATTACGTAAAAACAGCGCAAAGCTAGCAATAAAAGGCGACTGTTTAAAAATAACTAAAAATAAAAAAGTGATCACTAGTAATATTAGCAATCTTATCATTAATGGAAATATCGACTTGGATCGATTTTTCCAACTGCTTGAAAAATTAGCAGGTGATAATGGATTGACAAAGCTGCAGCAGTCACTAGGTGACAAAATATTTGAAAATAACATGATCACAAGTTATATAAACATAGGAAATAAAATTCTTGAGAAAGTAAAAATAGCACTGACGCCCCAATTAACAAAAGTTGTTACACATGAAGAAAAATTTCAAATTTTGCAAAAGTACCACGATGATTCATTACGGATTGATCACCCAGGAATCACGCGAACTTTGCAAAACATAAGAAAAATTTATTCATGGAAAAACATGACTAGAGACGTAACCGAACATGTTCGTAAATGCGTTAAATGTCAAAACAAAAAGTTGTCAGAAATAGACAAATATCAAATTTGTAAAGTTGACACACCAACTACTTCATCTGATGTAAAATCATTAGTTGGTAATAACACATTGATGTACAGTCAAAGAATAAAATTAATAATTTTAATTATTATTTTTTGCTATAATTGCCCATTCGAGCTAGTAAGTAGCAATCATAGCAAGTCATTTTCATTAAATGACCACAATATACCCGTTCACAACGTGGTACCATATATAGCAAAAATCAAAATGAAATTTGCTCTCTAGGCTAATTTAAAATTAAATGTAATTTTAAAATTCTTAGAAATAATAAGTAAAAACAATAATAGTAGAAACAGTATGAATGATTGTGTGAATGAATAAGATAGACTCTAAGTTGTATAACTATTAAGTAAAAAAAAAAAAAAAAAAAAAGGATTAGTTTTCTAGGCTTATAAGAGAAATTAACTAAATTCAATTAAATAGAGATAAAAAAGATAAAAAAAAGAAGAAACTAAAAATATTATTCAAAAAAAAAAATATATAATTAAAACTTTAACCATAAAATATTTACTTAAAAAAGAGCAAATCATAAATAAAGTATTTAACCATACTATACATTAAAAAAAAACAAAAAAAATGTTATACCCACACATAAATTTATACAATTTTTATTGCTTTCAAATCTACTTAAAACAAAAAAAAAGGGAAAAGAATATTTAATAAATGAATAAAATAAATATATGCAAAGCAAATTCTATATAGAAGAAAACATTTCAATTAAAAAAAAAAAAAAAAAAAAAAAACACCAAATGAATGTCAAAATTTAAAATTAAAATTAAATATTATATGAATAAATAATATTAAAATTAAAAATAAAATAGTTAATGAATTTTTTTTAAATATTAATTCAAATGACTATATACTACGTTATAAAAAAAAAAAAAAAAATAAATAAATAAAACATAAAATTTAAAAATAATTTATATATATTTTCATATATACATACAACAAAGTATGAATTTTAAAAAATTTAAAAAAATAAAAATTTTAAAAAAATAAAAAGAAAAACATATATGTACCCTACGATTAAAAAAAAAAAAAAAAAAAAACAAATAGATGTTAAAATTGAAAATTAAAATTAAATAAAATATGAATTTTTAAAAATTAAAATTTAAAATGTTAATTCAAATAATAAATATATATTACATAAAAAAAAAAAAAAAAAGAGATAACATGTAAAATTAAAATTAAAAATTTAAATAAAATAATTAATTGATTTTTATATAAACATAGAATTTATTAATTCAAATAATTGTTTAAATTTACAATAAAATACTAAAGTTCATTAATGTAAAAGAGTAATCATAAATTTACCAATATATGATCACTCTTCCGAAAAAGGAAGGTGTAGCGAACATACTATGCTTGAAGTCTTAATAATGTAATAATGTCCCGTCAGCATAAACTGACGATCAGTCCGTCCGATACATGCGCTTAGCGCAACAATGCTTTACGAAAGCGTCGGATGACAAGAATGTCAACGACTCATGACCTACAAGCATAGTATCGAATTCAAGCTAAGAATTGCTTAGCTTATGTCTGTTCGCATACATCTATATGTATGCATAAGCACTTGATGTATAAAAATTTTTTTTTAATAAAAAAAACACTGATTGAACACCCAACAAGACAAGTTGCAGTTCTTCCTTCCTACAATCTGACAATCGACTTATCGGTTGCCGTTACTGATGAAAAACGTTTTAAAATTGATGGCCCTGATGGCTTTCAATACTATTTTCCCGATTTGCGAAAAGGCGAGCTGTATTTAAGCCGTCATCACAGCCGAGAAGGTGGAGTCATGATGTGGGATGCCATAACGTTTTATGGAACAAATGATTTAGTTTTTATAGATCAGAAGATGAACGGTGAGCGCTTCAAAACATTGATGGAGTCCGTTTTTCCAAAACTTAATGATCTCTTCGGACCAAAACCGTGAATTTTTCAACAAAACAATGCTCCTATTAATAACGCTCGAGTAGTAAAATCATTTATTTCGAGTCAAAAAGTTGATATCATGACTTGTCCCCCCATATTCTCCAGATTTTAACGTAGTTGAAAATGTTTTGGAGCTGGCTTAAAGGAAGATACTGAAACAATAACTGCAGCAATAAAACTTGCTTGAAGCGAGATTTCGCTGAGTTACATAGATCCCCTTTATCATTCTATGAGGAGGACAGGATATATGAAGTCATTACCAACAAAGAAGGGGTTATATACAGTTATTAGGTCGAAAAAAGGCATTTTTCAAGAATTTTTCTAAGCAAACTATTTGGTTTATTGATTTGAAACTTGGCAGGTATATTATGACAACCTTAAACTATATTCACATATGTTTTATTGCCAAAAATAATTATCGGGAACGTTGATATTGCCAATTTTGCAGAGGTCCGCAAAAAAAGGCCTATTGCGGTGTGCACGATATCTCTGGACTGGATCATCCAAAATTCAAAAACCAAATATGTAGATTTCATTAATATAATAAATAATCTAGTGATTAATCGAAGGAATTAGCAAAAAATTTTTTCTTTGACAAAATGGCGGCTACTCAAAGCAAAAGGTTCGATTTTCAACCAAAATTTGGCTCTTTAATTGTTTTTAAAAATAAGAAATTTTCATCGGATGTGGAAATCTTTCTATTAATTACTAAAAAATATAGATAAGAAGCTTGTGTAAAAATTTCAGACCGATCGGCCGTTTCTGAGAAATCTGGCACCGACTTTTAAAACACCGTTTTGAGAAAAACGCGTTTAAAGTTTTAAAACCACTTTACTTTACTGCTAGATCTCTCGGCGCGCTTCACTAATGTGTCTATAACTTCGAAAATATTCGTACGATCGACTTGTGTGTATACTCAGATATATAAATATTAAGAAAATGCAAAAAAAAAAAAAAAAATCGATTTTTTGAAAATCCTAACTGTATATAACCCCTAAGTGCGTCTATTCTAGTGACCAGAAAATAGTGCCTTGTTTTGAATAACTTTCAGAAAATGTTTGAAAACAGAATTTTGTTAAATTTGTATAATTTTTTGAATATTATACTTGAAGTATCATTGAATACCTAAGGTTTTTACATTTCAACTTTTTTTCTATTGTATTCAAAATAAAAGTTATAAAGCATTTTTTTAATACATTTTTAATATATACTTGCGGATACCCGGGGTTTGTTATTACGTTGTATGGACGTCTCGGCTGCTCTTTCCGCAATTTTATGCAATTGCAATTTTTTTTTTTTTTTTATTTTATTGCAGCGTGCTTAAGATATTTTTTTATACAAACATACAAAAAGCGAAACATTTTTGTATGGGAAAAGCCGGAAATGGACTTCATGAATGAACTGAATATGCCTGATGTTTAATCTGGTTTACTTCATTGATCTATTCGGCTTAGGACTCATCGGTTGGATGGTTTTTGTGTCTATAGCGAACATTGAAGTGTTTCTATGTCCGCTACGGATATTTGATAAATTTTATTTATATCGATTATTTACTTCTTAATATTTTAATAATAAATTAAATACCTGAAATGAATTCCAAAAATACAAATTTGGCTTAGATTGCAAAATTTTCTAAGCTGCTGATATGATTATGACAATGTAAACTGATTGAAATTTCGTGTGAGGCGTATTGAAGCATCCGTTCTATTAAATTTATACTTTATGCTTAATTTTAAATTATTAAATTAACTCTTGTCCAAAAAAACTTTTTTTTTTTTTTTTGTTTGTTAAAATTTAAAAGTAATTTAAAGCAATTTAATTTTCAATGTTCACGTAATTGCGAAATGTTTTCAGTTCTCGCTTTTTGATTGCAATTATCTAACTTGGAAATATTGATTATAGGTAACCGATAAAATTCCAATGCGTCGCTTTCATTACGAAATTTCAAAAAAAAAAAAAAAAAATCGAAAGAAAATGAAACATCTGCCGCTGGACTTGCTCGTTTTGGCTTCAGCATGATTGACTTTGCGATAAGTTAATAAAACAACAAATATTTTTTTTCTTTCAACATCATCAACTAGGATTTTTCCTATAACTTGCTGAATTGTTTTTGATCATTCCAATCCTTTTTTTTGTTTTTTTTTTTTTTTTTTATGATTGCGCTGCTTTTGTCGATTGGAATTTTTCATACTCATTACACGCATATTAAAATTTATTGCAAATTTCTATAGTCAT
This sequence comes from Leucophenga varia, assembly GCA_018903435.1. Classification (NCBI taxonomy): domain Eukaryota; kingdom Metazoa; phylum Arthropoda; class Insecta; order Diptera; family Drosophilidae; genus Leucophenga; species Leucophenga varia. The sequence continues at coordinate 379,025 of JAEIFJ010000992.1, forward strand.
TTCTCATAGGAGCTACTGATGAACGCTTTCAACGCACACGTCGAGCTCTTTACTTCGCTTTGCATCACTTCACTCCACAACACTCCATGTGAATGGTTTCACATATTCATTTCGAAGCTGAGCACTTCCATCAGTTCATTCCATTCATCTGTCCAAAACGTATGTCTCTCTCATTCACACTCATTCACAAAATATGCATTTGCAGTAATTAAAGCGATTCAATTTTCTGATTAGTTCGCCATGGCCATGGCGATCAGTTGACTCTGGCTGTGCTCGGGCGCTTCGATGGTTCAAGTTTCGCTTGGCTAAGCGAGTTTTCCTTTATTTTTGTTTTCATCCTTTATTTTTTTTTTTTTTCTTTGTAGCAGGTTCATTTCGAGATCGTAAAAAAATAAAAGAAGATGCAATGAAGATGCGCAAAATGTTGCATTTATGTTTATTTTTATAGTTTAAGAAAAAATTTTACTATGCAGTCAAACATAATATTCTCTTCTTTTTTTTTTTTAAATAATATTATTTTTTTTGCTTTAGTAGTTTAATTACAAAAGGCTTTTAAACAAAATGTTGCACGGAAATATGAAAATAACATTTATATTGTATATTTCAGAATAGATGGATGCTTATTGTTGCTACACATAAAATAAAAGAAAACTTAATTGAAAAAATGAAATGTTTTAAATTCTTTAATATTTTAATTTAATAAAATTTTAATAAAAAATAAAAATTGTTTATATCAGAAAAAGGCGAAACTCATTAAATATTTACAACTTGTTGAGGCGTTTTTTAAGACGCGAAAATTGCATGCAAACAACTTTTTGTAACTGATTTGTTGTTGTTGTTGTAAATAGTATTATTAATCTTTGTTGTTATTCAGTAAATTCAGTTGCTTTAAGCCATAAAAACAAGTGCCAATTGTTAACTAGCACAATGAAGGCGTACAAACATTGACTGCATTGTTTGCCAACATTTTGCAAGAGCACAAAACAAAAAAAAAAACAAAGACAAGAAAAAAACAGTAACTTCGGTGGAACCGAAGCTTAAATACCCGCCACATCTTGATTTAGTTTACTTATGATCGTCCGTGGCTTTGGTAAAATTTGGATAAGGGATGTCTTGGAGTCAATCGTCCGATACAACCAAAGTTTAGATACCATAAAGGGTTTAAAATTTTAACATAAGTGTACAACAATAAATATATATTATATTTTTCTTATTTTTAAGAAAGGATGATATTAGAAGTTTTTTTACCTAATTTGAAGTGAATAAATTCAAAAATACTTACTATTTTCACACAAAAATTTCAAAATGGGCTCAAATTTCGTATGGGTCCCACACCTAAAAATGGGTGGGGCACCTAGTCTTTGACATTGGATGATAGTACATTTACATTCCATTCATTTTTCAATACATTTTTTTACATACATTTTTCAATACAATTTTTATTACAAAATGGCAGGAAATATCATATGGGGCCCATACCTAAAATGGGCGTTTCAGACCGATTCTCAAAATAAAACATGTGTTTATTGTAAAAATTGAATCCCAATCCCTTTGCAATTGCCGGTTTAAGTTAGTCACACTCGTTTTGAACGATTGTTTGCAAAAAAAAAACGTTTTGCATTAAGTAATTTGTTTAATTCTTTTTTATGAAAAATATCACATTTCACTTCGTTTTCTATTAATATTTTTATTGCAATTGCGCTTTCATCATTCAATCGTTTCAATAGATCGCGCTTTAAGTGAATTGCATGTTTTGACGGATCAAGTGACTGGCAAATGTACTAACGATAAAAGCAGCAATCACTGATAAATGAACAGTTTCACTATTCGCGATGAGCGATACACAAAATCACATGTGGACTGAAAAACAAGATAATCGCAAATCACTACTTTCAGTTGCAGTACATCACTGTGAAAAAAATCAGCAAGAGTGACTTTTTTGCCAATACTAATACCAACTACTTCAGAGGTACTTTCATAAAAATCGATATTGCCCTTTGCTTCCGAAATAAAATTACATTAATTTTTATTGCTTAAATTTAATATTTTAAAATTTCGTTTTTCGTATATACCCAGCGGGAAAATTTTCTTTGATGAATTAGTCACTAATGACTGATTGATGACATTAAAAAATTTTTTAATTGTATTTTTTTTAACTACAAAATAAGTAAAATACATATAATTTTGCGATATTTTCACACAAAAACGATTAAAGTCACACACATGACAAGCATACAAGACGTCTTGCAAGACATGTGATGCATGAAGGCTTACAAGACATGTCATCCAAGACAACGACCACATTTGTATGAAAATGAAGTAAGCGACGTGTATATAGCTTTCGTTGTTAAGTCATCGAGGAAGGAGACAAGTCATTGATGCCGCATTGATGACTTTCCCGCTGTGCTTTTAAAGTAATTCAAATTTGTTTTATTTAATAAAATTAAATTAATTGAAGCATGCTGTAATTTAAACGTCTAAAAAGATTCGCAATCGAAATCGCCGCATTTAAAGTCAGACACACTGTCATATTCTTTGTGTTACAAACTTACTATCAAAATAAATGTACACACAAATAATTTTCAAAACGTATGGAAGCTTGCAAATAATTTAATCTTAAAGTTGTTTAAGTAATACTTCTTATATAAGTACATAATAAACTTATAAATCAAATAAATGGCAAAAAATCTACATTTATGAAATGCTGTCTTTTGTTTGTCTTTTGTTTTTCGAGTCGAGTGCTCGTGGCGTCTGAAGGTCTTGTTGTGCCGATTCAATTGATGAGAGCACAGAAAGCAATTGTCATGATTCATTAGCGTATTTTAATTATTATTCGATAGCGCGCAGTTATTAATGTTGTTCAGCAGCAGCATCGAAACAAGTGAATTTTTGCTTTACAATTGGCAAGTTTGTTACTTAAGTCTTTCGTTTGTTTTACAGGCATGGAAAACCTGTAAAGCAATATAGCCGAGTTTGCATTTTTGTGCGCTTGACTGTTTGAATTTTAATTTGAGCTTCAATTGACGCGAAAAATATCTCTTTTCTTAAATTTTTTTTTATTTTGAAATTGAAGCTCGAATACCAAAAATGTTCATTTTACGCAATTTGATTTGTCGACATTTCCTTTTATTGTTTTAGCTGCTATAACAATTTTCTTGTTTTCGCTTTTTTTTTTTTTTTTTTTTTTTTTTTTTTTTTTTGTTGTTGCATATAAGTTTTCATTCAACATGATCATTCATTAAAACGAATTAAATTGAAAATCGAAACTCAATACGAAACATTCTACTCGTATTGCGCTATTTTAAATGATTTTTTTTTCTTTTATTTTGCTATAAAATATTTGATTTTTTTAGCACGATTTTTATATTTCTTAATGAAAACCTGATCGTACCGTTTGCGGTTCAAAGCGTTTGCAGTGCCGTTTTTGGTGACACTAAATTACACTTGCTCCCATGGCGAAGCGTAAATTGTTGAGTTTTTTTTATTTTTTGTTGCCTTTGAGCGGCACATAATGAGTGACTTGACATTTGCCAAATTCGTATTAAATCTTATTTAATATGAATGCAACAAAATTAGAAGTTGTAATTACGAAAGTTAATGGAATTTGTACTATTTATTTTTATTATTTTTCATTGGGGTCAATAATCTGGTGGCCAGCATTTGATAAAGTGACCAACTGCAAACGGGTACAGAGGGTTCAAAGGAGTGCGGAGATTTGCATTAGTGGTGCTCCACGTACCACACCAACTGATGCACTAAATACTCTCCTTTATCTATTACCCCCTAGGTCTCATAGCCAAAGAGCTATGAGAGTCAGGGAGACAGCAGGTTGGCTCAATTGCAACTATGGACACTCGAAGATACTTAACCTTCTAGTGTCCTCGCCACCAAGTCATACCCAACGCCATAAATATTTACACAGACAGGTCCAAGCTCGAAGGAAGGGTAGAAAGATTTATCTTTCCCTGGACCTGGAAAATAGAGAATCTTTCACACTTTCCGATCACTGCAGCGTTTTTCAAGCTGATACGAGTATGATCGCTATACACGAAGCCATGCATTATCTGGGGCACCACTCTGGTTGTAGGCAAACAGAACCAAAACTATCTCCCAGTGCCGCACATCTCTCAAAGAGATGGCGTAGCAATGGGATATTTGCCTCACATGGGTTCCGGGTCACCAAAATATATTTGGTAATTGCGAAGCAGATAGATTGGCCAGAGAAGGTACGAATTCCGTTATTCCTCCTGGGAGGAGTTCGAATGGAATTCCCATGGCCTCTCTGAAGCTGCGAGTAAAAGAGGAAATAATCAGAATGGCAGAGACTCGGTGGACCACAAATCCCAAATGTAATATCTCGAATCTTACGTGGCCAGAGTATAGCACAAAACGAACAGCCCAACTCATGCGCCATAATAGACAGACCCTATCCATGATGGTTGGCGCTTTCATGGGACACTGCCTGGTGGGAAGACATGCCGTCCGACTAGGGGTAACCTCAAATGACTTCTGTAGGAGCTGTAGAAACGAAGAAGAGGAGGAGACAGTGGAACATTTTTCTCTTCCACTGCACAGCCCTTGGGAGAATAAGATTTACCGTACTTGGTAGATCGTTTCTTGATAATCTGGCGGAGATAGCATCAGTCAAGATTGGTGCAGAAGCCGCCTTCATAAGCAAATCAAGCTGGTTCGAGTAGGAGGATATAAAAGAGGTACCATATGGTATCACAATGGGCATTTCTGACCTAGGTGACGTCGCGAGAGTTAGCGTTGACCATTCTAACCTAACCTTACCTAAATAATCCGATAACTTAGATCCAAAAATTGGTACCAAAAAGGAATAAATTAGAGAATATTACATAAATAGGGAGAAATAGCCAGGAGTGCTACCTGAATACAGTAACGACAAAACAGTTTTCGAGGACAAATCCTTTTTAAAAAATTGGAGTGAAGTTTTTTATGGATCAATTGGAAAATTCGTGACTTGTATAGTCTGCCAAGTCTGTCTGATTTTTGCCAAAAGGTTGCTAAGGAAGCCTTTTTATACCCGTCACACACAGTGTGGAGGGTATTATCATTTTGTCAGAAAGTTTGTAACGCATTAAAGGAGACATCGTAGACCCTATAAAGTATATATATTCTTGATCAGCACGACGAGACGAGTCGATCTAGCCATGTCCGTCTGTCTGTCTGTCCGTCTCTGTCTGTCCGTCTGTCCGTCTGTCTGTATGTATGCGTTTCATTCGCTCAGTTTTAAAGATATTGACCTGAAACTCGGAACTTAAGCTTTTCTCAGTCCTAAGCAGTTCAAGTGTTAAAATCAAAGTGCCACGCCCATTTTAAGGTATAGCCCCCATACAAACTTACCGTTTTTTTCGGATTTTTTGTATGAAAATAGCAATTATTTATGAATGTAGTCACTATAAGTTGGGTTCAAATACTTCTTATGTCATCCAATGTCAAATCCAAACTGCCACGCCCATTTTTAGCTATAGCCCCCATACAAACTTACCGCCCATTTTCGAATTTTATATGAAAATAGCTATTATTTATGAATGTAGTCACACCAAGTTGGGTAAAAAATACTTCTAATCTCATCCAATATCAAATCCAAGCTGCCACGCCCATTTTTAACTATAGCCCCCATACAAATTTAGCGCCCATTTTCGAATTTTTGTATAAAAATAGGTATTATTTATGAGACTATTCACTCAAATTTATGTTAAAACACTTCTAATGATATCCAATAACAAAAACAATGTGCCACGCCTATTTTTAGCTATAGTCCCCACACAAACTTATCGATTATTTTCGAACAAATGTATGAAAAAGTAATTATTTTCGGATATATATTTATAAATGTATATAAGCCACTGATGATCACACTTAACTATTCAAAGATTCGTGTGACGGGTATTTAAGCTTCGGTTCCAACCGAAGTTAACGTTTTTACTTGTTCTTTTATGCATTACATTGGAATACTTAGTAGGTATAAAAATCTGAATACTTTAAGAGGATAAGGAACCAAAACACCGTAGAAAATTATGATCAGGGTGGAAAGAGCAGTCCGGCATTGTTACACAAGATTGGTGCTCACAGTCATCTAATGCTAATCCCATCGAAACAAGCTTCGAGGAAGGAACGACTACGATTTTAATGAAAATTTCGTCACATTTGAAGTTCTTTGCTGCCTAAGTATGCTGAAAACCTGATCGAAAGTATGCCACGTAGGTGCCAAGCTATTATTGACTCTGGAGGTGACTGGACAAAATATTAAAAAAATTTTATTTCAATTCAGATTGTGTACTTTGCACGTGTACCAAAGATAAAATTTTTAAATGCATTTTTATGCTTTTGCTGATCTAAATATTTTATAGAACAAAAATTCTTGTTGCCGATTAAAACACATTTCAACTTAATCACAAAAATTTTACTAAAAGATTTCGCTTAATTTAATAAAAGAATAATTTTACAATTTCGGTAACTAATTTTCCATAAAAAAATTGGTTTTGGGCGTAACTTTGGCAACTGCTTATTGACACCGACAGCTGGCAGCATTCACAACCAAAAATAATTATCGAAACGACAAATAATGCAACAAAAATGTTATTAATCTTAACTAATAATTAATTAAAAGTAATAAATTTACGACAATTCGGCGGTTGGCAGTTAATACACTACTGGCTTCTTTTCTAACTTAAACTCTTAACTCCTTGCCACATAACGTAACGTAACGTTGTATATAAATAACGGCTTAATGGTGTAACGCCATTTTCTAATAGTTAATTTTATAAAACGAAATATCTTTCTTTCGAGTTTTTTTTTTTTCATTTTTAATTAAAGCAATTTTAGTTAAAATGCGAGAGGAGATGGGAAACCACCCTAAAAACTAGTTGCATATCTGGCTGCATTTTTAGTTGGTTGCTGATTTGTGGGTGTTGGCGTATATTATTTTTAAAGAAACTTTAACATCAACACCAGCAACAACAACAACAACAACAATAACAGCAAGCACAATGCATGCTAACGGTATAATTTGTAAACGTCGAAACGGACAAACGCATAATAAATCCTTTCAACAAAAGAGTCAAGCGAAGCCATGCCAAGCTAAGCCAAGCCATGTCGTGTCAAACAAAAGACTTAAGCAACAAACTTGATGCCGTTTTCCATCGTCAAAGTGGGCGCCGCTTTTTCTATAAAAATTTATACGTATTTACAATATGTTTTTTTGATTTTATATAAACGTGCCTCGCTTCTTTTGTACACTTTTGGATCTTATTTACTAATTTGAATACACATCTAAATTCGAGATATTTATGCGCGCTCTAAGCTGCTGTAAATCTTTCTTCGCTTTTGCATATACATTTACTTGGCATTTTATTAATCGAGCGCGTCATCGACCAACTCAGAGAATAATGCTGGCAATATTCATTTAGTTTTTATTTATTTAAAACTTTAGTTTTCAAAGTTTACGCTTAATCAATTTTTTCCCTTATTTCTTAATAATAAAAAATATTCATGAATTCTTGAAGTTTCTATTCGTCAACTTTTTATAATGGTTTTCTTTTAAGTTAACGATAAACAAGGTGGAACCGAGGCTCATATACCCGTCACCCGTATTTTTAAATTGTAAATGTGTTATCATCAGTGGCTTAAATAGAACTTCGAGATGGAATGCGCCTGGGTCAATGGTCTGATGAAACTCAAATTGTATGGGGCGTGGTACCTTAGATTTGATATTGGATGATTTTAGAAGTGTTATTACCCAATTGGAGAGAATATATGCATAAATAATAAATATTTTCATACAAAAATAGAAAAAAGGGTAAGTTTGTATGGGGGGCTATACCTAAAAATGGGCGTGGCACTTTCATATTCAAACTTGATCTGGTCGTTGCCGATAAAAGCTTAAGCTTCACATTTCAGCTAAGTAACGGGTGATTTTTTTTGAGGTTAGGATTTTCATGCATTAGTATTTGACAGATCACGCGGGATTCAGACAAGGTGTCAAAGGAGAAAGATGCTCAGTATACTTTGACATTTCATCATGAATAGACTTACTAACGAGCAACGCTTGCAAATCATTGAATTTTATTACCAAAATCAGTGTTCGGTTCGAAATGCGAAAATCCGCTTTTTTATCGACAAATTTTGTTCAGCGATGAGGCTCATTTCTGGTTGAATGGCTTCGTAAATAAGCAAAATTGCCGCATTTGGAGTGAAGAGCAACCAGAAGCCGTTCAAGAACTGCCCATGCATCCCGAAAAATGCACTGTTTGGTGTGGTTTGTACGCTGGTGGAATCATTGGACCGAATTTTTTCAAAGATGCTGTTGGACGCAACGTTACGGTGAATGGCGATCGCTATCGTTCGATGCTAACAAACTTTTTGTTGCCAAAAATGGAAGAACTGAACTTGGTTGACATGTGGTTTCAACAAGATGGCGCTACATGCCACACAGCTCGCGATTCTATGGCCATTTTGAGGGAAAACTTCGGAGAACAATTCATCTCAAGAAATGGACCGGTAAGTTGGCCACCAAGATCATGCGATTTGACGCCTTTAGACTATTTTTGTGGGGCTACGTCAAGTCTAAAGTCTACAGAAATATGCCAGCAACTATTCCAGCTTTGGAAGACAACATTTCCGAAGAAATTCGGGCTATTCCGGCCGAAATGCTCGAAAAAGTTGCCCAAAATTGGACTTTCCGAATGGACCACCTAAGACGCAGCCGCGGTCAACATTTAAATGAAATTATCTTCAAAAAGTAAATGTCATGGACCAATCTAACGTTTCAAATAAAGAACCGATGAGATTTTGCAAATTTTATGCGTTTTTTTTTTTTTAAAAGTTCTCAAGCTCTTAAAAAATCACCCGTTATCTCCTGTAGTCTCCGAGTAAATCGCGTTGAAATAAACATACGGAATGACAGACAGACGGACATGGCTAGATCGATTCGTCTCGTTGAGCTGATCAAGAATATATATGCTTTATGGGCGTTCCGATTCCTCCTTTAATGCGTTACAAACTTTCCGACAAACTGATAATACCCTTCATATTATGTGTGGCGGGTATAACAAAAAAAAATTGAAAAAATGATACATTCGGGATCCACAGGACAATTGTTAACTTAAAAATTTTCAGGCTGGTCGGAAAATTGACATTTCTGAAAATAAAAACTAATGTAACATTTGGTTTTCTTAAGATATGGGAGCTTGCATGGGGGTTATAGTTCTAAAATAATTGTCAGATTTGAGAAAATTTGAAACATTTTCTTTCTCTAAAGTATTTTGGGTCGCGGAATCCGAATTCAAAAGATGGCTCGCGTTTTCATTCTACCCTGAAAAAACTGACAAGTTTTGTTAATTTTGCTCGAAAATTAAAAAAAAAAAACACGTAATTTTATCCAATATCCAGTCTTGTGCCGCAGACCAGAGTAGCCATTTCTATTGACGGTTTTTAAAAATTTTAAATGACGGATCCAATTTGATGGTAAAAAAATTAACTTAAGCTTGAGGATTAGTGTAATTCTTAGTCAATAACAAAATTCTTCTGCTATTAGGGTACCTACACCTGGTGGCGGTGGGTAATACTAATTATTAGTAACCTCCTGTGCGTTCTTCAGAATCTACATTTTAAATTTGGTGGTCTTATAATATAAGGATCAGCCCACTACACCATATAGCCTCCAAACAAAGTCACCACCCATTTTCTAATATTTTTAAGAAAATATTTATTATTTCCTCCTCCTCTATTAAAAAGAGTTTTTTTTTTTAAAAACACAAAATAAAAAAAAAATTTTTAGGGCCTCCCCCCCCCCCCCCTTTTTTTAATTTATTATTTATTTTATAATTTTTTTTTAAAAAGATTTTAAAAAACAAAAAAATCGGGGGGGGGGAAAAAAAAAATATACATTAGGGGGTGTGTAAGTTTTTAAAAATTAATTTTTATTTTTTTTATAATCAATTATAATAAATATATTTTTTTTTTTTTTTTTTTTTTTTTTTTCCTAATACCCAAAAAGGGAAAAAAAAATATTTATTTTTTTTTTATATATATAAAAATAATGGTAAACCCTATAAAATTAAAATATTCTTAATTAGTATCGATAGAAGAGTCGATCTAGCAATGTCCGTCTGTCCGACTACCATGCTATCTGCTGTATGAAAACGATTATCTCGGAGACTATAAGAGATAGGGTCACCATATTTGAAACTTATACTCTCCTGAGCCGTCAAGTGGTCATTTGCAAACGGTTTTTCTTTAGTTCCATTTAAAAGAGTACTCCCCATACTTGCATTTTTTAATGTATTTGAAGTGTATAATAAATCGTCTTAATAACATGACAGTTCACTACATTTTCTATGCCTCAACGCGAGTAATAGTCGATTATGCAAATAAGTTAAACTAAAATATTTCAGTTTCGTAGAAGTTCTAAAACAATTTTGTGTCGCTTTAGCTTGCCGCTGAATTAATATTAGATTTTAATTTGTTGACCAAGAAGCTCAGAACTTTGTCACTTATAAGTGTCAATTTTTGTAGTTCTATATTTGCATATTAATTTCTTATTACGATTTAAAAAGAGAATAAGAAAATAAAAACAAAAAAATAATTTTTTAAATGAAATCAGCAACACAATCTTTAGTTTCGATTAAATATCAAGGACGGCAGCTGCTGTTGCACTCAAAATGAGTTTGTCTATTTTAGACTTCATCAAAATGGGAAAATACTTAAAAGATTGCATTTGCAGATACATTTCATAGATTAAGCGCATAAACGATAAATGGGAGCGGCGCTGCAGCAACAGATGATCATGCTGTTGACTTCAAAATTCGAATTATGGCAAGTAATTTCCGCGATGAGCGATTTTCGTTTAGTTAGAATCGATCGCCCAACTGTTGACTGTGTGAGCCAAAGTTAAAGTCAAGTGCAACAATTTACAATTATGCGAGTAATAAAAAGGAACAATGTGTAACGACAGCTGTTGGTGTTTTTTTTTTATTTATTTTTTATTAATTTTTTTTTTTTTTAGTTAAGCTGTAGAGCAAGAGAGACGTATTTAGAGAAGCAAATGAAGAGTGCTGTACTAAATGTAAAGCAGCAGCAGCAGCAGCAACAGCAGCGAATAATATAAAATTAATTAAAGATGGTAAAGATAATTGATTAGGAACAACGATTAATAATGCTTAATTTACAATGTTCACAAGGAAAAAAAAAACAATAAAATTCTTGCCGCTTCGATTTATTATACCCTACCACTTAATAAAAATGTGGTTGTTTTAGTTTATGGCAAGCATACAAATAAAAGCATAAAAATTCAGTGCACTACCGAACAGCTTGAAACAGCAGTCGATGTTCTGATTAGAGTTGGCAAACTATCGATAGTCAACGCTATCGATAGTTTTAAGTACTAAATTCGCAAATTCAAATGAAATGAATGGTAATGCTATTTCAATATCTAAAATTTTTATAATAACTTAAGTAATTAAACCTTCAAATCAGAACTAGAGGTGGCAAGCTATCGATAGTCGACGCTATCGATAGTTTTAAATATATCAATAGTCTACGATTGTCCCATCCACCAAGTAAAATATATATATACAATATAGTGAATGTCATTGTCAGTGACATCGATATCGTCGACTATCGAGAGTTTGCCACCTCTAGTTCTGATTTGAAGGTTTAATTACTTAAGTTATTATAAAAATTTTAGATATTGAAATAGCATTAACATTCATTTCATTTGAATTTGCAAATTTAAGTTTGTTTATAGCAATATGCTTTGTGCAATCGAAGTGTATTCAAGCTTGGACTTATTTTGGTTAAATTTTTTATATTTTATTTTATTTTTTTAGACATGCCAGATATTTTACCGCAACGCGACTGCGTGCAAAGTGTTGAAAAACATGCGCAGCTTGCAACTTCTTATACTGCTGTTCCGTTCCCGTTCCTCTCCAATTCTGTGCTGTTGCATCAACTGTTGCCATTGTATTTTTTAGTCTGAAAAACTCAAGGAAATAGGCAGGAACGTACTCACATAAAATATTTAATGAAATTTTACATCGATAAGTTTGCACTTTGCGTGGACAGCTCGTTTAAAGCTGGAGCAACATAAAATTTGATCATAAAGACATGCATGCATGCATGCTGCTGCTTCTGCCCTTCGATTTGTAACAATCTGCCATCACACACACACACACACACACATGCACATAGCCACAAGCAACGCCTGTCGTGTTGCAGAATGAAAGAAAGAATTACGATTTTAGCGGCAAAAGAATATTTTTTTTTTTTTTTTTTGCGCAATCTTCATTATAAATTTTTATTTATTTTTCGCTTAGCTACTTAGCAAGCCAAACAATCGCTCAATCATCTGCAGCATCAATAAGAGCGAGTAATGCCTGGCAATATGCTTTTATGCTTTGTGGCAGTTTGGCAATCAAACTTTACTAATCAAGTACATATTGCCTCGTCTTCAACGACGTCATCAACTTTATTGTTAAAAAAAATGCTAAAGAGTTAATAAGTCATTGACGAACCGAACCGACTTATTAACTCTTTAGAATTTTCTTATTTTTTTGTGGTTATAATACCAAACTTACTAATTAACACAATACTTTGAGCGGCAGACTATTTTACCGCTATATTTCATGTCAATTGCTTATGGGGCATTCGGTACCCTGACAACTTGACTCAAAGTCAAATCAATGGAACAGCCGCAGGAGCAGTAAGTAACTGCAACTATAAAGTTAGTAAAATATCATTCAGGTAACTAAACAGCCAACTAACTAGCTAACTAGATGCTGCCGACCTAAGATGCTGCTGCTGCTGCTTATGCTCGTAAAAATTCGCAAATTATTTGCTATTTTTGCTAATGCGCAGAGCAGAGTTGAACTCAACGAATTTAAAAACTGCTTGCTTTGCTGCAACATACAACATTCTGCATGCAACAATCGATTTATGTATGAGAGTGGCATGCAACTTGCTACCACTTTTTAACGAGCTGAGCGGAGCTGAGCGGAGTTGAGCTACTTTGTGTGGCACAAAAATATTTTTGTTAAATCTTTACTGCAAATTATTAGTTTTAGTTCGACCCATAGGCCCCCTCTTTTCTTTTCTTTTCTTTCATTTTTTTCCTTGTTCACATGCCACGTTTTTACTTAATTAAGCTTTGAGTTGTATTTCGCTTATTTTGTAATCGTTAAATTTTGTTTTTGAAAATGATTTATGTCGCCTTAAATGAACTAGCAAATTTGTAAGGTGAATGTTTGATAATTTTCAATTTTAAACTATTTTCATTTCAAAATGGCAGCTATTTATAGCATTTAACACCTCTGCTTATGGTTTGCTTATATTTAAAAAAAAGAGACCCAATTTAACGCTTTTTTTATTGAAATACTTTAATTTGCCAAACATCATTTTTTTTATTTTATCTTTTTTTTTTTTTTTTTTCCATCATTTACAATCTAATGAGAAGTGCAATGAGTTCGCAGATTACCAAAACCGCCTGCAACATGTCAAAGTCAACAAACGTCAAGCATTCAACACCAACACTCAAAGCAATTTTCAATTTTTGAAGTATTGCAGACACAAATACAAACGTTTTTAACACAAAAAAAAAAAATTTTTTTTTAAGGAGAATTTGCACAAAATTTAATTGAGGCAAACCAAAATGTTATTTTATTTTATTTTTTTTTTTTTTCTATATAAATTTTGCTTTTGCAAATGGCTTCGCGGCATATTTGGTAACTTGTTAAAATGTTTTTGTTGGCCAAATGATTTACAATAAGGTTTAGATTTCAATGCAAGTCAATAGCGTCAAAAACCAAAAAAAAAAAAAAAAACAACAATACGGGTTTGTATCTCCAATTGACAGCAGCAATAACAACCACAAAAGTGTCTGACGAGACAAGTTGACTTCAATTGCAGTTTCGGTTTCGGTTTTTTTTTTTTGTTTTGTCGTTCAAAAGTTGATGCGAATGCATTTTGGATTTTCATTTCTTGATTTATTTATTTTTCTTTTTTTTCATTTTTCGATTTTATTTATCTTCAAATATGTATAAAGGTGCACATATATATTTCATCATGTATTGTCAAAAAGTGTGCTTTGATTATGTTGAACTAAGCGCAAGATCAAATTTTGTTCTTGCAAAACCATAATCGTCTACGTTCAAAAAACACTTCAAAATTAAAAGCAAACAAAGCTCGATTTGAGAGTCTCACTTGTGAAGTGATTTTGGGGCAAAGTCTTGCTGATTTGTGGCATCAGTAAATATAATTAAAGGTCCAAACTCGAAGGAAGTGTAGAAGGAGGTATCTTTTCCCCGGACCTGAAGATTAGAGAATCTTTTAGACTTCAAGATTAATGCATCATTTTTCAAGCTGAAATGATCGCTATACACGAAGCCATGCATTATCTGGGGCACCACTCTGGTTGTAGGCAAACAGTACACATCTTTTCTGATAGTCAGGCTGCCTAAAAGCACTTGACTCTTATAGTAACACATCCAAAACTATCTCCCAGTGCCGCACATCTCTCAAAGAGATGGCGAAGCAATGGGATATTTGCCCTCACATGAGTTTCGGGTCACCAAGATATATTTAGTAATTGGCGAAGCAGATAGATTGGCCAGAGAAGGTACAAATTCCGTTATTCCTACTGGGAGGAGTTCAACTGGAATTCCCATGGCCTCTCTGAAGCTGCGAGTGAAAGAGGAAATAATCAGAATGGCAGAGACAAGGTAGACCACAAATCCCAAATGTAATATCTAGAAACTTACGTGGCCAGAGTATTGCACAAAACGAACAGCGCACCTCATGCGCCCTAATAGACAGACCCTATCTATGATGGTTGGCGCTTTCATGGGACACTGCCTGGTGGGAAGACATGCCGTCCGACTAGGGGCAGCATCAATTGACTTCTGTAGTAGCTGTAGAAACGAGTAAGAGGAGGAGATAGTAGAACATTATCTCTGCCACTGTCCAGCCCTTTGGAGAATAAGGTTAACCGTACTTCGTAGATCGTTTCTTGATAGTCTGGCGGCGATTGCATCAGTCAAGATTGGTGCAGATTGGTGCCTTCATAAGGAAATCGAGCTGGTTCGAGTAGGAGGATATAAAAGAGGGATCATATGGTATCACATGGGCCTTTATGGCCTAGGTGACGTCGCGAGAATTCGCGTCGGCCATTCTTACCTAACTTAACTTAACCCAAAAATATTTAAACCGAATTCGGTTGGAAGCATTCCAGGTGCAATATCTTTCGGTTGTAAAAATAATCATCCAAAAAAAAAACAGTTTGAGAAATATAGCAAGAGCCCGCCAGTGTGGCCCACTAGAGAAGAGTGAATACACTGGTTACCGGTAATCACCACTGGTGAGCCGCTAGATTACAGTCAATGCATTTCACTTTCATGAATTTAAAACGGGCCGAGCAAATCATTCATAACAATATCCCATTTTGTTATTATTTCTACGCTTTTTGGCCACGGAATCGATTCTGAACAAAATGAAAATCATAGGCAACACTAATCTGTTGCATTGCCCCAAAATAATCGAATTTATTGTTTGCCATTCATGCATGAAGTAATCAACAAAACAAAAAAATACTCTTAGCCATATTGAAGAGAATATCATGCTGCATATAATCGTAAGGGTTTGATGCACTTAAGCAATCTAAAGTAGTTTAATTGCTATTTTTAGATTTACATTAATGTTTCTTGTTAAACTCATTTGAATTAAAAGTTTTTAAGTAATTGTTGTGGCTGTTGAAATTGTTTTGACATGGAAATTTGATGCGAAAACAACAAAAATGGTATTTCATGAATGACAGACAGTCAGGCAGGCAGGCAGATAGATAGACAGAGCCAGCCAGGGAACTGGAAAATATTGAAAAATAATCTACGCGTCTACAATTTCAAATTCATTCATAAAATATTTTTATACAATTCACTCGCAACCGAGACAAGTGACACACATAATTTAAATCTTATTAAAAAAAAAAAAAATACATAAATAAATAGCTTCAGTGAAACCGAAGCTTTAATGAGCGTCACACGAATATTCTAACTGCTAGCATTATTGCGGTGAAATAAAATATTGGTAAGAATTTTTGTTAATAAACTAGCGGATACTCGGCTTGTGCTACTATGTTGTATGGGCGTTTCGGTTGCTCTTTCGGATCTTTTCCGTTTTACATTTGCTATTTTTTGTGTCATTATTTATTATTTTATTTGTTTTAGATTCCAGCGCAACCAAAATATGTTGGGGCTAACATAGAAACATACTAAAAAATACCTGATTTTTTTATTGCAGCGTGTCCTAAATATGTTTTGGCACGCTGCAATCACTTTTTTTTTTGTTTATTGCAGCGAGTCCACAACATGTTGGGACTTGTATAAATAAAAACATATAAAAAAGCAAAAATTTTTTACGGAAGAATTTAAAAATCGACTTCTTAAATGAACCGAATGTGTCTATTGCATTTTTATAGTGATCTATAATTATACTTGCATTGTTGCCTTTCAAATGAAACCAGTTTTGGACTCATCGGTTGGATGGTTTTAACGTCAATAGCGGACATAGAAATATTTTTACTTTAAATATAGATGAAACAAGTGGAACTTAGTTTAAGGAGAACTATATTTTATAGATCTAAAGCCTCATTCATTTTTTAAGTGTACTACAAAAAGAAAAACATGATTGACAATTAAAAAAACAAAATAATAATTTTGAATTTTGCCATTTGAATGCCAGCCACTTGACACCGCATAGCAACTCTCCCGCAAAATAATGTAAATGTGTATTCAAGATACAGATACATATACACAACGCATTGCTTTTGTATATTAGTCAATCATTTTTTTTTAACAAATGAAGTTTTCTAAGACTCCAACGCGCCGACAAACACCACCGGCAACTTCCAAATGGTTTATAGGCAACAAATACCGTTTTCGTCGTCGTCTGTCCTATTCATAAAAGTCAGTTGTCCCAATTTTTTTTAGTGTGTAATGCAAGCGTAAGTATCAAGTGTGTCAATTTGCTAAGCAGTCACTTTAGTATTTGGGCAAATCGGATTAAATGCAGCATTAAAATGTTTGACTTGTTTGGTTGATTGGTATTTGGCTTATAGGGTTCATTAGCTTAGGCCAACGCTGCCCTGAGCTATTTCTATTGTTGCTGGAGTTGTACACAGAAACAGTTTAATATCCTTAAATGCTGCATTAAAATCATGTTTTGTATTTAAATTTACAAAAAAGATACTTTTTGTATTTCGATTTATGCGTTGGATTTAAATTTTACGAGTTGCGCTTGTCACATAAATTATGATCACACGCCGCAGCGCCGCAGAGCAGAGTGTTAACGCCGATAAAACTGTTGACGATGAAGTTATCAGCGTATAAAATCAATATTAGTTTTTCGTGCTTATCTACAGTTTGGCATCGTGTGTGTATCTTGTCGACTAAGCTTGCTTATTATTATTATTCTTGACTAATTACCCTCGCCGTGGCCCTTTTGCATCGTGTACTGCATTTGCTCTATAATTTATAACATCTTTAATTGTATGCTATTTCGTCTTTGAAGAAATATCTTTTTTCTGTTTATAACAAAGTGACTTTATCAGCGGTTTTATATCTTCGTTGTCTTTCCTACCTGCAGTTAGCCCTTTACCAGCGAGCGAACGAGCGAGCGAATGGATGCGTTTTCATTTCATTTCGTCTGCGAATGTTAGCCGCTTCAGAGTGAAATTTCTTTAATTGTTTCAACTGAAGCAGACAAGCAGCAAAAATAATAATAAAGACTCCTGACTGCGCGTATAATAAAAATAATAATTATGTTGTTGCTTTAAACTCAAAACTCAATGTCTGAGGAGTTAGATGCCAAAGGAGTCGGAAATGTAGCCCTTTTACATAACATACGATATGTTTCTGAAGTATTTGTATATAGAAACGTCGGATACGCAGACATAATAATTTTTTTTATTGTTTTATACATTCACAAGTGGCTTTCGACTTTAAAAGGGCTCACATATATATTTGCTTATTGCGTGATTATTTTGTTGATGGAACTAAATATATAGTTGAAGGCTAAACTCCCGCTGCTCGTGTTAGTTGGTGACGGAAGAGAGTAGAAAGATATTATGTAATAACAATTTAAAGTAACCAAACATTTTAAAGTTGTCTGTAAGAAATTATCTTAACTGAAGAGTAGGGATTAAGCTTTGTACTATGGAAAGTGTCCATCTCATGGTTCACCGTTTTTTACGTTTTGTTTAGTGTTGGCAAAAAGAGTGATTTTTCAGTCGCAGTGTGATAACCGACTGCAACAGAAAATCACACTTGTGATCAGACAGATGTCTGAAGTGTTTTACATGGGCGACTGTCGTGTTGACTTAGGCCCATGGGACCCCGAGGTGCCATTAGGGGTTGGTTAACGCCAACCGGAGTCCCACAGAGCGCAGCTATCCATCTGGTACCAAATTCGAAGCCATGCTGTTATTGGAACATGTTACTTCCCACCTTGGTGAAGTGTGAAGACTATCTAAAACCTCGGTGCCTAGAGATATCTACAATCAACCAGGCCTGGTTGAATCCCAACGCCACGAACGAGCGATAAAGGTCTACCCGCGAGTTTGGGTATAAAGGGCCGTACCTAAATGAGCCAGGGCCTTCTGGCTGCCCGTAGTACCAGACTCTGTCTCTGGTTGGACATCGCACTCTACCGTGCTACCTAAAAACAATCAGCCATTACTGAACACATTCACTGTTCGCAAAGAGTGATACACAAAATCGCCGCTAACTGAACTATTTCGATACACAAACAAAACAAATTCAATGAAAAATTAAACACTGATTTTATTGTAACTGTCACATTTCACTTCGTTTTCTTTTTCATATTTTTATTGCAATTACGCTTTCACCATTCACCGCGCTTTCAGTGAATTGCATGCTTTGACGTATGAAGAGAGTTGCAAATTTGCCAACGAATTTGTACAGGTTCGGTGTTCAAGCGAATCTGAACGATTCGTGAAGAGTGATAAAATCACTAATCTCTGATAAATAAACCGTTTCACTGTTCAAAATCGCCGATAACTGAACATGTTCACTGAGGAAAAATAAAAATCGTAAATCACTACTTCCTGTCGCTCTGCGTCATTGCGATTTTTAAATCACTGTGAAAAAATCACCGAAAGTAATTTTTTTGCCAACACTAGTTTTGCCCTCTCTGGCTTACAAGACAGTGAATAACTTTTGTGTTTTATATGATTTTTGTAAGCCGTTATTATAAAATGGTCACCCTTACAATATGTACAATAGTTTTAAATAGGTAAAATTTACTAAATTAAATATATTGGCGCCATAAAGTCTTGGTTTTACAATTATAAAGCATTTAAATAATGCCTTTTATCTACCTTCGTGGCAACCTCGAATACGCTGCAATTATGTGAATAAATCTTTAAGATAAATTCTAAATTATTTTACGCAACATAATAAAATAAGTCAACAGAATCGTAATCAAGACAAAATGTTTTGCCATTGGACTCAAACTAATTGGGTTGCCTTACAAGAGTAGGCGGTACAAAAAAATTTTGCCTATGTTAAGACGCGATAAGACACGAAAAACTAGTAAAATAAGATGCAATTTGCCGTTAAAAAGATGCGTTTTATCTGCGCATTTTTGCATTTGCAATCTTATCTGCGCGTTCATTTCAATTCGCATTTATGACGACACTATTATGGCTTTTTTGTGCTTGTACAATAAAGCTCAGTGAAAATGCATTATGACATCTTAGAGGGTGGTTGGCTTTGAAGTTGACAGCGGTGTTGGCGGTGGCGGCATTTGTCGCTATGACAGACAATATTGTGGCGCAGCGGCATGTTCTTCTTCTGTCATCATAATCATCATCATCATCATTATCGTGGGCATCTCTCCACGTCAACAATTGGCGTTGTCAAAGAACCGCCTACCTCCGCCAGGCTGCCAAGATATAACTGCCACCGATCCGCTTCCCATTTACGACGTTGACATGTTTTGACAAACGTCTGTTCTGTCTGACAATCGACCGACATTGCATTGCGTTCATGTAATGTGGTTACTCACGTTGAACAATTTAAGATCACTCGCTTATGTAAGATGCGTCACTGGAAATCAGAGTAATGAAGCGTATAACGAAGATTTTGTTGCTTACCTGCAAATATAGAAATGGAAAAATAAAATTAAAAAATAAAATAAAAAAAAAAAAAAAAAAAAATGTAAACTTAAAACATTTTATAAAGCAAAAAAAAAATAAGTTCAACAATAAAAAGCTATAAATCTATGCTTTACTTTGTTACAAAAAAATGGAATAAATGAAAAAAAAAACGAATAGAATAAAAAATGCTCAGTGATAAAAGCAAATAAATCCAAAGATGACAAATAGTTTTAATAAGGCTTTAAACATTTTGCGCTAATCTGAATGGCAACATTTTTAATCGTTCGGCAACAATGTTTCAGCGACAAATCAATGTTGCCATAATTTAAGCGAGGCGATCAAACGCTTTGGCAACATGGCGCGGCGAATCAACGAACAAACGGCTAAGGATGATTTCGAGTTCGTTCGTTGCACATGAGCATTTTGATGGTCTTTTCAAAAGATGGTACGATTCAATAGTTTCGAAAGCTACACGAAAAGTGAAATTAACTAAAAATGTCATCGAATTTAATTTACAAAATTTCTTCAAAATGCGTAATTCGCTTGAAAAAAAACCAAAAGCAAATTAAATATTTAAAATTTACCCAAAATAAACATTTTCGAAAAATGCATTTTTAACGCATTTGATTAAAGTTTTTATATATTTTACATAAATTTATAATTCATGATTATAATTCATGAGCTACCATTCCGAATCGGTTTGTTATGAATAAAGAATATAAATTAGAGCAGTGAAGCGAGCTGTTGCTTCTAAAAATGTTGCAAAATGGCAATAGGGTTCAAAAGTTTTGAAGTAGACCCTGCAGAAGTGTGCCGCTTTGTGCTCACCTCTCTCATGCGCTCTTCTACAATCTTTTACAAATTTTATTCCCAGCAGCTGCATGTGAATGTGAAATCATATGCGCGAATGCGTTAAAGAAAGAACTGAACTGAACTTTTCTTAAGCGCACTTGCGGCTGCAACTGTGGCTGCAACTGCGGCTGCGTCTGTTGCAAGTTCTAACGTTGCACATTGAAAGTTTTCTAACGATTTCCTTTTGAGCAACGGTAACTCGGCGCACATGATTGCATTTTATACAAGGCGCGATAGGAGTTTCTGCAGCGTGGCTGATCTTCACTATTTGAGGCGTGGCGCGGTAACGAGGGCGGATGTGCAACATGTACACGATCAGACACAGCGTTATACAATAACAACAACAACAACAAGAACAGCAACATTAACAAAAAACAAAAAAACAACAAAAAAATAACAAAACAACAATACTAAAAACAAGAAACAAGCTGCGTTGTTGTATAGAAACGTTGCAAATGCGAGAAATGCAACAAAATTAACATCATCAGACAGAAATAATCTATAATGAACATAAATCTTTTTCACCGAGCAAGCTGATGCTAGAACAACAACAATTACAACAACAACAATATGCAACATGCCTAACACAAAAACAACAACAACATAAGCAATACTCTTCTACTCTACACTACAACAACATGATTCCTCTTTTAAAGCCGAGGAAGTACAAATTTACGTTTTGGTGTTGAAATGAAATGCTAGAACGGCTATGTACTATGCACGTGTTTAAGGGGGAAAATATTAAAGAAATTTATGCCTTTCTGATAACTAAAGGAAATGTTTTGAACGATGACACAAAAAAAAAAAAAAAGTACACAAAAAAAAAACAAAATAAATATTACGTTAAAATACGCGTTTAATAACAAATTTTATTTATTAAGTTGTCAAATGCAAGAAGAAGCATCTTTCGAGAAGCGCCGAAAGCCGCTAAGCTGTGACGAGGGAAGTGTAAATAGTTTCGCCATATTCGAAACGAACTTAAAAATGAAACTTTGTTGTAATCTCAGACACCGTTGGTGGTCAAAATGATGTTCAATTTGATTTCATGTTTTTATTAGCTAAAATTAATTCCACCGATTTCTCCAATTCTCCAGCACAACTACGAGGAGTATGCATATCAGCGGCTTCATCTAATGAACTTTAAAAATGTCATCGTTGATTTGTTGTTCATTTTTTATTTCTTCTTTGCTATTTAGTTCTTCGTTTCCTCTTAATAATTTTCTTTCTTTTTCGCTGTTCTCAGTTCATTAACATTTTTAATTTCTGTAATTTCCTTCAAGCATCACAATTCGCAATCAATTCATGAATAAAAATTTGCAGAATTTTTTTTTTTTTTTTAAACATAAAAATTTTATTATTTGCTTTTTTATGTTTTGTAAAAATTTGAAATAACATAAAATTTTTTTATTATTGCTTTTTGTGGCAACTATTTGATTTATGAATTCATGTTTTTTGCTTTTTTTTTTCCATAAACTTTAAAACTGCTCACATTTGAGGCCACTTTTTGATTTCTGATTATTTTTTTTTTTTATTTAAAATAAATGTTGGAGCCAAAAAAATAATTTGTTAATTTATGGCGACAACGCGATTTATGAGTGCGAATTATGTATTAAAATATTTATATAATTTTTATATAATTTACGTTTTTGCTTATGTAAATTAATTTTTTTAATTTAAATATTTTTTGTTTAAGATTTTACTCTTGCTGTTTTGTTAACTTAAATTTTAATGTATGGAAAGCCTAGTTCAAAGTGAGTCTGGCGTAAACTTCTGTCGGAAGTCAGGCCCAGATAACCTTATCACAATTTTCGAAGGGAGTGTTAACAAAAAGAAGTGATTTTTAGTTTAGGACAGGATCGCAGTGACTGCAAACAGTGATAAAATCGCTGTTCGCGAAGAACTATCGCGATTACTGAACAGGTTCACTGTTCGCGAAGATTGATACACAAAATCACCGCTAACTGAATGGTTTCGAGCTTTCAAAATTGAAACTTAGACTCTCTAGGCAGTCAAATGTGCACTTACAAAGGTTTTTCTCTTAACCCATTTTAAGGAGAACCCCCCATACAAATCTACCTTAAAATTTTGGTGTTTTGCATTAAAATGTCATTGTTTTTTATTCTTGGAAGTTCAAATTTAGTATAAATTATGTCTATGATAGTCCCAATAAAATATCCCAATATGGGTAGGACCAACAAAATTTTAGGTATAGCCTCCATACAAATTTACCCCCAAAATATTGGGTTTTTACATAAAAAGTCATTGTTTTTATTCTAGGAAGTTAAAATTTAGTACAAATTATGTCTTTGGTACTCCCAATGAAATAGACCAATATGGGTACGCACAACAAAATTTTAGGTATAACTCCATTCAAAGATAAACCCGATTTTTAAGTTTTTCTATGAAAATCCATTTCAATGCGGTATAGAAGTCAAATAGAACCCAACTTAAGGTTCGTAAAGATTGGGTACAGGGTATCTTGCAGCGAGCATACTCGACTTCAGCGTTCTTTTTTTTTTATTTTTGAGTGTCAAATGTTGGTCAGATAAGATAAGAACAAAAATCGTTACTGAGCACCTGCGGTATGGTATTTCAGTCATGCATGGCTGGATTCGATTTTTCGAGTGCCTCTTATATCTTGCATAAAAGTTTCCAATAAAAACAATGGCAAGCAAGACCTGAAGAAGATAAAAAAATTGTTCAGCAGACCAAGAAGAATATTCGAAATTTGTTTAGATCTGAGACAGGGCTAATTGTAGACATTCCAAAGCCCGATTTTAGGAGTTCCTTTTATTGATTAAATACAAAATTAAAACATGGTCCAATTTTTTGGACGGTTGAATTAATCGTCCCTTTTGGGGTCTCTCACCCCAGTGTGCGACAGTTTGACATAAAAAAATTTTATATTCTGCCGTTTGTTTTACTTTTTTGTAGATCACAATACACTACATTTTCTTTTAATAATTTTGTGGCAATTGCGCTTTCACCATTCAATCGTTTTAAGTGACTGGCAAATGTAGCAAAGATTTTGAACAGGTTCGGTGTTCAAGCAAATAAGAACGATTCCAAAGAGTGATAAAAGCACCAATCACTGATAAATGAATAGTTTCACTGTTCGTGAAGAGCGATACACATACAAATCGCCGTTAACTGAACATGTTAACTGAGGAAAAAGAAAATCGCAAATCATAACTTTCAGTCGCAGTGCAACATTGCGATTTTTAAATCACTGTGAAAAAATTTCCACAGTCAAGTATCTAAAAGACCAATCAGACAATCATGGTGTCGTTCTGATAAAGATAAAGCTGCAGCTTTTTTTCGTTCAATTAAGAGGAAAGAGAAGTGAGTACTTTGCTTGTAAAATTGAATCTTTTGCGCAAATACTTTTTGTTTTTAACTCTTGAAATAATATTTGCTTTATTTTATATTTTCCATTTAATTGCTGCCATTACTCAAGCCAAATATTTTCACATACTCGCAAATATGATTTATGCATATTCGTCATTAGCTGAGAGAAGAGGCATGCATGCATGCTTATCTTGGACAAATAAATGTGCATTTTAACGTTCAATATTACTGATATTTATGCGAATTTAATGCTTCTTTGCTTCCATACTTCGATCATTTACAACAAACGTGAAATTCTTAGCTTCACAAGTCATTAACACGACGCGCAGCTCATTTGCTGCTCATTAAAAACGAAAATGACACTTGTTGGTGGTCGGCGTCAAAGCTGCCACAGCTCAGCTAAAACAGCAGCAACAGGAGTAACAATAACAACAAAAACAACAACAACCAAAAAGACTTCAACACACACACACACACACATTCGCATACTCGCATACACGCACACGCAATTATATCGTCTAGCCTAGCCTAGCCTTCTTTCGTTCGTTTGTTCGATGCTACGCTTAATGCGACACAAACAATCAGTAGTATCCTTGAAAAATTAAGCTTCCATTATATTGCCTTGTCTGAATGTCTGTCTGTCTGTCTGTCTGACTGCCCTTTCTTTGCAAGTTTGCTTCTGCTCTTTCCTCTCAATTAGCCATCCATGGTGCTGACAGCGCAACTCGAGAAATGTGTAGGCCATAAAATCGTTGCGCCTTGTATTCAAGTTGTTTGAATTATCCAATGAACACGTTGCATAAAGAAACGACTGAACGTGAGTGAAGAAGTCAGTTGATTTGAGTTGAGTTGTATGTGTATTAGCAATTGCAGCGCTATGCTTCAGGCAATGACGATGACAAAAACAGAAAAGAGAAAAAAAATAATACAACGATGACAATAAGCGCGCAGAAAAATGCAAAAATCAATATTTGATTACAAGCAAACGAGCTAAGGAATGGTTCGAACTTCGATTCTATGAAAAATTAAAATAACGCAAACACGCATTTACATTGACAGTGATCGCCTGATGACGACGCATTGCATTGAATTGCATTGTACTGCACTGCACTGCGTCGCCTTGCCATGCCACGCCACGACAAAGTTAGTTTTTCAAGTTAGCTGGCTGACGGTGGGAGCAGCACCAGCACCAGCAGCAAAGGATACGTTTAATGCTCATCAAGTTTGTTAATTTTAAGCTGATTGCCAACATGAGTGCATTCTAAATATCAAGCGTATAGTTTTAATGCAAAGCTATGATAATGGCATTTGTGGCTTCAACTACTTGGCTGCGTCGTGGCTGCTTTCTGTAAAAAAGGGCGATAATTTTGCTGACGACAGGCAAATCGAACAAACTCACTAACAAATCGAAAGACTTAGACAACGAACTTGCTATTAGCCCAGACTTTAGATTGGCATCTACGAGTATGTAGATTCGGTGTTCTTGCATATTTTGAAATTAAAACTATTGATTTTCAATTTTTATTTTTTGTTTCAATGTCACTTTTTCAACTTTTAAGTTGTCAAGAAAATAATTTCGAATAGTTGCATAGAAAACAAGTCAGATAATAAAACATGAAAATCTAGCAACGCCTAAAAGTGCCTATATAAGTAATAATTCCAGTGTAAATTTAGTCTTAGCTTTTGGTTTGCGATCCATTTTAAGCCTCTGAATGTAAAAATGATAATTTTTGACATATTTTATTAATATTTCGTAAAGTTATGAAAACTGTTTAAGACTATTTCGAATGCAGCATTCGGAATTGGCTTACAAAATTTTGTTTTGTTTTTATGTTTTACAATCAAAACACGAAATAACTTGCTTATCTGTCTACAAACTTTAGTGTTTTAGTTTTATAATTGTTCTCAGACTGAATCGATTTGCACGATGAAGGAGCTTAGAATATTTGAAGATCTAGAAAAAACTAATTTGATCGATATGATATTTACAACATTTATGCGACCAGATTGACTTGTCTTTTAAACAAGATATAAATTTAGTAGGAAGGAAGGTAGTAGTGTTGGCAAAAAATACTTTTTTACAGTGATTAAAAAATGTCGCAATGTCACACTTCGACTGAAAGTAGTGATTTGGGATTTTCTTCTCGTGAAGCTGTTCATTTATCAGTGATTGGTGCTTTTATCACGCTTCGCTTGAACACCGAACCAGTACAAGTTCGTTGGTACATTTGCCAGTTACTTGATTCGTTCATGAATGATGAACGCGCAATTGCAACAAAAAACAAGGAAAAAACGTTTACTTCGGTGGAACCGAAGCTGAAATACCCGTTACACAACACTTTTAATAGTTTATATGTTCACCAGGTGCTTAGATTAAATTTTACGATGAATTTGGTCAAATTTGTATGGAGGCTTTATGTTATATTTGCCCGATCCTTACCATATCGAAAGTGTTCACTTAGGTGGACATTGGAATTGATTTTTCCAAATTTAATTGAATTCATTCAGAAAAAATAAATTGTTTTCATATAAAAACTAGAAAATGGGCGGTAAGTTTGTATGGAGGCTACACATAAAAATGGGCGTGGCGCCTTGGGTTTGACATTGGATGACATAAAAAGTGTTCTTACCCTATTTGCATTAAATATATACATAAATAATATGTATTTTCATACAAAAAATCGAAAAAAGTGGTAAGTTTGTATGGGGGCTATATCTGAAAATGGGCGTGGCAACATTCTTTTGATATTGGATGCCATTAGAAGTATTTTTACCCCATATTGTAGCAAAAGCATTCATAAATAATAACTATTTTCATACAAAAAGTCGGAAAAAGTGGTAAGTTTGTATGGGGCTATATCTAAAAATGGGCGTGGCACCTTGGTTCTGGTATACAAAGTAACTAGAAGCACAAAAGCTTAAGTTTCAAATTTCAGGTCAATATCTTTAAAACTTTCCCAGTAACAGCCATCGCAACAGACAGACACACAGACGGACAGACGGACAGACAGACAGACGGACATGGCTAAATCGATTCGTCTCATCGAGCTGATCAATAATATATATACTTTATGGGGTCTCCGAAGTCTCCTTCAATGCGTTGCAAACTTTCGGACAAACTGAATATACCCGTTTACACTTTGTGTAACGGGTATAAAAAATAAATAGAAAACAAAGTGAAACGTGATTTTTTTTATACATAATTGCTAAGGAAGCAACCAATAACACAATTGTTTCTCGCAAATATTATTTTTTGAGGCAATTTCAATTTTTACAATAAAAGCATTGTTTTATTTTTTCAATAAATTAAAACAAAATCGTTTTTGTTGTGTTCGTGGAGCGATACTGTTTAGTTAGCGGCGATTTTGTTTATCACTCTTTGTGAACAGTTTTTCCCAAACTGTGATTTTATCAGTGTTTGCAGTCACTGCGATTTTCAGCTCTTTCTGTTTCGCATCTGCTGGTTTCTGTACAATTTCAGTTATTTTTGCAGCGCAACCAAAAAGTGCTGGGGCTAACTTAAAAACATACTAAAAAATACCAAATTTTTTATCTTACCCAAAATATATTGGGAAAAGCTGAAATCAGTTGTTTTCTATTTTTGTTTTTTTGTTTGAATATGCATTAGGCATTGTTTTAGTGAAATTTCAATTTACTTGCAGTGTTTACGTTCAAATGTAACCGATTTGGGGCTCATCGGTTGGAAGGTTTCAATGTAAATTGCGAACATAGAAACATTTTTTACTATTTGATGTATATAGATAAAAAGATTTTTTGTATGGGCGACCTCTTAGCAGTGACCTATCAGTATAACTTCTAGTAGTCTTTAATGTAATTTAAGCATTAAATTTGCCCCATTTGCTTTTTATATCAAATCCTGTTGCACTACTAATGGACTTTACCTTTTACAAAATACTATCTAAGCCACTAATAAACATATTTCAGCTATACAAATATTTCGTGTGACGGGTATTTGAGCTTGGGTACTTCCGATGTTAATGTTTTTCCTTTTTTTATTTTATTTTGAACTGTCTGCATTTGACAATTATTTTTAAAGTTGTAAGGAGCAACTTTAACCACAAACAAACAAAATCAATGTTTAAACCACAAAAAACCTATACAGTAAAGTTAAGGCAAATACTAAAGACAACTTAAAAATATATACAAAAAACCAAAATAAAATAATGTACAACAACGAAAAGCTCTCCAGAGAATTCCCACTTTCGATTTCGTTTTGTTTTCAATGCGTTCACTAATTCAATGCTCCGCTCCGCTCTCGCCGCGCCACGTCCCATTGGCAAAATAAAATCGAAAACGAATCCGATGTTATGTGAAGCTTAACTTGGAACTTGGCCACCGCAGTGGTCGCCTAGAAGGAAAAATTGCTTAAAAATAGGAATGAACGAGTCACTTACGAATCGAGCTGAGGTATGTATTTGTTATTTTGGAGTTGTAGACAGAGAAGAGATCCTCTGTTGCACCAACTGACCATGGATCCGTCGTTGTCGTTGCTTCTTGCTTCTTGTCAGCTCATCAGTTTTAGTATTGTTGTTGTTGTTGTTGCTTTTGTTGTTGCATGGCTTAAGTTTTAATTATTGACAATGTTTGTTGCAATTTAATGAAATTCATTTGTTTTTGTTGTTGTTTTGTTGTGGTCGTAGTTGTTATTGCTGCTGCTGTTGTTGTTGTTGTCGCTGTTGCTTCTTGTTATTTTTGTGGTTTTTCAGTTGTCAGGCAACATTGCAACGTGTCCTCGAAATAATTCATTAACACTTTGTCTTGTTAACTTTAATTTGATGCTGTTTTTATGCATTCGAACATTTTTCTTATGCTTTTGCTTTACTTTTGTGATTTGTTGTTTCCATTGGTGTTCTTTTTTTATGTTCAGTAACATTAATGGGTGGGTAAAAAAGTTTTGACAATATACAAGACTTAATAATTGTGTTTAGAGCAGTTCTATTTTGAACGTCTTAGAATTTAGACTTGAAAATCGCAGTGACTGCAAACAGTGATAAAATCGCAGTTCACAATTTTTTGCATTCTGACCTTTGTTTTACTTTTTGTATAATTAAATGTCACAGTTCACTTAGTTTTCTATTCAAATTTTTTTGCAATTGCCGCTTTCACTATTCAATCGTGTCAATAGACCGCACGCTTTGACGTATCAAGTGACTGGCGAATGTACCAACGAATTTGTACAGATTCAAACAGGTTAAAAGCACCAATCACTGATAAATTAACAGTTTTACTGTTCGAGAAGAGCGCTACACAAAATCGCCGTTAACTGATCACTTTCACTGAGGAACAAGAATACCACAAATCACTACTTTCAGTCGCAGTGCGACATTGTGATATTTTTAATCACTGTAAAAAAATCACCGAAAGTGATTTTATTGCCAAAAGACTACACCGAAGCTTAAATACCCGTCAAACAAATCTTTGAGTTGTTTCTCAGTGCCTTAAGTAACATTTTTTGAATGGGAGCGTGTGGATTATTGATCCGATACAACACAAGTTTAAATACGATATTGGGGTTATAGTCTAAAAATGCAAGTAAAGGAATAATTTTATTGGAAAAAAGTTCAGAAAATAGAAGGTGAGTTTGTATTATGGCTTTATTTTTAAAGAGTGTCGTTC
Source organism: Leucophenga varia (assembly GCA_018903435.1). Classification (NCBI taxonomy): domain Eukaryota; kingdom Metazoa; phylum Arthropoda; class Insecta; order Diptera; family Drosophilidae; genus Leucophenga; species Leucophenga varia. The sequence goes on from JAEIFJ010000992.1 coordinate 409,053, forward strand.
CTTACCATATCGGTAATGAATATTTAGGATGATATTAGAAATATTTTAACTCAATTTTGAATGAATACTTTCATAAAAGAGGCAGCAAGTTTATATGGGGGCTATATCTAAAAATGGGCGTTGCATTGCAAACTTTTGATAAACTAAAAATACCCGGAATACCGTCAAGTTTCGATATTATGTTCCGGCTCATATTAAATGCGTATTTTTCAATTTTTTTAAAAAGTTACGAAAATTAAAAGATTCTTAAAAAAAGGAATCTTTGGAATGATTAATAATACTTTTCAAAAAAAAAAACTCGAAATTCTTCAAGTAGGGTTGGCACCCTGGTTTGCATACTTCGCCTAGTCGCGGTTGAAAGACGCTCAAGTTCCAAATTTCAGCTTAATATTTTTAAAACAGATCAAATTATTTCTTTTCAATTCCGAAATAATAATCGAAATGAATTTTATTTGTGTTCACAAAACAAAAAAAATTTCGATTTGAATAAAAGACATTTATTTTGTAAAACAGTGTTTATATTTGGTGAATTTTGAATGTTTCTCAGTGAAACTGTATTTCAGAATTAATTTTCAAAAATTTAGAAACTTATTAGGAGCAGAAAAATTCAAGAGTAAAATAAAAATTCCGGCTTCTTTTAATATTTTATATCAGTTCCATTATTTATTTGTATTGGGTGTAGATATCAACGAATCTGGATTATATTTCAATCACAGCTTGTGCGACTGATCCATATTCAGCTCCCAATCTGGTATACAACTGATGAAACCAAGAGTATTGATTTACTTTATAAATTAGATGTTGCCAAAGTTGTAAACGCGAAATATATTTATTTTTTTTTTTTCGTTCACTGTTTTCAACATACAAACTTGCATTTAATTTCGTTTAAGGTTTCGCACAATCTGTTCTGGCAGAACGCCGTTTTATTCATTTTCATTTTCGATTTGAGCTACGCTTGAGTGCGCCAAACAAACAAAGTGCGTACTTAAAACAATTTATGCATTCTTAAAGTCAAACAGACACCACCAACTGCCAACTCCTCCGCCATTATGTATTGCTATATTATTCGCATACAAAAGCAACAGAGACGAGACAGAGACAAAGCCAAGAACGAGGATGGAGTAAGACGAGATGAGATGAGAAGCATTCATTCATTGGCGGCATTGTAAGGCAAAGCATTAAACGCTTATCGCTCCGACGTTGACTACATGACAAATATGGCGGAGCGGAGTGGAGTGGATTGGAGTGGATGGGAGTGAATAATAAATGCAACGCTTTAAAAAATGAAATGAAATTTCACTTCATTTTTGCGATTGGCGTAAGTGATTCTTTCTTTGTTGTTGATTTTTGTTGGTTTTGGAAATCTCTTAATCCGCCTCCCATGTGTATAAAATTTCAAACATGTCAACAACGATACACTTTCATGTCCATCAACATGCGAAAATCGAAATAAACTAACAAAGTTATCGTTGTTGCTTTTGCTGTTGTTGTTGTTGTCGTTGTTGTTGTTGTTGTTGTTGCTGTTGCAGTATACCTTTCAGGCAAAAACGAAAAATGCAAGTCAAATTGAGTTCGACTTGAGTCGACTTGACTGAATTTGAACACTCACTCCACTCGAAATCAACTTTGTCTTCAATTCTTAGTTTCTGAAGTTTGCTGAAGCTCAACGTCGTCGTCGGCGGTGGTTGCAGTGTTATACCCCATTCCACATTCAAACGTTGGCTTGACCACTTCTTCCACAATTTCATCTACATACATCTTCTTCTTTGGAAGTCTTAAGGAATTTGTTCTTTAGCTGATATTTTTTTTTTTTTTTTTTTAGCTTCGTCCTGCTTGCCTTCAACTTGATTGTCTTATGCAAAGTTTGTTGATGATACAATTTCTTGTCTTTTTCTTTTTCTTCTTCTTCTTCTTCTTGTTGTTGTTGTATCTGCATTGTATTACTTTTCCTTTGAGTAGCTTAAACTTGAATTTATATAAAATAAAAGTATGTATCTACTGCATAGAGAGAGTAGAGTAGAGTAGAGTGTATGGAAATTTGATACTTTTTTTTTAGTGTTTAATGAGACGTATGCACAAATTTATGAACTTGTAAGCAAGCGCAGTTTTGTTTAACATGTTTAAATATCAACAGTTAAGAAAAGAGATATGCCAAGTAATTTGGAAATCACTAAATTCCTTTGGATGAGAGAAGCACGGAGCCAGGCGCATTCTGCTTGAATTGTTTATCTTTTATTTTTTTGTTAGAAAATACACAACAATCAGAAAATATATATAAATATTTATGTATATATTTAAGTACCTACTAAAGACTTTAAAGATTTATTCATGTCATTTTATGACAACAAAAGCAATTAAAAAATATTGTATTTCTCTAATAAAAATACGCCAGAATTCGAAAAAAAGTTCTGAAAACAATTGAATTGTTTCTTGCTTAAATTAAAAAAATATAAAGAGTTAATATCTTTAAAAAAAAAAAAAATTAGGTTTATGGATTCCATATTTTACTTCAATGAAATTATAATGCAACTGTTCGATATTTCTAATCTGACGTAGTTATTCAAAGGATATGGTAAGTCATTGATCTGGTGCTCCCAACTAATATCTTTTAATAGACTACAGTAAAAGTGTTGAGCAATAGCGCTCTTAAGTTTGTGTTTGGCAGCCAAAAAAGCAGAGAGCAACATGAATTTTGTATGAAGATTTAAATAGTAAATAGTAAGCGCTCATTAAAAAAAAAAAACAAAATTCTTAACCGAGGAAAGGTTTCATAAATACGTTTGGAACTCTAAGCTGAAAAAGACGCTGTCAATAAAAAAGTGATTTGCAAGTAGGACTCCGATTTTATATTAACTTTATTTTTTTTTTTTAATATAAGGTGATAAAATAAGAAAACTTCAAAAAGTGGTCAAGCTACATAAAAAAAAAAAAACATGTGAAAATTGAAATGAAATGAAAAATCTTTATTTTTTCTTGTAAATCAATTTCATCCCCTTTAAAATAATCATCTCCCGATAAAATACAATTATGCCAACTTTTTTTCTAATCCTCGAAACATGCCAAATAGTCCCTTTCCGGTATAGCCAACAGCGCCTTCTTTGATTTAGATTTTATCTCCTCAATCGACTCGAAACGCGTTCTCCGGAGTGGTCTCTTGAGTTTTGGAAATAGCCAGAAGTCAGACGAATCCAAATCAGGCGAATACGATGGTTGCGGAACGATATTGGTTGCATTTTTGGAGAAAACGTCACGAAGAATCGACGCTGTTTTTCAAGAAAATTCACCATTTTTGGTAATCGAGACTCGACACGTTTGAGGCCCAAAACATCCTTCAAAATTGTATTAATTGATCCTTTCGATACGCCAATTTCGTCAGCAATGCCTCTCATAGTTAATCGACAGTGTGCAAGCACTAATTCTTTTACTTTTTGGATGTGAGCATCGTCCGTTGAGGTCGATGGTCGACCAGGGCGCTCTTCGTCTTCAGCACGTTCTCAACCTTCTTTCAACAATTTGTACCAATCATTTGTTCTTCATTTTGGTAGAGCTCAGTCCCCGTAAGCCTTCTTCAACAATATTATTTCATTTATTCCATTCAAAAACAAAATTTGATGACACTTCTCTGCTCAATTAAATCATCATTTTTGTAAAAATCGAAAAATGAATTCTTGTTCGTTTGGTAAACACAAGCGTAAATATATTACTAATAATGACATTGACATGAAATTGGGCCCAGATGTTATTAACAGTCCTGCCAACTCAATAAAAAAAGAACTAGCGCAAAATGTTAAGCCCGCGAAGTTAAAATTGAAAATTCTCCTTACATTTTGCCCACAGTCGTATACTATTCTCTTATTCTTAAGAGAAACTTTGCTCCTGTTATTCAGTTGCTAATATAATTTTTTCAATTCCAATATAGTTTCTAAAAGTCCTCTCTCCATCTAGTTCGAGACCTAAGAGTTTTTACTAGGTAGCTTGTTGCACCCTTAGAGTGAAGCAAACATTTATACATTTGTCATTATTGAGGTAAATGTTGTTTCATTTTTTAGCCTAATCTTCGAAGACATAAAGGTAATCTTGAAGACCATCAGCTGCTTCATGTTCGCACCATGTTAAGTAGAACACGAAAACATCGTCAGCAAAAGGCACAAACATTTAGTACAGATGAGGTCCCAGAACGCTACCCTGCGGAACTCCAGCCAGTATTGGATTTTATTTAAATTTATTTTATTTTTTTCGCATGGTTCTAAGTTTAGTAACCATGAATTAAAATATTGCCTTTGAAATATTCTTTACTTATAACTTTTCTCTAGGACATATTGTGTATCGCTAAAATTGGTATGTATCCATTTTTTTTATAGAACATATACATATGTATAAATATATTTACAACTTAATCTGCACGACTTGTAAGTCTTTCAAATTAATTCATCTTTGCAGTATTTTTTTTTCTTTTCTTCTGCTCAACCCTTTAAAATTGACTATAAAAAAACACGGTTTAATCAAAATGAAAGTACAAAGAATTTACAAGGATCAAATCATATCATAAATTTTTCTTAAAAAGGCCGAAAGAAAAAAATATACAAAATAAAATACAAAACGACAAAGTAATGAATTGCAAATAAATTTTATGCATTTAAAAAACGTAAAATCGCGATTCATAAAAATTCAAAAGGAAATATAGTGAAAGAGAGTGACAGAAAGAGTGAGGATTGGGGAGATACAGATAGATTCAAACAGATCCAGAGACACCTCAATATAGTAGTAAGTAATATAAATAAAATTGTAAACAGTTATTTTTTAATCGGTCTTTTGGTCAAGTCAAGACGCTTGCTCACATATAAAATACAAATAATTTGCCATGAAATTTAACAGCGCTGCGCAGTGACTTGTAACATTGCGCCGCATAAACCAAAGGAAATAAAAAATGCAGCAAAAAAAAAAACAAAAAAGAAGAACCAATAGGATCAGCCAATATAACCAATAAGGAACATGGATGAAGTGGTAAGATGATGGCAGATTCAGCAAAAGCAAAAGCAGCAGCAGCAGCAAAATTAAAATGTTCTTTCAACTACGAACTTTCGATAATAAATTTACTAACTACAACAGCAACAACAACAACAACATTGACAGAATCTGCAAGTACAGCAACAATGCTGAAGCATACAACAACAATAGTAATACAGCAACAACAACAAAAATACAGAATAACATATTTTAATGAAAAAAAAAAAGTAAAAAAAATATCGAAACATTCATAAAATATGCGAGGGTCATTTTTAAAAATATTCTGCACAATTTTGATGTCTCATTTTAGAGCAAAAACTAATAACACAGGCAAATAAAAATAGAAAATTGTCTTTGAAATCAAATCTGCAGAAAGATGCAGGGCTGCAAACCACTTAAAAAAATTGCCAGTTTGGGTTCCGCGCGGTTCGTCATGCCATTGTACCACTGGTTCGGTACATGAACCGGTTTTTTGTTGGTGTCGAACCACGAGTTCGGTTCGGTTCAAATGGCTCAAGTAATATGCATGTAAAATATTTACCCTCACATAAACTAATAACATTATTGCCTACTTGATGTGTTGACTTTTTTTCCTAGAAAGCGCAAAAAAAAAAAAACAATATCGAACTTAGCGCTCTTTATAGATTCTAACAGAGACATACGAATGGATTGCTTTTCCTCAATTTTCTCACAGCGAAGCTCGATCAAAAACTTTAAAATTATTTTTAATTCGCAGAGATGAACCTATATCAAAATTAGGTAAATTTTTAACCACAGAACGGACCACTTTATATTTATTGACCATCACTTTTCTTTGTTTTTTAACATTACCACGAGGGCTTCTATTAGGTTAGGTTAGGTTATTATGGCGGGTCAGACCGATGGCAGGTCAGTCCAACACTTTACTTCAGAACTTTGGTCCATGTGATACATTGTTTTTTTGTGATTGCTTAAGATAAAAGATAGATTTTCTACCAGCACACAAATTAAACAATATTTCTTACTTTGACCTTGGACATCTCAGACAGATCTTCTAAACAATACTTTCCTAATATTTTGAATCTTTTTTCTAAATAAGGCTTTACAACTGCAAAGATGGTGCTGAACGCTTTTTCTCCTCGTCAGTGTCATTACAGCTTCTGCAGATGTCATGTTTTCGGTACCCCTAGACTTCTATAAACTTTTTCAAAATATCCTCATATACTATGTACGTCATAGACACAAGCAACACCTTAACTCAACTAAATTTTAGTTATTTTAAAGAAATCGCGATCTGATTCGAACCGAATCACTTTTGTCGCTTATATGGTTTGGTTTTTAAATAGAAAGCCTTTTCTTTTAGAAGAGCTGGTTCGGTTAACGGTTCGGAGCAAACACTCAGAAATGATGTGAATCGGTTCAAAAAACGATTCAGTTTAAGCCCAATTTTTAGCTCTGATGCAATGTCTCAACAAGAAATATTTAGTTTATGGATAAAATTTGGAAATTTGTGCAAAATTAACGAAAGAAATATTTTGTTCTTTATTTTTAAATTTTTTAACTCCCGCACAAAAGCATATTTTAAATTAATTTCAAAATTAAAAAAAGGCTTAAAATTCATTACGGTCGAACATATGCTTAGTTCTTTCAGAACATGTTAGTAATGTGTAAACTAACTTTAAAAACGGCTCTCGAAATTCGAGTTTATTTGGAATAAGACGAGATTGTGCAGTCAAAGATGCAATTCTGAGCTGCTGCTGCTGTTTTTGTTGTTGTTGTTGTTGTTTTTGTTGTCGTTACTGCAATGTCTGAAGTTATTGCTTTAGTGTTGCATGGGTGTCTGTTTTGGTCAAAGACATTTGTCATGTCATTTGTGTGGCAAACACGCGTGTTAATATGAGCGCAGCAGCAGAAGCAGCAGCAACAGCAGCAGCGGTTGTGAACAACATTGCTGTATGAGATGAGTGTGAGGTGAGTTGAGTGAGTAAGCAGTCTCTGCCACGCTTTATCGATATCAAAAGATCAGATTAGCACAATGCACATAAAGTGCCTTTTCATTTCATTTCATTTTTTGGTTTATTTTATTGTCGCCGCCGCAACTGCCATTGCCATCGAAGAATTCAGCAGCAAAATCATCATTGGACAACAACAAAAATTAAAAAAAAAAAAAAATAAAATACGCATTTCTACCAAAAAAAAAAAAAAAAAAAAGAAAATAATAAATAAATAAATAAAAGATATATATGAGAAGAAATGCTGCGTACCGGCAACTGGCCGCCTTTTTAGCTTCATTGTTGTTGTTTTTGTTGTTGTTTTTGTTGCAGTTACTGTTACTGTTGCCGGGTGTCACAAGTTCGCAACTGGCTTTTGAGGTCGTTTTGCGCTTTTGCGAGCAACAGCAATGCCGCAGCACGCCGGCTGCATCGATATCGCTTCACAAATTAACAATCAACAGCAATAAATGTTTGCGTTTGTTTATGGCGTTTTGGGTGTTCATCATTGGTCAAAGATGGTCGTCGAACATGGTCGTCGCATTGGTTAAAGAAACGAACGAAATGTGCGTTTCTTGATTCGAAAGGTGCGACGATAAAGTATTTTTTTTTTTCGGTGCAAATAAACATTTAATCGGTGGGTTTTTTATATAAATAGTATCTAACAGGGATTATTCGTTTATCGATTTGTTTGTAACGCAGTAGTAGATGCATCATAGTTGCCATAAAGCATATATATATTATATTGATCAGCTCAATACGACGAGTCCTTCAAGTTTTTGCCGTCTTTCCGTCTTTTTGTTCGCTTAGTTTTAAAGATATTGGGTGAAGCCTATTGCTTTTATGGGCACTGTTAACCTTTTATGAAATAGATCTCATTTGGGAATAGATCCCATACTAACCTACAAGTTTATAAGGTCACATTTACAATAAAAGTTTAGTTAAGATCGGACCGCCATTTCAATTTTAAATATTTTGATATAATTGACGGAAAGTTTTAATAATCGAAATCAGTAAAATTTCGATGGTAAATTTTAAAAGTTTCATAATGAATACAAACATTATGAATCTAAATTGATTACTTCTAATTTAAATCAAAATTTTCCTTGAATTCGCCGAAATTTTCCGTTCAAATTCCATCACCTTACTCATTAACTTACAATATTTTTTTACAACGGCACCATAATTTGTTTTCACAAAAAAAAATTAAATTGAATTTGGGATTTTAAGTTTGATTTTATCGAAGTAAACGTTTCTCAATGTGTGTGTTTTTTTACTTTATACATACAAATGTCTCTTTCGCTTACATTTGGTTGAATTAAAATTGCTGGCGGCGCAGCGCTTAACAAATTCAATTAAGCATTTTAATATCTTTGGCAAAGTAGGTGTTGCTGCCGTACACACTCTTAAATTCAGACAACCAAACCATTCGGCCAACCTAAGGACAGTGAAATATTAACTTGATTTAATTTATGAATTGAATCTGCCACAACCAAAAAAAAACAAAAGTATACAAAAAAAACTACAAAAGCTTTTATCCATATGTCCAAACACGTAATACTCTGCACACAACATAGACATTTATTCTGTAAACTTACTTTACAACACAAATTTATTTAATTTAAAAACTGTATTTAACAAATTGCAAAATACAATGATATACTAAAGGCACTCTTTTTTAAAGTTTTATTTTATATTTTTTTTTTTTTTAATTCCCTCTGCTTCATTCTTCATATTCGTGCATATATGTGCAGTGTATAAATATTTGAAACCAATGAAAAATTGTGCACAAGTCTGAGGCAAGCCATTCGATTAGTAAGTTTTTCGTAGTACTTATACACTTTGGCGTAACAATTATTTATCAAGGAAAGGTTTCATTTTTATAAATGTTACCTCAAATTTAATTTAATGCCCAACGTAAATGCAAGCTGACGCCTCTTTTGACAAACTTTCGCTCAACACCTTCAACCCAACCACAAAAAAAAACAAAGTTAAAACAAAACAAATGACTGCTACTGACCGTTTGCAATTGAACACCATCGCAGCGTATACACAACTAGACACTTTGCTAACCTTTGACATGAAACGAGTGTAGCCTTACAAGATGTACATTCACGGGAAAATGTTTAAAATCCAAACTAATAAATGGAAAGACAAAATAATTTTATTTCAGGGTTGGAAAATGACTCAATATTGGTGACGTGATTTTGTTTCGGCGGCTTAGCTCTTTTTTTACTCTTTTAGAATCATTCAAAAATATTTGATGTTTTTTTTAATCTATATTTATATACAAAATAGTAAAAATGTTTCTATGTCCGCTATTTACGTTGGAAACCGTCCAACCGATGAGCCCCAAAACCGGTTACATTTGAAAGTAAAAAATGCAAGTAAATTTAAATTCGACTATAACAACTCCTAGTGCATATTCGGTTCATTTAAAAGTCTATTTTCTAAACAAAATAAAAAACAGCTGATTGCAGCTTTTCCCAATATATTTTGGGCAAGATAAAAAATTGGTATTTTTTGTATGTTTTTAAGTTAGCCCCTGCACATTTTGGTTGCACTGCAAACAAAAAAAAAAAAAATCAAATAGTAAAAATGCCATCAAAAAGAACTGAAAAAGCAGCCGAAACGCCCATACAATGTAGTAGTACACGCGGTGAGGGTTCTTATTAACGTTTCTGATTTCGCTTTCTCTTTGGGGTTGTGGTGTCCCCACCATAGAGTTACATAGGGTGAAGTTTTTGTGATACCATTATTCTTAGTCACATTGTCTTCGAGTATTCGAATAAACTAAGCCATCGATTGACGTTAAATAATGATCCACGTTTTTTTGTTTTTTGGGCACAACTTTGTAGAATTTTTAGCTTTTGAGTTTTTTTTGAAAAATGAGCTGAACACTTAAGCTGCGAGGAACATCTACTTTTTCCTGCTGCCTTTCTTTTTAACTTTATTTTTTTTTTTTTTTGTTGCATTTCTTCAATTTTTTTTTTGGAGTTTGTATTTTTGCTTATTGCGCTTTGACCCATTAACATGCAACTTAAAAATGTGGGAGAGAGTGTTAAAAAGGTATTTATAAACCAAAAGGAACGACAAAAAACCAAACAAAAAAACCAAAAAAAAAAAAGACAGGTAAACGATCGAAGATGGCCGGCAAGTGGTGCTTAGCAGCTATAAACACCATTTGCCCAATTTCATTCTTGAATCATTCCGCAGGGTTTTTCGTCTTATTATTATTTTTCTTATTTTTTTTTTTTTCATTTACGTGGTTCAATTCTTCAATATATTTTTTTGTTGAGTGTACAAATTACAACTGCAATTACATTGCGTTCAGTTATTTCAGTTGCTCTTTCGATAACCTACACAAGTAATTTGCTTTAAGGTATTTGAGTTTACAAAATGAAAATATCGGTCTGTTTTTTTTATCGATTCGATAAAATCATTGAAGATTTTTAAATTATTTCACTATTTTATAATTTGGTTGATTTCTCTAAATAATTTTTATTTTTTTATGGTGTTAGGAACGATTTAAACTACGCGTGTAGCGTATTGATGTTTCGATTTAATTGCGTCTAAAAACATTTTTTTTTCATCTTTTCAGTTTGCGGCATTCTGGCTTTTGTTTTCAATCAACAATTTTTTTCTTTTGAATGTAATCTTTTTGGTGTTGAAGTTGTTTTCGTTCTTATTGCATTCTTGCTTTTATTATTCGCCTTAATCAATAATTTCGTTTTACAGCAAAGTTGCAATTTGTTTCCATTCTGTTCTGTAGTCTCTTTCTTTTTTGTTCTTTAATTTTAAGTTTCCTTAAAATCGTTTTGTTTGGTTTTTATGCCAGTTTTAAAAGCTTTCAAAATGGAGCTAAGAACATAGTTCTTCATTGCAAATTTTTGAATTTCTGCACAGAATTAGAAAAAATTATTTATTTCGCTTTATACTATTGAAATTTCAAAAATATATTGATTAAGAAACATTTTGGCCAGTGCACACTGGTTGAAATGCCAATTGGGCAGAAATTCAAATTTTTCAAGAGATATGGAAACACAGTGGTTTAATCCAAACGAATATTATTTAGGGCAGTGGAAAATCGTTGTGTTACAGTTCCATTAGAAGCACGGCGAATTTACGCAGGGCGGGAAGTATGTTTAATATTTACCCCAAACTGTGACTTTGTTCGTTTTGGCATGTTTTTAAGAATTGTAATCTCAAACTTGTTGTACTCCGTAGAAGAAAAGTATGTTGGATTGACGTGGATTGTCGTAATTTTCAAAATAGTGTTAATCTTATAAAATGCTATTGTATTAATAGTTTTTGCCCGTTCTTGCCCATTTTTCTAAAAATCTACTTTGTCCAGAGAACATAGTTTTAAGTCATGCAGAAATGCTGAAGTTTTGGCTTGCAAATGATTGCCAACCCGTAAGATTAGCTGATTTTGTGCAGCAAAGTCGCAAGAAATTAAATAAAAATATGGAGGATTCGGTTCAAAAAAGGAATTTGAGAATTTTATTGGCTATGTTAGAATGGTTTCAAGTTTTAAAACGCAGCATCAAAATTGTCTTGCATCACGTTTCCAAATACAATTTCAACAAATCTTTGTGTGCATTTAGCAGCGGTGCCTCGGAATATATTTTATATATATATAAAAAAATATAGACCTTCGCATGGAATATAAACTAGTCCTCTAGATTTATTGGATCCTCTGTTTTTCTGCATTTTATAAAACAAAAGATTATTTCAAAATAAAAACAAAACAAGAAAAATCGCTGAAGTCGAGTATGCTCGACTGTAAGATACCCTGTACCCAATCTTTATGTACCTTAAGTTATGTTCTATTTTACTAACATACCTCATTGAATTGGATTTATCTTTGTATGGGGGCTATACCTAAAATTTTAACGGTCCTACCCATATTGGAATATTTTATTGGGACTATCATAGACATAATTTATACTAAATTTGCACGTCCTAGAATAAAAAACAATGACGTTTTTATACAAAAACTCAAAATTTTGAAGTACATTTGTATGGGGAGTACTCCTTAAAATGGGTCTAGAGAAAAACCGTTTGCAAGTGATTACTTGACGGTCTAGGAGAGTCAACGTTTCAAATATGGTGGCCCAATCTTTTATATTCTCCGAGATAGTCTCTCTCATATGGCAGACAGCAGGACAGACAGACAGACAGACAGGCAGACAGCAGGACAGACAGACAGACAGACAGACAGACAGACAGACAGACGACAGACAGACAGACGGACATAGCTAGATCGACTTCCCTTCCAATGCTGATCAAGAATATATATACTTTATAGGGTCTATCTAGCCTCTTTCTGTATGTTACATTCCTTCGCACAAACTTAATAAACCCTTGTACCCGTTTCTCCTGACTTCATATGTTTTATGTGCCAAGTTATAGGACTGTATCTTTATTTTTCTAATTTCTGACAAAATTATCGGCATTTGGACCAGTGCGCAGTGTTTAAAGTATTTATAAATTTCATATTAAAGCCAAATTCATTCTAATTTAAAATCGAAATAGTAATAATAATAAAAAAAGTGACTTTACAAAATCGACATTGGTCCCAGCCCTACACTTAACTTAAGGATTGCTTATTTAATTACTATTTGAGGAATAATAAGGAATAATTTCCATATTTATTAAATTTAATGTTAACAGTTTAATAAGAGCTACAATCTTTAACTGAAAATAGTTGAAAGAATTATTAAGAAATAAAACATAATTAAAAAATAAATCCCTACTTACATTTTAAGTCAATTTTAATATGTACGAGTATAAAGTAAAAACCTTGAAAAGCTTGAATCAGAGCCAGTAGCAGAATTAGCTGCCGTTTTTTTTTTTTTCGTCTATTTGTCAACATTTTGAAAAATGCGTAGATATCTTGTTTTAAATTTTATAAGTCCGCTAATAGCAAATATCTCATATTTATATGGTCTGCCTACCTACCTATCTATTTATCTATGTAGCTTTCTATCTGCCTGACTAAATATGGATATTTGTATATTTGTCTGATTAAAAGCTCAAATTCTTAAAACGCATAACAAAAGATTGGTACAAAATAGCAATGACTGCTTTAAAAATTCAATAAGATTTATTTATTTTTCTTCTTTTTTGTTTTTTTTTTTGTTTTTACTTATTTTAATAATTTTGGTATTAACTGCTTTTCATGCACGACTCTTGCTATAAAAATGATTGACAATTTAATTTCAACACAAGCAATGAACAAAAAAAAACCGTGGAACAAAAGCCGTGATACAAACGAAGAACATAAATTAAAATCATAATCGTCAAAACTATTATAAGATACCCTACGTATATATATTCTTAGAAATTTTAAATAAATCAAATATAAAAAAGTTGGTTCAGAAAAAAATTTTCAGTTTCGTACTTAAAAGTCATCGAGACACACCGGAACTCATCGGAACCCATGGGATTCCGCGGGATTACTGTCCTGACGCTCATCTCTAGTGACTACCATTCAGGATTCAGGCACAACTGTTACTTTGCTATAACACTCATAAATATGAAGCGTATAAAGTAGTCGACTATCTTGGCATTAACGCTATTTAAATACTCGTCTATCTCAAATCGTTTTTTTTATTAATATGCAAATCGGAACACATGTTGACGGACAGATTTAAATAAAACGATTGATTTGATTGCGGTAACAATGGACCATATTTTAGTAGCTAAAAGTAGTTGAAATATGTGCCTATTTGTATAAGATGAACTATTTGGTATGAATATATTAAAAAAAAGAACAAAGCGGGTAGAGACCGAGGCTTAAATACCCGCTCCAACTTGGTTTAGTTTTTTTATGATCATCAGTGGCTTAGTTAAAATTTGGAGAAGGGATGGATTAGAGTCGATAGTCCAATATAAGCAAAGCTTAGACAAAATTTTAACCTAAGGATGAGAAAAATAAACATTTTCTTGAAAAAAAAAAAAAAAATAGAAAATGGTTAGTGAGTTTGTGTGGGGACTTTATTGGATACATAGGATGCCATTACAAATATTTTTAACCCATTTGGAAAAAAATTAGAAAATGGGCGATTAATTCATATGTGGTATATACATCTAAATGGGCGTGGCACTTTGATTTTATCACTTGGACTGCTTAGGACTGAGATAAGCTTAAGTTTCGAATTTTCAGGTCAGTAACTTTAATCACAAGCGACAGACGGACAGACAGACGGATCGAATCATCTCTTCGTGTTGTTCAAGAATATATATTTACTTTATAGGTCTTCTTTAATGCGTTTCAAACTTCTGACAAATGAAAAATACCTCCCACCATGGTGACAGGTATAAAAACGAAAAGACTTCAAATATATAGCACTGCACTTAGATCAGTAGACTAAGACACTTTGGACATTGGCAGTTAGAACCACTGAGCGATCTAAACATTTTATGTCAGTTTAGATATCCTTGCTCACGTACAGGTTGGCTCTGATACCACATATCCTTTCCACGAGGTTTCCCACCGAGATCTATTCTACAATTCAGAACTTCGACATATTTTTCATTTATATTTAATATTAGGGAAAATATTTGGAGAAAAAAACATCTTTTAACAAAACTTAGACTCTTAAATGAGTAACAAAACGCAAAAATCTCAGCGCTTTAGTATAAAAAATACAAAAAAAAATCGAGCAGTTTTATTTAGAGAGACAACGACAAATAAGTATTCAAGTAAATTTCATTTAAAAAAAAAAAAATACAAATCCAAATCCAAGAAAAAATAAAAGGAAAAAAATTCAAAGATGCACGTATGCAGATTGTTTGCATCACGCAGCAGCAGCAGCAGCAGTTGCAACGAGTGAGGAGGAGAGCATAGAGTGAATGCTCAATGCTGCAAAGTGCTGCAAGGAAGTTAACTAACAAAACCTCAATTCAAAGGCATTTGGAAAGTGCACAATAAGAGTGAGTATGTGGCAATGGTTTGTTGTCTTGGTTTTTTGTCTTAAAATCTTGTTTGTTTTAAAAGTAAAAATAATTAACTAATTAAAATTGTGCCTTCCTGTTCGTTGTTGTTGTTGTTGCTGTTGTTTGTTTATTCGTTTGATACTGTGGCTCTTGACATCGCCTTTTGCGCCTTTGTGTCACTCTCTGTTTTGGCAATCCTTTTAAGCCAAAAAAAAAACAAAAAAAAAAAAAAGTATATAAGAAAATTCAAATAAACGATCGAATGTGCCAGGCAATAGGAACGAAACGAAACGAAACGGCAGCACACATTAGGGCAAATAAGCTGCCAGCTTTTGTGGTAAATACTTTCGACTTAAACTATGCTGCAACAACATAACAAACAACAACAACAACAGCAACGAGGACGCACACGACGACGAAGACATTGATGACGACGACAACGATATGCAAAAGCTATCAACGGAGGCATCTCCACATGGATGGAATGGAAGACCTAAACATGAAGTCTTTCGTTTCATTTCGGGCCACATTGAGAGATTTGCTGCAAGTTTTCCTGCCTGCCTTCTGTTTTATTTTTTCCTTTAAATTTTTTTTTTTTTTTGTCTATATCTTTGTTATTTTTTTTATTTTTTATTCTTATTTTCAGCTTACTCCCTTGTAAGCTGTTGATATGCTCATTTAGAATCGCACGTTTTTCAGCAGAAGTTGTTAAGCAACCAACCCAAAAAAAAAAAAAAAAAAGAATCAAGCATCTCAAAATAATGCCACAGAATTGCACATGAACTTGTATGCAAATGTTGCAGCGCAACACACCTCTTCACATCGCTACTTGCAACTGTTGCACTAACTTTGATGAAAGCTGTTCTGCGTTGTTGCTTTTGGATGATGTTGCAACTACTGCGTCATGCGTTTTTGTTTTATTTTAGTTTTTTTCTGGTCAGCTATTTATGTGCTTATTTGGCGCTTAATTGTACTGAATGCTGTCAGAATAGAGAGGCAACAACGAAGCCAATTGCCAATTGCCAACTAGACACCAACAATCAAGCGAAGCGTTTATTGTAAGCTGATCTATCTGTCTTGATGCCTATGCTGTATGCTGTATCTGCTGTTGCTGCTTAACTCTTCGACGATGTAGTCATCAATCATTACACTTTCGGTTTTCGCATTTTGTTTCGCATGCCTAAAACTATTTTCAACATTTTTTAACAACTTTTTTTTTTTTTTTTTTTTTATGCCAGTCAAAGTTTTGGCTTTGATGCTACTGGCTATTTTGTTGTTGTTGTTGTTGTTGCTGCTGTTGTTTTGTCGTCAACTTTATTGTTGCTTTTTTTTTTTTGTATTTTTTAGGCAACTTCAACTTCAGCAAAAGTTTCACGCGCAACGCAACTCAACTCAAATCAACTCGGCCTAAAGCGTTCTTGAGCACGTTTGAATATGCATGAAGATTGTTTTTTTTTTTTTTGTATTTTGTTTGATTTTTATTGATTTTACCGACTTTATATTTTGTATTTTTTTATTTTTTTTTTATTATGCGTTGCGTCATGGCAGGAAGGCAGAAAGTTGGCAGCTAATAGACTCGAAGATGAGTTAATTGTTTGCGTTGCGTTAGTGGCCTAAGTAAAAAGAGTTGTTGTATTCACATTGAAAGTATTAACAAAAGTTTGCAATTGAAACAAGTTTTGCAAAGTGATGCTTATAGTAATTTTCGACTTGAAATTAATTTTTGTTGAAGCATTGGATTCGATGAGAAATTACAAATGTTTGTAACACATTAAATGTATTCTTTATTACCTCAATGAGACGTATTGATCTAGCTTTTGGGAAAAGGAGTTTAAGAATACCTTTGTACTTGACTATTTTGAATGCTTGCATTGTTTATCCGATTCGAGTTAAAGCGAGTATCTGTAAATGCCTTATGCAATAGGACTGAGCCGAGTATCTCTTTTCAATAATATATCCAATGGAGTGAAGGCCAGTTTGTATTAAAATTTTTACTTCATGCAAAAATAAGCCGTACATCTTTTAGATGTTTTCCTGCCAAGTCGCTTATGCTACAAGACGTACCGCTATGTTAATACCGATCAGTGGAAATTTAAAGTTTAAAGATACAAAATTTTATAAATTGAAGCAAGCATCATTTTTATTTTGGCTGTACTAGTTTGCCAAAAATGCAGCGCATTCAAAAAACGATAAAACAGGGGTCGACACCGAAAATGATTCAAGCATCAGACTACGCTTATCTTGTAGATTTTTTTCTTGCTGAATGCCGAAACTGGCCTTAAAAATGTTCCTTGAGGTTTTTGAGAAAAATTGTTTATAGCAGATGAATCTGAGGTAATAGAAATTAGGCATAAATTGCAGTTTGAACTTTCTGTCACAACCTGCGATGAAAAATCTTTAAGAATAGCCTAGTCTGATGCTCGTATAAGAAATTACTCTGCTTTTATGACATACACGAAATAACCTGAAACTAAAGACAAAATAATATGTTTTGAACTAAAAATGTTTCGGCAAAATTGGGCATTCGGCACCTCAAATCCCTTTGCCAGACTTCAATATCGTAGCTACTATTGTGTTATAGCTGAAATATGTTTGTATAAGTTGAAATCATTTAAAAAAAGGTTAACCATGACCTTTCATTCAAAATGTGAAGGTACTCTTATAAAATTGTACTCTTATAATAAGAATAACGGTATTTCTTTTTCTTTATCGGATTTAATGGTGCCCAAAAGCTCCTAATTTGATGTAGAAACCAGGCAATTAATATTTTTGAACCTTATAACGATTTTGCTCTTCATAAATAGTCTAAGAAGAATATCCAATCATTTTTTATTATACTCTTCACCCAAAGGGTAAGATTGTGTATTAAGATTGTGCGAATGTATGTAACCGACCAATGGAGGCTAGAAAGACTCTATAAAGTAAATATATATATATTTGATCAGCATTGGAAGGGGAGTCGATCAAGCTACACTCGTCTGTCAAGCTAAACCCGTCCGTCTGTCTGCCATATGAAAACAATTATCTCAGAGACTATAAGAGATAGAGCTTCCATATTTAAAACATAAGCTCGCCTAAGCCATCAAGTGTGCGATTGCAAACGTTTTTTCTCTAACCTCCTTTTTTAGGGAGTACCTCCATACAAAATTTTAACTATTTTCTAAATGGGAGTCTTAATTTAGTATTAATTATGCCTATAATAGTCCCAATGAAATAGACCAATATGGGTCGCATCACAACTAATTTTAGGTATAGCTCCCATACAAATTTACCCAATTTTATGCCTTTTTGTGAAAGAGTCCAATGCAATTAAGTAAGGTTTACAAAAATTTCGTGCAGTGTACCTTAGAGTTAAAGCTTACTCGACTTTTTGTTTAATATAAAATTTATTAATTTTTCTATGAGAGAACTGCAGTGAAATACTTTACTAATTTATTTTCATTTGTCAATAAATGTATTTTACAGATCATAAAATTTAAAAATTTAATTTTAAATGTTTTTTATCTTTACTTCGGATGCTGTGCAAATGTTGCATTTGTTACAATGTTGCGTCTCTGTAGCATCTTTCTTGTTGCAGCTTCATGTTCTCTGTGATGTGCCACCTCTCCAGTATTCTGCTTTTGCCGCTGCTATGCAAATGCAGTAGCCAATGCCCTCGGGTTGTTGTGATGTTGTGAAGCACACGCTTTGCCCAGCTTAGAATCATGTGCACTCACTCTCACTCATTGAATAACATGGGTCACTCATTCTAACTGAGATAACTAGTGGGTTCGGCTCAACTTACAAAAAAAAAAAAAAAAAAAAAAAAAAAAAACAGAAATAAGGAGAGTTGCAACTTGTCTAAAAGAGAAAAAATATGCAACGCTGAAAGTTTGAGAGAGGAACGCATACGGATTGTGTATATTTACGTAGTAGAGCGTTATGTTCACTAAATATGGCAGTAGCTGTTTGCAGCGCATATAAAAATGCATGCAGTTCTTGTAAGTCGGCAGCAGCGGTGTATCAGCATTTGATGTCGAATTGATGCGTCGCCAATGCCGTTTAATGCATGTATGAGTGCCACAAATACACGCTTGTTCTAGCTACGCATCTCAACGCAACGCCGATGCTTGCGGCTAGGAGTGAAAAAAAAACAAAAAAAACAAGAAGAAAATATGCCGCTAGTTGCAAGCAAAATCCATAGTCAACACAAACAAACGTCTTCACAGACCGGCTCACTCTCTTGCTTGCTTGCTTCCTGGTGATATCAGTTAAGGTTTATTGATGTTTCGATTACGATCGATGCTCATGGCTATTGTATGAAGAGCGAGCGTGCGTGTTGTTGTTTCGTTTTATTATTTTTTTTTTTTTTTGTCCTTTAAGGCATACTTGCCGCTTCTTGCAACAGATTATCTTAATATTGTTTTGTCTCATCTTGTTTCATATTTATATGTAAACAAAATGATTATCTCACAACGAAGGCGATGACGACTTGTGCGATTTTCTTTTTTTTTTTTTTGAAAATTTTTGCCTCAGAATTGTGTCAGAAATTATGTTGTTGCAAAGAGTTTATCAGCGTTAATGCAACTACTTAATTATATAATATTTTTATTTGTTTTATGTCCGTAAAGCAAACAACAACAATAACAACAACAGGAAGCGAATGTAAGCTAATAAAAGAATTTGATATAAATTAAATAACAGCAAGAATTTTGCAGCATAATCGAAAGACTTAAGCAACGAACTTGTATGAAAGCCTATAAACAGAGACAAACAAGACTTGAATGAAAAGTTACTGAATATCTAAATGAAGGGGAAAGAAGGGATAGAATTAGCGACATATTAATATTAGAGATGAGCGTCGGGACGGGAATCTTGATGAATCTCATGGATCCCGGTGGATCCCGCTGGTTCTCGATAATTTTTAAGCACGAAACTGAAAATTTTTATATATTATAAAACTGCGATGTTTAGTTTTAAGCTTTTGATTAATAAATATGTATAGCGGGACCCACGGGATTCCCGTTCAGACGCCCATCCCTAATTAATTTTAAATTTATAAAGTAAAGAGTTAATTTTTTAATTATTTGTTTCATACAGTAAAAATATAAATATAAATTAAGATATTAAAAAAGAAACCAAGGTTCGGATACGTCGTACGATCAGCTGTTGACTTCACTCTCTTTATTCCATATGTTCCCTAAAATTAACATAATTTCAAAAACTTTACAATTAGACCTTGTTCGTGAGAGCTGCAACTCTTTGGCAGCGTGCAGCAAATGTTGCGAGTCACAACAGGTAAAGGCAAAGGAGTCACAAGAAGGGGCTTATGTGAAAACATAGAGTTTACTATATGAAAAAAAAAAAAAAGAGGAGATACCAAAAACCGGCTTCTCTGCTCACTTAAAGCTATAAACGAGCAATAAAACAGACAGCGCCACGATTTTCCAGACATTTGCCTTACACGCATATTCGTTTTTAAAGCAAAAATGAGATCTAAAGAGACAAACGTTTAATGCTATGTGTGTGTATGAGAGGGAAAGATACAGAGAGAGAGCGAGAGAGAGGGATAGGCAAAAAACAACAAATCGATGATAAAGCAGCAATCAAAATAAAATTGTACATAAAATGTGGCAATAGAAAAGAGAGTAAGTTAAGGCAACAGAGAGAGAGAGAGAGAGAGAGATTACGTCTTTAATTGTTCACGTGCTGCTGAATATGGAGCTGTGCTGAATGTGAGCAAAGAAGAGCGTAAGAGCGAGAGAGAAACGATACACAGCTAAGGTGAGTTTTATGTTGCAACTTGTTGCTTGTTGTTTTGTTATTTTTTTTGTTTTTGTTGTTGTTGCACATTGTTTCTTGCCTCATTGTCGTCGTCAGTTCGGGTCTTCGAGGCATTTATGGAATGTGAGCGCACAAAAATGCGTTAAAGGTGTTTATAAAATTAAAATTGTGTGCAAAACAAGTTGCGTAGATGCGAAGCGAGAGAATGAAAGAGCACGAATTGAGAAGCTGTTAGATACTTTTAGTGTAGAGTGCAATTGTTTTGTGTTTTTTGCTTTTGTTTAGTTTTGTGCAATTGTTTTGTTAATTTTAAAATATGATTTTTTTTATTATGTTGCATATATGCTCTCCTTTTCACACGCACCAAATGAGCCTAAATTTTTTTGTTGTTATCTCTCGTTTCATCTCTTCTCAACTAGAAATAAAATATACGCGACACCCTTGCAATGATATTTTTGTTGTTTTTGCCTTTTATTCTGTTAATGATGCCTTTTGTTTTTATTATAAATTTTGTTGTTACTATCGAACGAAAGAGAGTGTAAACCAGTAAATAAAAATAAAAAAAAAAAATAATAAAAAACAACACACACACTATTCGAATCCGCTCTCAGTTGTACTCCAATCCACTCCTGGACAGTTTTGGTCATGTCTCAACACTTTCTTGCATGTTTTATCAGCATTTATGCTTTGCTCGATGTTTTCTAATCGATGTTGACTTTATAGTTAATATCTTTTTTTCTCCTCGTCTTTTTCTACTCTATTCTACTTTGTCTTTCTTTATTCAATTCTTTTATTGTGTCCCTTTATTCTCTGTCTTTGGACAATATTTCGTTGCATGTTTGCAGTGAATATTTTTTAAAGAAAATAAATTCTTTGGCGGCATTATCGAATCTTCAATTTAGTAACTAAACCGTTACAAAATTGTTATAGATATTGTATCTGATAAGCCACATAAAAGATGGCAAGTAGTACTAATGAATTAGAATTTAGTCATGCGTTTTAATTAAAAAAACATAACAAAATTGTTTGCGTTTAAAAATTAAACTGAAAATTTTTTCCATTAAATGAACAATTGTAAATCTGTCTTGAAACTAGTCAAGCAAAAAAAATAATGTTCTCTTCAGGAATGGATCAACAAAAGTGCAAAGAAATTTGCAAGGATTTTTTATACCCGTCAAAAATACAGATGTAGTGTGAACATCTGTTCGAATGTTTACTACCCGTGTCAGTGATTAGCGACAAAAATTGAAAATCGCAGTGACTGAAAACAGTGATAAAATCGCAGTTCGCGAAAAACAATCAGCGATTACTGAACTAGGTTCTATGTTCGCAAATAGCGATGCACAAAATCGCCGATAACTGAACATATTTGCAGAGGAACAATAAAAATCGCAAATCACTACAATATTAGTCGCAGTTTTAAATCACTGTTAAAAAATAACCGAAAGTGAAATGACAGTTTTCGCATGAAATTATTTTTTACGGGTCCGTTTTGAAGTGTGCGGTTACTCGCTTTTAAATGTGTGTTTATATATGTTTTCCGGTTTTTATTAATTTTTATTTAATTTATCTAAAGGGAACTTTTTATTACCAATTTATAATTCTTACATACAAAGAGGTGCCACACAACACCTCTTTTTGGTTGGTTTAAAATTTTTTTTTTATTGAACGAAATAATGAATATAATTAACAATCATATAAATATTTACATACCACCTTGGTCGTGAATTAAACTCGGAGAATAGCATAATTTTCGTTTACTGGAGATCTTAGCTGAGTACGCCAAAAAATGGATTATCTTTACAAATAAAATAGTGAAAATGTTTCTATGTCCGCCATGGTCTTTGAAACCACACAACCGATAAGTTCCAAACCAGTTTCATTTAAAAGGCATCAATTCAAGTAAATTAAAGATCACTAAAACAATGCATTGAAAACATTCGGTTGATTCATAAAGTCGATTTTCGAATTTTCTCCTACAATTTTTTTTTTTTTTTTTTGTAAATTTTTGATACTAGCCATAACATATTATTGTCAGATATTTTTATTTTTTTTGTATACTTTTCACACTAGTCCCAAAAAATTTCGGTTTGACGCTGCGCAATCAAAAATACAAACGTGGAAAAGATAATTGCACAAAACTGCTGATGCAAAACGAAAAAAAACAACGTGTAATAGCACACGCCGGGTATCCGCTAGTAACAAATATAAAAAAATATGCTCCTCGAGGTCGTTTTTTTTTGTCTCAAATTTACACATTTTTCCTATTTGTATATACGAGGGAAAATCCGTTCTAGATTTTTATAGCTATCACAAATGTATTCAATGAGGTGAAAGACTTCAAATAGAGTAATTTTTTGGCTTAATAAAAATGAAGCAAGAAATTATCAATTTAAAAAAAAATATAATAAATAATCCCGCTTTTTATTCCTGTTGTTTATTTATTTTTAATTTTTTTATTACTGATTCCGTTTTTTAAACGCCTAAACGGGTGGATTCCCAACGTATATAACAGATAATTTGGCATTCTTTCGAATCATTCCTGCGCATGCAAATTGCTCTTTTTTGAGATTTTGAAATATTCGCATTTGCGAATATTCGTTTTATGTTTTATGTTTATATCTTTCATGTAACTTTTTTAAAACTGACTCAAGAATGTTAGATAATTTAATAATTAATTTAAATTTATACCTTTTCATACACATTATTTTAATATTGTGTATGCTAATATTGGCAACATCTGTCTTTTTTTTAATGTTTTTTGTTTTTGTTTTTTGCTGCGAACATAAATTGTGGGAGTCAAATAAGATTGACAAAGATTAGCAAAAACAATAGAAGAAAAAAAAACAACAACAAGCAACAAACATGAACGACACCAACTGACAACTAATTTTACGCGATTTTCGAAAATTTTACAATGCAAATCTACGAGTAAGTCTATTATTTTTTTCTTTTATGTTTTATTGTTGTTTTGGTTGTTGTTCTTTTAATTCCCACAATGGCATTGAATTGTTATTATTGTTGCTGTTGTTGTTGTAGTAGTTCTACACTTTCCTTCGTTAAGTTCTGATTTTTTTTTTTCCGCCTCATGTAATTGTATGTAATTTAGCATGTAACTGCAACAAAAACAAAAACAACAACTACAGAAAATAGACAACAAAATGTTGAAAGAAATTATGTTGTCTTAGAAAGTAACTGACTGATAGACGAACAGACAGACGGACGGACGGACAGATGGACTATTGCATAGTTTTCTACAACAACAAAAATAACAACAAATGAAGCTTTGTTGCAATTTGCATAATGAGTTTTTAATTTAGTTCGGCACTAAAAAAAAAAAAGTAAAATAAAATAACGAAAAAAATATATTTCTATTAGTTTGCTATTTTCTAGAAAGAATTCTCTACAAAATATTTGTAACAATTTTTTTTTGTTGTTTTAGATACTTTTTAAAAAATGCTCATCAAACCAGAACAAAAGTATACAAAAAAAAAACAAAACTAGAAATACTCCCTAATCGCTATCTTAGTACAAATTATTTATATTATTAGAAAAAGAAAATAAAACAATAAAAATATTAATAAATGCCAAACCCGCACAAGAAATGCGGTCACCCCAATGTCGTTTTTTTTTTTTTTTCTTCATTCTTTTTCTCATTCCTCGAAATTGTTCATCTTTGTAGTTTGGCTGTTTTCTTCATCTAAGTTTCTAATTCAAAAAGTTCGTTGTTTGAGTCTTTTGTTTTGACCCGAATTAAAGTGTAATTTGCTGCCATTAACCGGCTAGCGGCCTCTAATTAAATAACATTTCCGGACAATGAAAATTAATAATATCTAGATACAAATAGTAACGTTAAAATAGAAACAAGAAAAACAACAACAACAAAAACGCATTTTATTTGATACAAGAAAAAAAATTAAAAAAGGAGCTACTGAAGTGAAAAATTTCACATTTTTTTTTTTTTTATATTTAAATTTGTAAACTTTTTGTTTTTCGTTGATGCAATAATACAAAAATCTCTTTTATTTTTTTTTAATTTATTTTAGTGTAAGCCAAAAAAGAGAATTACTTTATATAAATATGTACAAAATTAAAAAAGTCATATACAACAAAAAGCGGAAGCTATAATCATGAGATCAATTATCTTCCCCCAAATGAGAAATACGCGCTTTGAGATATTAACTTCGACAAAGCTGCTTGGAAATTTGCGTTTTTGTAAACATATTTATAAACGAGGGTGACTTATAATGTTTTTAGTCAAAAGTTTGAAAATAATTGCAATAATAACTATTTTAATTTAGATGAAAGAACATTTATGGTAAAAGAGTAAGTTTGGCTGCAGTATAAAACAAAAAACTTGAATTAAGAAGTTGGTTTGGGCCGGTCTAAATTTAAAAAACTATGGCAGACTCAGCATACAGTTTAAGAATCTGTGGTGCAGCAACCTTTAACTTTAAATAAAATTCTCACCATATATTTTATCCAAATAAAATCAAAACACCCCTCGTACAAAAAAAAAACAAAAAGTTTGAAAAATATATAAAGTGCGCATTTTCACTTGGCGCTGTTTTTGTGCAGACAAAATTATTTTCGTTGATTTTTTTTTTTTTTTTTTTTTTTGTGTTAGCTCTTTGCCGTTGTTGTGGTTGGATGATGATGAAGCTGCAATTATCCTCATGATTGCAAATTCCATTCGCAGATGCCGCACTGCCGCCTTCAATGTTGCTCTGCGCTGTCATCGACGTTGCCAATGCGTTGCCCTCAAGCATACACAATGGTAATTTGCTCCCCCGTTCGAGGCTATTTCCCGCCGTCAGGCAAAAAATCGACTTGTCTTGTATTCCATTATGTGTCTTTGTCCTAAATCTGGATCTGTTGCACGTTCCTCATGCGTTGTCCTTTCGAACAAATGAATTTTGCACAAACTTTGCCCCTCTGCGCTACGCAAGTTCAAAGCGCGACACTCCGGTCAGCCCTTTGGCCAAAAGAGATAGACTGGGTTTATTAGGGCAAAAAGAGGTTCCGAATCGAAATCAAACCAAAAAACACGCCAGCCAAAATTTGGAACAATGATGAGCAGTTGAAAAATATTTGCTGTTCTCACTCGTTTCGTCATTTCTTTTACTGTTTTTATGGGATGCCAATCTGTGCCTTTTTCTATACATTTTTTTTTTTTTTTGTTTTTAGGTTTTATTTCAGATATTTCACTTTTTTTATTACTTTTGTTTTTATTGTTCAAGTTTTTATATACATTATAGAATATATTTGTCGAATTGTCTGTCTTTTGTCTGTACGCTTACCTTCGCCTTAGGTTTAAGCTAAACAATTTTTTTTGGGCATTTCTTTCTTCTGGTCTACTTTGCTCTGCCTTGATCTTCTCAGATCTTCATTTTTATTTAATTTAAAATTTTTGGTTTGGTTTTTTTTAATTTTTTTTTCAAACTTTTATTGTCTTCACGAAAAGCGTTTGGCATTAATAAAAATAGTTTCTTCATTTTTAAATTTTTTATTTAAGTATGAAAAGTGTTTTAATTTTTCTAATGTTTTTGCCACATTTCTAAGTAGAGTTCAGAGATCTTATAAAATATAAATCTTTTAGATTAGCTTGAAAAAATGTATTGATATCCGCCTGCCCACTAGTTTGTTCAGAAATTAGAAATCTTACATTACTTCGATTTTGTTTTCAGCACATTTTTTGTTAAAAAAAGGATGCAGCTCAAATCCAAGCGTTCTCGTAGAACCTTTGTATGTGAAAACTTCAATGATTTGGACCACCTTCTAAGCGAATTTAATGTATAGCGCGGTTAACTATTCTTTATTTATTTATTTATTTATTTTTTTCTTAAGTTCTATTTCAATGCGATTTCATTTTAGGATTGAAATCTTTATAATATTTTTGTTATTGTTTTTAGGTTTATGCTTATTCCGTTGAGTTTCTCTATCGCAAACAGATCTGCCAGTGAATCACAATCTTATTTTGAAAATTATTATTATTATTTTTTTTTTTTTGTTTAACTCTCTTCTACCTCACTTTTTTTTTTATATTGCGTGAGCCAATTATGTTTTTTTTTTTTGATTTATATTTTACGAGAAATAAGAAACAAAAATCTCCTTTTCTGTGATTGTAATTAAGGGAACGTGACTTTTTTTCTGATTTCATCAAATTGCTTTACCAAAACCAAAAAAAAATTGTATTTGATTTTAGGCTTTTGTATTTTGTGGTCATTGAAGTCTTTGTGCGCTGCAAAATTATACATAAAAAAACTAAAATATTTGGCAATGAACCGTGGGGTCATTTTCTGGTTGGACATGAAATCACGCTCAACTAATAAGGTTTTTATAATCTCTTTCTACATTACGAAAAATAAAACAAAATAAATTGTAATAAATAATAAAAAAAAAAAAAATGAATATTAAAATTTTTTTACAACTATTGAAAGTGCTGGCAACTCTAAAAAAAATAAAAATTTAAGGGCTTAAGGGTTCAAGGGTTTGTAAAAATGGAGCGTTGCAAGATATAACAAAGAGCATTTATTGTTGAGAATT
Organism: Leucophenga varia; assembly: GCA_018903435.1. Taxonomy (NCBI): domain Eukaryota; kingdom Metazoa; phylum Arthropoda; class Insecta; order Diptera; family Drosophilidae; genus Leucophenga; species Leucophenga varia. The sequence goes on from JAEIFJ010000992.1 coordinate 436,283, forward strand.
ATCTAAAAATTAAAAAGTATTTCTATTTTATTAAAACATTGCTTTTAATTCTGGGACAATTCAAAATTATCTTAAGGAATCAGAATCTAAAACTACAATCAAATTTTGGATAAAAGAGTGATTTTTGATTAGCGACTGCAAAAACCTACAATTTTGGTGTAGATTTGTACATACCCGGAGGTACCCAAAATGGGGCTAGAGAAAAACCGTTTGCAAGTGCACACTTGACGACTTAGGAGAGCTTAAGTTTCAAATATGGTGGCCCAATCTCTTATAGTCTCCGATATAGTCTCTCTCATACGGCAGACAGCAGGACAGATGGACAGACAGATGGACAGACAGACATAGCTAGTTTGACCCCCCTTCCAATGCTGATCAAGAATATATATATTTTATAGGGTCTATCTAGCCTTCTTATGTCTGTTACATAAATTGCATAAACTTAATATACCCTTTTACCTTTGGTTTGGCACAGGGTATAACAAAACACCGCTTTCAGTGAATTGTACATTGTACAACGAATGTGTACAGGCTCGGTGTTGAAGCAAAGAGTAATAAAAGCACCAATCACTGATAAAATAACAGTTTCATTGTTCACGAAGAGCAATGCACAAAATCGCCGATAACTGAACATGTTCATTAAGGAACAATAAAATCACAAATCAATCACAATAACTGCAATTTTTAAATCACTGTGAAAAAATCACCGCAATTTGAAAATCTCTAATTTAAAGTTCCTCTCAATGCTCATTTATTTATTTTAGTTTTATGCTTTTATAATTTTAAAAATATTCTTACAACATAAAATATTTGCAGTAGAATGGAATTCCTTACAATATTTATAATAAATTAAATTTTTTAATTACTTTGCCTAATATGTAAAAACATTCACTTTAATACCTTCAAACTTTATTAGGAATTTTGTGTTAAAAATTTTGTTAAAAACGACATTCCACTGAAAATGTTAATTGTTTCCTTTAAAGAATGAACAGGGTTTTTTAATAATGGAAAACGACATTAAAGCATGAAATTAACTTTTAAGTTCATTTAACGAAAACAGTTTTGCTCAATTTACTTTGCTTTCAGTTCATTTACAGGATTAAAATACAAAAAGAAAAAACAAAAGAAAATGCTCAAATTCGCTGGAACTGAAGCTTCTTTAATGTTTCGAACAAATTTTGCATTTTGTTTGGGAAAATGTTTAAAGCGATTTTTAAGATTTGGTTACAAAAAGTCAAAACAAAATGTATAGGCAATCATGTAAACAGAAAGACAGACAGACAGAAAAAGGAGATTGTTTGTGAACTGCTCAATAATTTGTATTTATACACGAATACGTGGCCAGCTGATGAACTCAAAGAAAAAAATCTTTTATAGAATATTTCTCGAACTATCCAACAATACGGAAATATACAGTTTATCAAAAGTCGTAAACATATTTAAAAGATTTCACCAAATATTTTATTTTTGCCTTTTTTTGTTTTTTTCGTTGTTAAATTTCAAACTCTGAGTTGATTCTCATGTAATAAAATTACTTGAAAGTGTTTTTCTGTATTTTTTTTTTATTTTTTGTGTTTCTGTTGAAGCGAAAGAGGTCAAATTTGATAGCCGAAAACCCAAAATAAATGCGCCATAGAAACAAAAAAGACGAAAATCAAGTTAAATATCAAAAAAGGTTTTTTCGTTGATTTGGTGATTTGTCTTACTTCAACTCAAGAAAAAATAAATATTTTTTGTGTTTATTTTTTTTTTGTAAAAATGTAATTGCCCGATGATGAATGAGTAATCAAACACGAAGGCAGAAACTATTGGAATATTGTTCAACACTTTACGAATTAACAACAAATCAGCTGCCCTATGTACACCTATGCTTCATATTTGACACGAAGTTATGTGAAATATGCCTAAGTAACGAGGCCAACTAAGCCAGCGTACAAGCAGATAATTCTTAAGGTTTAATGGATTATTACGCGTACTTACCTTTTAAAATACACCTGCCAATCGGTTCGTTTTCTGCCACAGAAACATTATAGAAACTTTGATCGAAAAATCGGTTCGTTATCGTTAACGTCGTGTATGGTCACAAGTACCGTTGCTGTCGAAGAAAGCGGCGGATGGCCACTGTCTTTAGCGATGACCGTCAACTGTGGCACCGGCTCTGTTTCACAGTCAATGTGCGATCGTGTCGTAATGAGTCCCGTATGCGTATCAATCTGAAACCATTGCGCATGCGTTTCGGGCGTTTCGGCCAGTGCATAGCTTACAGCTGAATTATTACCCTCGTCACGATCGTAGGCAACCACTTGCAATACTGAAGTACCAGGATCAGCAACTTCCATTACATTGGCATGGTACACGCCGTGCTCAAATTCTGGTGCATTATCATTGATATCGGTGATGCGCAGAAAGATCGTTTTCGAAGCGTGCAATGGCGGTGTACCCTTATCGGTGGCCACAACACTAAGCGTATAGTTGGGTGTCGTTTCGCGATCGAGTGGCAAATTGACAATGACCAGATAGACACTATTCTCGCGCGTCGTCAACTCAAAGTGTCCGTCACCACCCTCTAACGAGACATTCACATTGGCATATTCCGTTTTCGAGTCAGGATCGTTGACTGTGATGCGTGCAACAAATTCACCGGGCTGTGCTGATTCCGAAATCTTTCGGTGAGGCATCGTCACTGAGAAATATAACATTTAATCGTTGGCTGATTGTCATTGACATCAGTGACACGTATCGAAACGAATGCTGTCGTTTCGAGCGGCTGTTCGCCATGATCCTTGGCTACCACAACCAATTCGTGCAGTTCTTTTGTCTCAAAGTCAAGCGGCTTGTTAATGTAAATAACGCCAGTCTGTGGATCAATGCGAAACATTTGCTCCTTGTCACTCTGTCTGCGATTGATTGCGTATTCCACGAGCCCATTCTCATCGGCATCCGTATCGGAGGCATAAACTTGCAGCACACTGGAGCCAACTGTTGCATTTTCCGGTACAGTGGCAAAGTAGCGACTCTGATTAAAAATCGGTTGATTATCATTGACATCCTGTATGGTTATATTGACTGTCATCAAGCCACGCAGCGGTGGCGGTGCCACCATCGAGTGCCTCGATGGGAAGCCATTTTGGGGGGGGTGTTCTCGCGATCAAGAAAACCGTTGATCTGTAGATCCAAATAGAGCACACCATCAAGTTCGCGATGCGAGGAGAGACGAAATGCATTATTTACATTACCCGAAACAATATTATACTTGACCGTATTGTATTTGGCCGAATCACGATCGCGTGCCGGATGCAATGTGCGCTTTACGTCACGTGGCGTATTCTCCGGAAATTCAATGTTCATAACGTCTGTGGGAAATGTCGGCGCATTATCGTTCTCATCCAAAACATTAACAACGACGCGCACATTAACACCATTGAAGGATATCGCGACAAGACTATACGAATCGCGCGTTTCCCGATCGAGTTTCACTTTGGTGCGTATTTCGCCGGTTGAACCATTGATCGCGAGATCCGTGTCGACACCATTGCCATTGCTCGACACGATTATGTATGGTGGTCGGCTATCAATGCCATTTGAAAAATCATCAATATAACCAATCTGATGACCCACGGGTACACCCTCGTAAACCTCCAGTGTGCGTACATGCTCCTTGTTCGCTGCGTTTGTGGGCATCGCCAATGTTGTGATCAGCAAGAGCAATGCTGTTGCGAGCTGCATGAAGCAGGACGAATTGAGGTAATACGCGGGATTTCGAATTGCTTTAGCTTTCGATATTGTTATTGACCTTGTTGGCCTTGTCAATCTGAATGTTGACATTCGTCGCCAACAACTTCGGCAACGATACATTGTTGTGTAGCCGTTTTGTTCACTTAATGCTCTATTTTGTAATATTAATTTTTAAATTAGACATGCTTATTGTATCCGCTTTTATTTCCTATTGCGCTGTGCTAAAACCGCTTACTCTGCGTTTGGTTTTCGTCGGCCGCCATTTTGTTTAGCAGTTGTATTGAAAAATGTTTGTACATGCCAGCGACATTTTATGTTCTGTAAAGAAAAAAATAAAAAGAAAATAATAAATACTTTATAAATGCGAAATAAAATTAAATAACTTTTTTTACAATATTAACGAGAGGGAAAGTGTTATTGGACAACCTATTTGAAACTTTTATTAAGTTATATTTTGGTATCACTTCTCACTTTAACCGAAAAACTTATAACTGAATCTAAAATTTACGTCAGACAACATTTGACGTAAATAGTTCTTCTACAAAGAGGCTGCATGGGGAAAGACCCCAATCAAAAGAAAATTTTTAGAAGAACGTAAAAAAAGTGAAAATTTTATTAAAATAAAAAGAAAAAAAAAAAACGATTTCGGATGGAACCAAAAGCTTAATTATGAATATGTCCGTTCGATTTGTCACGGATGTCTTACTTTAATCATTTGTCATCATAATTGCAATAAGTACTTAAACTGAAAATGATACGGTCCATCTGTAAAACATGGGTTGCTATTAAATACCCAACTTATGAATAGCTTTTCGAAAACTTTTGTCTGCAATCTTTTAATCGACTGCTGTCACTGTACCCAATTTTTATGAAGCTTAAGATCGGTTCAATTCTACTACCATACCTCATTGAATTGAATTTGCATACAAAAACTTAAAAAATCGGGTATATCTTTGTATGGGGGCTATACCTAAAATTTTTTTGGACCTATCCATATTGGTTTAGTTCATTGGGACTATTTTTGGAATAATTTATACAATATTTAGATTTCCTAGAATAAGAAACAATGACGTTTTTGTGGAAAAAATTTTTTTTGGTCCCACCCATATTGGGAAATTTCACTGGGACTGTCATAGACATAATTTATACTAATTTAAGACTTCCTAGAATAAGAAACAATGACGTTTTTATGCAAAAACCCACAATTTTGGGGTAGATTTGTATGGGGGTACCCCTTAAAATGGGGCTAGAAAAAACCGTTTGCAAGTGCTCACTTGACAGCTTAATTTTTAAATATGGTGGCCCTATCTCTTATAGTCTTCATAATCTCGATTCTCATACGGCTGACAGCAGGACAGACTGCGAACAGAAAACTTTCCTTCATGCTGATCAAGAATATATATACTATATAGGGGGTATCTAGCCTCCTTCTTCCTGTTACATACATTCGCACAAACTTAATATACAACTTAAACAGGGTATAAAAATATTTAACAAAATAAAAGTCTTTAAATTTTGAAAACCAAATTTAATTTGGCTTAATAATATAAACCTTTGTACCAAATTTGAAGCCAATAGCTCTATAAACCGGGGCTACCCCTAAGAGTAGTCATGATACATTGATTTTAACATTCAAGTTATATATAATCAAGAATGGGTTTAATTTATATTCTAAGTTCAATATAATGAAAACAGACGTACAGACAGACGACCATAACTAGATCGATTCATTGCGTATCTCTCCGGTTAACAATATATATTAAAAACTTTGTATGATCTTCAATGTCTCCATTAATGCGTTACCAATTTTCCGACAAACTAAAAATTCCCGGTTCATAATATGTGATGGATACATAAAAGATTTCAGATAAAATCTCAATAAGTGTGGTAATTTTGTCTAGGACTAGAAAAACTTTGGTTAAAAGAAACTTCTTGACGACACTTAGGCATCCAATTTTCATGTTTGGGGACTCTATTATGATTGTCTTTGTTATAACCAGTCTCTCTCTTTCAATGTGGACCAAGAAGTTTTTATTTTATTTTATAACGTCTTTCTCAGTTTCAATGTTGAATTTTAGAAAAAACATAAGAAACAACCAAAGAAGTTTCAGTATCCGACATTATCCGATAATTAATTTGAAAAATGCATTAAATATTTATTTTTTTAATTTGTCAAAGCAAGACTTACACTCTCAGACTCAGGCTCACGCTTAAATGGAAATTGTACAAAATAACAGATTATTGCAATGCTGAATAATAACTCAAATAGAGATCGAAATTTATGGTGGCTACCAAATTTGGATGCAATTACAATTTTTGTGATGAATTCCAAATAAATTTCAAATACAAATAAAAAAGCGCAATAAATCATAATTTCAACGCATCCATTAAGAGACAAAAAAGTTTATGGAAATAAAATGAAAATAATAATCGGTAATAACATGTAATCAACAGCATCGAAGTCTTTGGCTTTTGAATGTATTGGTGTATCTGTGAAAATGTAACTAAAAATGTGAATATGTATGCAGCAACGAAAATAAAATAAAGTGAAATGAATGGAATGGAATAAATAAAAGCTATACTAGCAAAACTAATATTGGTAAATATGCGACTAATAACATTAAATGGTCTACCAAGTGAGACTATGTAAGACTGTGTATATGGTTTAAAGACCGTTGAAGACAAGCCGCCTAAATGCGACCCCAAAACAAACCGAACTTGGTACAAGTCTGAGGTCGTCATTGAGATTGTTTGTCTGTCTGTCTGTCTGTCTGTCGTTCGTCTGTCTATCGAATTGAAAGTTAAATGGTTTTTGTGCTTTTGTTGCTGACAATACAATTATTTAGCTATAAATGCAACGATAAATAAAAGACTTTTTTTTCATATTTTTAGTTTTATAGCTTATAAAGTTATTTGAAACGCAGATGCTTACGCATTTTGAAAGTTTTCACACCAAAATTAAGATGACGCAGAGATGCTGATTGTGACGTGGCATTAAAATTTTTTTAATAAAATTGTTTTAAAATTAAAAAAAAAACAATTCTAAGATAAATATGCAGCGGCAGAAATGTTTTGTAAAATGTATCAAAAGGGCACAAAAAAAAAAAGAAAAAAAATTCGAAATAAAAAATCTACCTGCATAAATTTGTGTCTGTGTGTGTGTGTATCTGTGTTTGTCTATCTACAAAGTTAAAAGGCTAAAAGGGTCTGCCATTTGTGTTGAAGTTGTTTGTGTTAGCCGTGTTGCCGGTTGCTCTGGCGACGCTGAGACGACTCAAATACGCAGCTAACAATTTTGAAGCATAGAAAACTGATCCCAAAGAAACATCGTTTTTATTTGTTTTTTTTTTCGTCCCCTCTTTTGCTTTTGCTTTTGTCTTTGGCCAAAGTACATAACAAGAGAATGACTAACACTTTTTTCGGCTATGACTTTGCCGGCTGCTTAAAAAGAAGATTTTTCTCGCGCGATAAGCAAAATTTTTTTAATATTTATTCTTTTTGTATTTTTTTTTTTATTTTTATATTTTTTTAACAAGGCCACAAAAAAATGAATTATGTACAAAATTTTGAATGATTTTTCTTTTGGGCTAAATTTGTTCTTTTCTGTTTTTTTTTTTTTTTGTTTTATTTCCGCTGCGTTGGTAATCGAAATATATTACCCAAGTAATTTCAAAGATCATGCCACGAACGAAAATCAGCATTTTCGAAGACACATAGCATACCAATTAAAAATGAATTAAAATTTCTGTCCAGCTCTGTCCGTCTGTCTGTCTGACATCATATTTGGTTATAAGCTATAAAATTTTCGTGTAATTTCAATAATTGATAAATGAGTTCTCTGCTTGCTTGCTTTTTGCTTGTTTGCTACAAAATGTCTTGTTTGTACAAACAAAAGACTTAAGCAACAAACTTTGCTCTTCCATTTTTAAATAGAATTGAATTGGCTAGCTTAATTGGCATTAAATTGTGCTAAACAATTTTGTATAACAATTTTTTTTTTTAAATTTTTCTTTTATTATTGTAAACTCGTTTTTGCAACACATCTAATAACTCTATAATGAGCGCCTTTTTCCTGAGGCGTAAGCGTTTTTATTATTTTTTTTTTTCTCCAAATGAAATCCTTAACTTGCTTCTAATATAATTCCAAGTATCTTCTATTTAAATGCGTGTAATTTAATAGAATGTCATGAAAAAAAAATGAAATATATCTAATGCACGAACTTCAACTTAACTGCAAATGAAAATTAGTTTTCTTTTTTTTGCACAACAACACACTTGGACACTTAAGTACGTAAGTAAGTAAGTGAGTAAGTAAGCTTTTTTCATAAAGAGAGTAGGAAACGTCAGTTTGATTTGCAGTTGTCATATTCAGTTTTATGAACTGCTAAATCGCATTCGCATTAGAAAGCCAGCCTCTACATGATGGCAGTTCAGTCAAGTGAAGTGAGACCTTGCCAGCCTATTTGTCTGCCTGACAATTGCCCCTCTGCCCCTAACTCTAAAACTTAGATCGGTTTGCGTGCGGGCTTAAGAACGAACGAACTGTTTGGAACGCCGCAAGAATTATGACGTGTAGTTGAAATTAATATCAAATGACAAAAGTGTAATTGAAGTGAGCATTGCTCAGTTGGATTTACCTTACTATATTCTTCGAAAGGTCGTTAGAAATCTTATTTCAACTACTTCAGCAATGCCAATGAACTTTTTTTTTTTCTTTAATATTTTTTAATGAAGTTTTTCTTGTTTGTGGTTTTGATATTTTTTTTTTTTTTAAAGCAATTCGGCAGCACAGCAAGCAATTTCCTTATTGCATTTTTAGAAATAGTTAAAAAAATAAGTCTTGGGTGCAATCTATACACAGCTTGACTTTGAAAACGAACTACTGCCATTTGGTTGGCATCTTAAGACATTAAAAATGCTTATGATATAATAAAACAATGTTTAAATGCTTATTAAAGGCAAATTATGACCAAATAAACCAAACTGCAAAATGTTTAGCTGAGTTAATTAGCAAAAGCAGCGGCGTTTTTGAAAGACGAAATTCAAAACTTTAACGCACAACAAGCAAAAGCGTCAAACTGAATTTTAGGTGTACACCTATCGTCTAGTGTTGGGTGACTTTGGAAAATCGCAGGTGACTGCTAACAGTGATAAAGTCACAGTTCGTGAAAAAGAATCAGCGATTACGGAAGAGGTTCACTCTGTGAAGAGTGATACACAAAATTGCCGCTAACTAAAAAAATGACGAATCAGTGACTGGCAAGGTTCAGTTTTCAAGCGAATGTGAACAAATCGCGAAGAGTGTTAAAACACCAATCACTGCTAAATGAAAAATGTTTACTGTTCGTGAAAGGCGATGTACGAGATCACCGTTAACTGAAGCATGTTCACTGAGGAACAATAAATCACAAATTACTACCTTCAGTTGTAGTTCAGTTACCCCCAAATCACTGTGAAAAAAATCACCACCAAGTGATTTATTTTTCCAAAGCTAGTATCTAACCTTAAAACTTAACTCTGAACTGTGCAATTGTTTATGACTATATTTGTCTGACATATTTTTGAAACAGAAAATAGTTATAATTCTAGACTCGGTAGAGCGGTTTTAGCCGCCGATATAATATAATGCTGTGACACTAATTATTTTTTAGTTCAATGCAATTTTTTATACAAGTGAAAAGTATTATGTTCACATTATATATTGTATAAATTTGCCATTGAAGATATTTCGGTTTTCGGTACTACATTTTTGTACACAAAGCTCTAAAAATCTAAGAAAGCAAATTATCGAAGTGTATAATAAATTCGACTATACAAGTAAATACTGCGTTCGGTATTTTGTAATTTATGAGAATGTACAAAAAAATGAAATGAGAAAACGAAAACAAGGAAGGTTTTAATTACCATGCTAAGTACGTAATAAGCGAAAAAAAACAACAAAAAAATTAAAATCGTAACAACAAACAACTTAAGACAAGAAAAAGAAAGGAAAAGTCAAAAAAATAAATAAATAAACAAGAAAACGCAAAAAAGACTTTATTTTGCATTGAAAGCCAAACGAACATTTGAAAAGGCAAAACTATTATTTTTTGCTGCCAAAACATAAATCTTCTGCTGCTGCAGTTGTTGTACTTCGAACTGAAGTGGTTTGTTACTTCGCTTCGGGTTTTTGTTTACCAAAAAAAAAAAAAAATAAATAAATAAATAAAAGTCGAATCCAAAGTCAAGCCAAAAGCAGCAAACGCAGTGCGCGTAAGCGGCTAACAGGAGTCAAAATGGCAGCCAGCCAAGCGTTTCCAAGTGCACCAAATGGACCAAATGAATGAAAGTCAATTCACGAACGGAACGGGTGCAGCATTTATTTTAATCCATGATGCTGTGCTAGCCAAAAAAATGGCAAAAGCAGTTGCAACACTATCCAAAACTGAAACAATCAAACAATTTGAACGCGAATAAAATTTGAAAATTTTGTTTTGCATTACAAATTATGAAAAGAAAATTACAGAAATTATTCATACAAAAAGGTGCAAGACCAATAAAAAAAAAAAACACAAAGAGTTATAGTCAAGATGACACCAACAGTGTCACATTAAAAATAAAAAAAAAAAAAATTTATTTTATTCCAATATGGAAGATTCGATTCAAATATTTATTTTATTCGTTAGGTTTTTCGTTTGAATCAAGATGTAAATTATTTTATTATTATGAAAAGTGTAGATACATTTCTACTGAAGACCGAGGCTATTTGGAACAAAAGTTGTTTCAAACGCACTGGTTGCGATATTTCTTTGCTCTACAACTATCTAGAACATTGTAAAGCCGGAGATCATCACAAGTACTTTCCATTCCGATTAGCCCCACGGTGGGGCTAATAGAAACATTTGTGGGCTTTTCGGTAAATCTTATTATACACCGTTCCCGTTGGGGTGTATAAATATAATCTTCTTTGACATCGAAAGCTAAATTGATTTAGGGATGTCCGTTTGTTATCTGTTCCGTCCGTCCGCTGTTCCAACCGTCGTCGGCAAACCATATTAAACAACTAAGAAAAAACACAATAAGAAAACAAAACAGCAAAAAAGAAAGATGAACAACACTAAAACTTATGTAAGGAATACATGTTCCGAATAGCCTCATAATGTTCCGAATAGCTCTACACCCCGTTTTGCACTCAAACACGCGTATACTTGTAGTATAAATAAACGAATTTATATATAACAAGGAAAAACGTTAACTTCGGTGGAACCGAAGCTGAAATACCCGTTACATGGGCGTGGCGTCTTGGTTTTGACCCTGGATGACAAAAAAATAATGTTTTTACCCAATTGGGAGCGAGTACATTCATAAACAATTACTATTTTTAAAGAAAAAAATTTTAAAAAATCGATAAGTTTGTATGGGGGCTATACCTAAAAATGGGCGTGGCACTCTCATTTTCGAACTTAACCTAGTCGTTGCCGAAAAAGCTTAAGTTTAAAATTTCATCCCAATATCTTTATATCTTTATCGAATAAATCGCATAGCAACAAACAGACGGACAGACGGACAGACAGACGGACATGGCTAGATCGATTCGTCTCATCGAGCTGATCAAGAATATATATACTTTATGGGGTCTCCGATGCCTCCTTCAATGCGTTACAAACTTTTGGACAAACTGAATATCCCGTTTACACTATGTGTAACGGGTATAAAAATATATTTCATTTCGAAAGAGCACATATGGGGTACCTTTTTTCCACAAAATTTCATTGCCGTAAATTTTTGTGAAATCTCTGACATTTGTTTATGGTCCTAAGACCCATCTTCAGTTTAGATTTCAAATGTCAGCTCAACAGATACTCCCCCAAATTAAAACAAGAAAAAAACGTAAAGTTTGGTAGCATCGAGCTCAAATACCCGCCACTCGAAATTTTAATTAGTTTTTTTTATAATATCAGTGACATAGATTATAATCCACAAAAGGGTTGGGCGGGGACAATTCATGTTGGGGCTCAAGTAAGACGCATTTATGTAAAATTTTAAACTTAAAATAAATATAAAACAATCGTTTTGTTGAAAAAATAAAAAAAAATGTAAGGTAAGCTTAAGTTTAAAGTTTCAGTTCAATATCTTCAAAACTTTTCAAGATAAACGCCTTGCAACAGACAGACAGACGGACATGGCTAAATCGATTAGTCTCGTCGCGCTGATCAAGAATATATATGTACTTTATGGGGTCTCCGGAGCCTCCTTTAATGCGTTACAAACTTTCCGACAAACTGATAATGCCCTTCACACTATGTGTGGGAAACTCCTTTGTTCCTAATTAGAGATGGGGATGGGCTGTGACAGCCCGATCGAACACGAAATTTTGATAAAATGCATGAAAAAAGTTGTAAATTTCACATTAGCCTAGTAGGTCAAAGCTTCACCAATTGTTTTGAGTCTTCTGGGTTCAAATTTTGGTATGATCGCTCAAATAATAAAATAATTCTTTTTATTAAAAAATACAAAAAAATATAGTTTAAAAAATCGCTGTCCAATTAGGACAAGGAGTCATTTAATATATAATCGTGAGAATAAGATATGTATAATTAATTTTTTATCTTTCTTTTTTTTTTTTTTTGGGGGCTTTTAGGGCCACGAACACGAACGACATAAAATTTTTCAAACACGAAACCGCACGAACATGAAAAACTATGTGGGCCACGACAAAAGCCCAGCCCAATCACCATCTCTATTCCTACTATTCCTGGTCTCCTCTACACATATCGAAATATCGATATTGTATTACTATATTTTTTTCATATTTCGATATATCGTTGTAATACTGATATCAAACCAGGGCCATAGACTTCATTTTATTTCTGATTTCTCTCAATTTATTTTAATTCGATGATTTCCATAAGACGACATATTTTGAGAAGTCCAAACACGGATGAACCGTTGTTTCTAATATTAAATTTTACTTTCGTTTCATATTTAAAATTCTCAGATCTTTGCGAATGGAAATAAAAATCTTTATTCCCATAACTGCAATGCTACCAAAAGTAAAATGTCTCTAAGTTTCAATATCAAAACTTCATGCTGACATTTTTCAGAGGTAGTCATGTAGTTCCAGACTTAAACATGTTAGAGACTTCATTAACATGAACTTACATATGTAGATTACAATTGTGTCGGCATAAACTATTTCAGAAAGCGATTAAAGCAAATTAATGAATAAATAAAAAATAAAAAATATGAACGAACGAACGAACAAAGGCAAAAATATGCATTTTGATTTGTGTTAAATTTATGCAAAATCTTTCAAAAGCAACTTACGGCTTTAAGTAGGTGGTAAGTAGCATTTAAAAGTGTTTAATTAAATGTTGTGCAATTTATTAAGACTGTCTGTCGCTTTCGTCATCTTGTTGTACATAGTAAGTTCTTGTATTTATGTATTTAAATATGTAATAAGTAATCAAGTTGGATAATCAAGCGTATACGCGCGCGTTGATTAGGTCTGCTTAAATGCTGACAATAAATATCTTTTAATGATTTTATTATTAAATAATTTATACGCAGATATTTTTATCGTTCAGCAAAAACTGAGTTACAATTTTAGCTTGTTTTAATTATTTTGAATTTTAATTGAAATCTCTTTCGTTTTTCGAAATGATTCGCATGAATCATGAAATGGAAAGCAAAAGTTTTAGTTTAGAGAATTGCATGTTCACTTGTATTTGATTAGCCAAGTGTAACAGCTTATTTTTTTTTCTATTTTGGTTTTCTTTTTAGTGAAAAACGTTTGCAGTATAAATTAAACGCTTCGTAAATTTTAAAAATGTAAGTTAAACGCTTGCACTGAATTGTGGAGAAAATAAAAGTTATTTATGGCATTAAACGATTTTATTTACAATAAAGTAAAAGAATTTGTTAAACTCGGCATGTACAAAACTGTAATACCTTACACAACCTTACACACCTGCGTGTAGATAGGTAGGAGAGCTCTCCCAGTGCCGCACATTTCTCAACAAGATCGCTGAGCAATGGCATATTTGCGTCTCATGGGTTCCGGCTTACCAAGATATATTTGGTAATTGCCAAGCAGATAGATTGGCCAGAGAAGGTACAAATTCCGTTATTCCTCCTGGGTGGAGTTCGACTGGAAATAATCAGAATGGCAGAGACTAGATGTACCACAAATCCCAAATGTAATATCTCGAAACTAACGTGGCCAGAGTATAGCACTAAACGAACAACCCAACTCATGCGCCTAATTAGACAGATCCTATCCATGATGGTTGGCGCTTTTATGGGACACTGCCTGGTGGGAAGACATGCCGTCCGACTAGGGGTAGTATCAATTGACTTCAGATAGGAGCTGTAGAAACGAGTAAGAGGAGGAGATAGTAGAACATTTTCTCTTACACTGCCCAGCCTTGAGAGAATAAGGTTTACCGTACTTGGTAGTCCGTTTCTGGATTGTCTGGCGGAGATTGCATCAGTCAAGATTGGTGCAGTAGCCGCCTTCATAAGGAAATCGAGCTGGTTCCAGTAGGAGTATATAAAAGAGGTATCATATGGTATCACAATGGGCCTTTCTGGCCTAGGTGACGTCGCGAGAACTCGCGTCGGCCATTCTTACCTAACCTAACTTAACCTAACCTAACCTAACCTAGGTAGGAGAGCTGAGTTCCAAATTGACTTCTGTAATTGTTATTTTGATTTCAATTCCATACATTTGTACTGATTATCGCACAGATAATCACTGTCGGTGATTTTTTCACAGTGTCTTAAAAATCACAACGTCACACTGCGACTAAACGTAGAGATTTGCGACTCAGTTCAGTTATTGGCGATTTTGTGTCTGGCTCTTCGCGAACAGAGAACCTGTTCTGTAATTGCTGATTGTTTTTTCGCGAACTGTGATTTGATCACTGTTTGCAGTCACTGCGATTTTCAAGTCTCAGTCGCTAAAGACACTGTGACTCAAAAATCACTCTTTTTGCCAATTTTACTCAATGCTTATTAATCACTATACTCATTGTGTAGTGTATTAAATATGTCAATTAGTCGCCTTTACATTTTGCATTATTAAAATCGCTGAATCCCTTAAACAGCAGAACAGTCACTTTATCTCAGTAACTGTCAGTCAATATTATGTTTACTTTTCGAGACAAAGAACTGTTGAGTTTTTATTTATTTATTTCGATTTTTTTATTTCAAAAAGTTCGTTTACAATGTTGCTGCATACTTCGACTTGTTATTATTAGAACTCTTACTCGTTTATCCAATAAGAACAGAACCGAACAGTTTAGATAAAAACTGTGCCTACAACGTCTTTAATATTTAATTGAAGTTTTTTTATTCTCTTCTTCGTTTTTTGTTTTTTTTTTTGCTTAATAACCACTAATTAGTACCAGTTGTCAATGTCTTTGAATCTAAAATGAATAAGTTGTTTTCCATCGGTTCGAGGTCTGATTTTATTTTGTGGGAATATATAGTATATAGTATAGACAGCGTAAATGAGAAATTCATATCTTATCAATGAGACTGCAAAACAACATCCTTCAAAAATATGGCAAGCAGAAAAACAAGCATAATCAAAAAGCATGCCACTCGAATATGCAGCGAGCAGCAAGGAGTCAGGAGTCAGGAGTTGACAACGGAAAGAATAAGACAAGGCCAAGAACACGATACATCCACGAGATCACACAAAAATATACAAAAACATTTGCACTTGCAGCAGCAGCAGCAGTAAATAGAGTTTGAGGCAAGAATCAGCGGGTTGTATGCAGGCCAAAAAGGCAATCCACAACTAAGACCAGTCCAAAAAAAAAAAAAGTCCAGCCAAGACAAGTTAGATTTGTGAAAAGAAAGAAACAGTGCAACATTTGTGTTAAAAATGTTTCTCGATAGACAGAGAATTCAAGGGTCGGCAGAGAACGCAAAGAACTCACTTCGGATGCTGTATTGCAGATGAGCCAGATGAGTTTTGTGCGAGTGCGAGTGCAGATACATTCATGAGGTGTTAAATCAAAAATATAAACTTATTCACACACAAATTAGAATGAGGAATAGCATTGGACGCATGGACGGACAACAGCAGATTGCCAGCGCAAGCACGTCATCATCATCACCATCCGCTTCACCTAACAATGATGGAGATAAAAATTTAATTCGAAACCAATGCGAATTTGAGTGAATAAAGAAAAGATATAAAAAGAAAAGAAAGAGGAAGGAGAGTGCATTACAGAAGATACGCGTGGCGTTCTGATGAGTTAGATCTTCATTCCTTATAAATATTTTTTAATGTTCTATAGCCAAACGCATAAAACGCTATTCTAAGTTTGAGCAAATTTAGATATAATCGTTTAATTATCAAATTGATTAGCAAATTGATATAGCATGGTCCATGGTCCTTAAAACATACTAATTGGTGCATTCGCCCAAAACGAAGAAAATCTCTTGCACCCGAGAGGCAATCTAAATCTAGTGGCGATGTAAAGCTGCATTCTTGTAGAAATGTAGGCAACTATTTGTTATTTATTTCTCTCGAAGACCGCAACTAGGAACAGTGCGACTGTGGTATAAATTTTTACAATCAATGGCAACGCTGTATTACAAAAATTTGTACAGACCAAGAACAGAAGAGTGGAAATGGGATAGAAATATTATTATTGCTATTTTTAGAATTTTCAAAGAAAGCCCATTGATTGAAAAAAATGTTAGTCGAATTTAATTAAATCTACAGTTTACGATTGGATGAAATTACGAGGTGTGTACGATAAATACAACCAATAAATAAGACCAATCCTCACTAGATGCTTTGATCTGTCCCTTTTGTTTTTCCTTTTTTCGTTAGTAATTCCATTGATATAATTTGACAAAATCAAAGCTATACATTTATTTGTTACAAATCTAGAAATGGTTTGGTATGCATATCGGCGATTTTTACAAAATTGTATAATACTATTTGGCAATTTTTTTTTGTTTCCGGAATGAATATTGAGCCAAGAAAATGTCCAATATGTTACTACAGAATGTCTTTGGGATTCAAACTACATACTTCAGAAAAAACTGAAATAGTTCAATAAACGTCAAAAGCGAGTTAAAGACGGGAAATGGCCAAGGGTGACCGTCAACAGCCACGTCAAGAGAATCAAAAATTTGATGTTCCCAAACCTTTATTGGAAATTATAAAACTTGTTTTGAACCTCTAAAGGCGTCAAATATTGCTTGATAAAAAACAATTGTGCTGTTCACGAGGCCTTGCATGAGTGTATAAAAGGAAATTTGCAGAGCTAACTTGTGAACGACCTTTTTAATTTTTTTTTTCCACTAATGCAAACTTTCTGTTTATGTGATTGTCATTTTCATAAAATAAATTTTTTGTTTGCGTTGTATTACTTAAAAATTGGGTCAGAAATGCGTGGTACGAACATTACAGAGTAACTTGTTGAATTTATAGTAGACGTGTGCATTCGGGAAATTTAATCTAGTTTTTTTTTTTATTTATTATTATTTATTATTTAATCATACCGACGGAGTGGATATAAAACTTAATGAGACACTGAATAATATGAATGGACAGTGTATTCTCAATATACTCCACCAAGAAGACAACACTAATGTTTCTGATAACTTAGAAATTAAATTAACAACAAAAATTAAATAAAATTAATCCAATGCGAAGATATTCAGATACCGTCTTAACTTATGTGAATGTGATATTATAACAAAATTATTTATAAGCAATTTTAAAATGTTTCTTGTTGGAATATTTTATGAAAATTTCAAATTGTACATAATTATTTTTTTACCATAAACATTAATAATGTTCTTAAATATAATTAAATTCATTTGAATTTATGTGAATTTAGTTTTTTTACAAAATTTATTGTTGCACATTTAAAAATTTTAAAATTGATATTTAAAACACCAAAAAATACCAAAAACTTGTGCTGCTACATGCTTTTTTTGGGTGCGTTTTTCAACACTCTCATGCACACATGGTAAACTGCTTTAAATTTCTGTACAGTTCACCATGCATAAGTGCGAAAGAGAAAAAAAAGCTAAATTGGTCAAGAGTCTGTGTTGAGCAAAATATTACTTGTGGTAGTTATTGTTGCAATCGTTTGCACTTTTGCTTTTATGCACTCATGCAAGACCTCGTGAACAGCACAGCTATGTTTTATTTTATAATTTTTATGCTTTTGAAATATTGAATAACAATTTGGAAATACATTTTTAAGTTTAAATACTTTTTTAGTTGATCCGTTAATTTCAACTAAAATTGAGTTTGATGTATAACAAACTATTTATACGCAAAATAAGCTGAGGCTATGCGGTGAAAAGCATAAATAAATCAGAGATTTGAAAACAATCCGAAGCGATTTGTGTGACACTTTGAAATCTTTTTAGTTGGAATTTGGTTGTTAGAAATTTCACTGACATCGCTGAATATAAATTGAGAATTTTAAAAAGTCTTGCATAATTTAAGAAGCCGGTTATTCTGCTTGATCATTGCCTAAAGAGTGCCAGAGCCATTCTTCTGGATAAATATTTAAAAAGCGTTAAGGTAGGCATAAAAACTGGCCGTTAAAATTCTTCTTATTTGTTCTAATCTAACCCTAAAACGTAACTGATTTTTGACAAACAAAAAAGGGCGGTTCTGTTTGGCTTTTTTATTTGACTCATTAAATAAATAAGTTAATAATGTAGCACCAAATAAGGTCATTTAGCCCAAGACAAAATATTAAGTGATCGAATGGCAAAAGAACAATCAATTAAACGATTCACTAAGAATTGTTTTCGATTATCGTTTAGCTAAATTGAATCAATATTAACGATGTCAACAAAAAATAAATAAATAACAAAAATAATCCAATAAAAAAAGCCAAAACAATAAAAAAAAAAAAAAAAACTGACGAAATAAAAGCATGCAATATAAATATTTTGTGTGTTTATTATAGATCGTAAACATAAAAATTTAAAAATAAATAAACTCGTTAAAATACAAAAAAAGTAATAAAATAAGAGCTATTCCTAGACCAAAGGCGACTAAATAAACAATTTAATGAATTTATGGTTTTATGTGGCAAAAGTATTTATTAAAATTAATGCAAAACGTGTTAGAAAAATTAACAGAATTAAGTATAGATACAGATACAGATACGAAGATGCATAGATACAAATGGACAGTCAGTGGGATGGACAAAAGAAACGAAAAAAAAAAAGTCAAGAAAGAAAGATTTTAACAGACATTGTACGAGTTGAGTTCTATTGCATGTAACCAAAGTCGACGAGATGAACATATCCTAAGCTTAATCACAGACTAGCACATACAAATGTCTGGCAATGCCAACTTTCATGAAGATCAACAAAGAAATTAGTGAATCGAATGGCAGCGCGAAACATGGAAGGAGGGCAAATTCCTTGTGAATTGTGTATGGGGAACGAGGCGAGCGAGGCGAGGTGAGAGAACAGCATAAAGCCTGGAAAACGCCAAACGCAAAATGCAAAAATTGTAGAAATCATAGATTATATTTTATTTTCCGGCCTTTTATATTTTTCTGCCGCTATATTTTCTACATTTTTTTTTCTTCGCTGCTCTTAAGCGAAAGAATATGAAAAAAAAAAAAAAAAAAAAAGAAAAACAAAATAAACGCATTTAGTAGCTTCGTTGCTGCTTGTTCGTCTTGGATGTCTTCAATGTGGTGCTTGTCTTCTAATGTAATTTTCTTGGCGCGTTTGGCGCTTATATTCATATAAATGCATATGTGTGTGGTCCTCGAGGCTAACTCTGCGTGTGCGTGCACCGTCAACTCTGTAACGTTCGGAATTGAACTGAACTGAGCTGAGCTACAGCTTAACCATTCCGCCATTCCGTCCGGCCCGGCCCGACCGGTCGAGTTGTGCATTGCCGTAAAAATAGATTAAAGTGTAATTTTTGTTTGTAAAACTTTCAAGAATATTTTGCGCGCCAGCAATTAGTCGCTGATGATGGAGCGGCTCTGATTCTGACTCTGACTCTGGACTCTTATTCGTGAATTTTTGTACGAAACTGCGACTGCAACTGCGAGTGCGAGTGCGCCTGCGTGTGTTGCGGGCGTGTGTTGCAATTTAAAGCGCATTAACGCTGTTTGCAAGTTTGTTGCTGAAGTCTTTCGTTTTAATTTCAATTCATCACAGCTAAGAAATATTATAATAATTCATAAACTAAAAGCATCAGCAGAGAATTTATTTATTAGATTTATCAACATAGATACACAGCATAAGCTAGAATTGAGACGCTGAGATTCATGAGATATATTTTTATAACTACTGGAATTTATCTTAATGTCTATTAGAGATGGGTGTTGGGACGAGAATTTCGTGGGTCCCGCTATCTTTTACTTAAAAAGATCCAAATATTTTTTTGATTTATTAATCAAAAAGATTAAAACTAAACAATGTAGTCTTATAATATATAAAAATTTTCAGTTTCGTACTTAAAACTTATCGAGACCCAGCAGGAACCACCGGAACCCACGGGACCCCGGGAAATTTCCCCCCCAAAGTCCATTTCTACATTCTATTCGAAAAGTTTTATGCAAAATTCTTCATTCTTGGTTAGCTTTGAATGATTTGAATATTTTTTAAACTTGGATATTTGTAAATTCAAGATCACTTTGAAAAGACACATCAATATTTATTTGTCAATCTGTCCAGTTATGCTGATTTCTATATTTTCATTGGTATTCCAACTGCTCTGCTTCACTTCAATTTGGAAAAAATCCATAAAAACATTTGTTAGTTCCTAAGAACGCAATGAAGATGTATCTTTGATAAGATTTATTAAATATTTTATTAATATATTTCCTTAATTGAAAAGCCACAATGCAAATGACATACTATATAGCGCATATCGGAACTATCGCTCACCAAAAGCAAATTTAAAATATGATAACATAAAAATTGTGTTCCATTTTGCTAACATTGCTGTTGTTGTTGTTGTCGCTCAGTTTGTATAATTTACAACAAAGTAAGCAAATGGCGAGCAGAAAAAGAAGCAGCGTTCAAAAGCCTTAATTATCTACAGGTGCGGCGATAACGCAAATTTATGTAATTAGATAAAAAAAAATAATAATAAAAAAAATAAAGAATCTTGGAAAATATTGTTAGAAAAAAGTCAGTCAAACAAATAAAAAAAAAAAAAAAGAAAAGAAAATAAATATGAGCTGTGCTGCTGCTGCTGCTGCGTAAATGAAAATGGGAAATGAGTTTGATGCCGTTCGGCAGTTTTTCAAACCAAACCAAGGAAGTGTAAATTAAAAACCATAAAAACGAACTCGCTTGGCATTTACTATTTTTCGTTGATGACGGCATCTTCAATTGCTGCCTATTTTCAGTTAATAAGTTTGGTCTAATGTCAGGGTATTTTGGCTTTTAGCAACATGAAAATGAATTTACAATGCCACACACACGCTCGCTCGCTAGCTCGATCACTTGCCGCCATAAGTGACGCAATATTTTTTTTTAAGTTTTTCACGGCAGCATTTAATTAGCGGCTTTGTATGATTTTTATATTATTTTTGTTTACTCTTTTCCAACGTTTTCAACGTTTCCAAGAGTCATTTGGGTTAAGTGCTACTGTTGCATTTTATGACAACTTTTAAATAATAGTTTTAATTCTACTAAAATTATGCATTAACCATAATCAGAGCAGAATTTACGAGTTTATGAAAATGTATTTGAATTTTTTAACGATATATTCGGTTCGCTGTGTACAACTGCAATTTTAATTCTTTAAAAACTCAGCAAGAGAGATTTTTTCACAGAACCAGACTTCCGCTTTTTGTGTTATCAAATGAGTTTTTATGGTTCTCAACATTAACTCGAACAAATTTCAAACACGTAGCTGAAATGAAAAAGGTTTGTCACATTCAAGTAAAAAAAAAAAATCCATGTTGGAAATATAAAATAAAAATACATAAATCTAAACTGTCAACTTGTTGAAATTTCGAAAGGAACAAAAAAAAAATAAGTGATATGAACATGATTTCTCAGAAAATTTTACAGTTTCTCTCAGTGAGTTTTCACAGCATAGCGTTCTACCTGTTGTAAGATTGTGTTTCTCTACTTTTTTTTTTTTTTTAAATTTGTATTCCGAATTCCAAAATACATATATCGATTTTCATTACAAATTCTGTTTGGTGGTTGAAATAACAACAAAAGCATTGATGAAAATAAGATAAGCGCTACGTGATATTAAGGCACTAATTTTTTATTTCTCATCTAATAGATTCGCATGTTATTTTTTCTTTTTTAATGTCTAAATACAATTAAAAATTTGACTCAATAAAGAATCCTTTTTAATATGTTAACCAATAAAATCAAGTTTAATAAACAAAAAGAATGCGTTTTGAATCGATTTAGCAATTGTATTATTCTTATAATACCTAAACGAATGATTGTGTGAGAGAGTGAGCGTTACTCTGTTATGAATGATTTTGCATACTCTATTACCTTACATAAACAAAAATTTGAAATTAAAAAAAAAAAGAAAAAGATAAAAAAAATAAAAATTATAACAACAAAAAAAAAAAAAAAAAAAAAAAAATTTTTTTTGTTTTGGGGGGTTTTTTTAAAAAAAAAATAGAAAAAAAAAAAAAAAAAAAAAATTGTCTAAAATAAAAAAAAAAAAAAAAAACAAATAAAAAAAAAAAAAAAAAAAAAAAAAAAAAAAAAAAATAAAAAAAAAAAAATTAAAAAAAAAAAAAAAAATTTTAAAAAAAAATTAAAAATTAAAAAAAAAAAAAAAAAAATAAAAAAAAAAAAAATAAAAAAAAAAAAAAAAAAATATTTAAAATTTTTAAAAAAAAAAAAAAAAAAAAAAAAAAAAAAAAAAAAATTTTTTTGTCAACATTAATTTATGCGAAATTATTGTTAGGAACTGTTTATTAAAATTGTTCAATTTAATTTAAAAAAAATAAATAGATAAAAAAACTATTAATTATACCCTGTACCAAAAGGGAATATTAAGTTTGTGAGAATGGAAGGAAGAGACAGAAGGAGGGTAGAAAGACCCTATATATATATTCTTGATCAGCATTGGAAGAGGAGTCGAACTAGCTATGTCCGTCCGTCCGTCTGCTGTTTGAAAAAGATTATCTCGGAGACTATAAGAAATAGGGCCACCATATTTGAAACTTAGACTCTCCTTAGCCGACAAGTGTGCACTTGCAAACGATTTTTCTCTAGCCCGATTTTAAGGGGCCACCCCCACAAACCAAAAACCTTTTGAGTTTTTTCCATAAAAACGACATTTTTCTTATTCTAGGAAGTTTAAATATGGTATAAATTATACCTATGGTAGTCCCAATGAAATAAATCAATATGGGTAGGACCAAAACAAATTTAAGGCATAGCCCCATACACATGTTACCCATTTTGTAAGTTTTGTATGAAATTTCAATACAGCGAGGAGTGGTAATAAGATAGAACTTAACTTAAGGTACATAAAGTTTGGGTACAGGGTATCTGTACCCAAACTGTACTGCAGTCAAGCATACTCGACTAAAGCGTTCTTTATTGCTTTATTTTGGAATGAATTCCGCATTACTTTTAACCCCAAAAGATTTTTAGATCTCAATTAAAATATTGAATTAACATTGTTCAAACTCTTTTTTAACGTTAAAGGCCAAGAAATCAAACAATTTATCAATTTGAAAAAAAAAAACAATCATTTTAAAAAACCAATGAAGAAGTGCTAAAATATTTTCTTAAAAATAAGGAAAAACAGTAAATTAACCTAACTTTTTTTTATAAATTTAATTTCATTTATTTAGATTTTTTTTAAATTAAAAACATATTTGCGGTTAAATAATGGTATTGAAAAAAATAGAAATTAAAAAAATTATTTAATTTTAGTTATTCTTCATTGGATATTTTCTTGAACCGAATTTTTCAAATGAGCAGTATACTTAAAGTTAAATATTAATTTCAAAATTATTCTTATATTTCCTTTTTTATATTTCGATACGTTCAAATTATTTGGAATCGAATAATGCGTGATTTTAACAAATTACAATTTTTTAATTCAAATTTTAATTCGATAACAAAAAAATAAATTATTTCGAATTTTTTTTGGAAGACACAAATGAAATTTTTATATATTATAACACTGCACTGTTTATTTTTTAGCTTTTTGAATTAAAAATCAAACAAATTTTTGGGGTTTTTATAATAAAAAAGCAAGCGGGAGCCAACGGATTCCCGTCCCGACGTCCATCTCAAGTAGAAACGCAAAATTATATATGTTGGCTATATAAAATACATAAAATGACACAAAATTGGCTTTAAGTTAATACTCTACAAATTGA
Source organism: Leucophenga varia (assembly GCA_018903435.1). Lineage (NCBI taxonomy): Eukaryota > Metazoa > Arthropoda > Insecta > Diptera > Drosophilidae > Leucophenga > Leucophenga varia. The sequence goes on from JAEIFJ010000992.1 coordinate 460,351, forward strand.
TTCTAGATTGAACTATTTACTATAAAACTTTTGAAACTAAAAAACACTATAATTAAATCTTGAAACATAAAGTATATCCGTCTTAAAGATGGGAACAAAAAACCTATATATTTTCTCATTACTTAGTTAAAAAACATTTCTTTATTGAATTCGAATTGACTATTTGAATAATTTCCATCGTTACATAAAAACAGAGAAGACAAATTTCTGAGAATGTCAAAACAATTTATTCAAGCACAAATAGATTCGCTTAAATCGTTACATTTTGATAAAATTGAATAAGAGAATAAATCTATGGTTCTATCGTTTAAAAATTATTTAATTTAGACTTTACACCCAAACAAAAAACGCAAAAAAAAAGTATCAGAAAAGATTCGAGTTAATATGTGGAACAGCCTTTTATACACAACTTAAATTTTGTGGTATCAATTAGAAATTTTTTTTTAGATTATCGACGAGGTTGATTAAAGTTTTAGTATAAATATTTTGCTCTTGGACATCGAAATGTTTTCGGAGGTTACAAGCCAATTGCTACAAGTTTTTTAAGTTCTAAACTAGGCTCTAAAAAACGATGTTACCTAGCGTACGTCTATATACTTGTTTATTTTTTTTTTTATTATTCATTTTTGCTATTTTTAACTATTCATTCTTGTGCATTTAAAAAAAAAATACATATTTACAAAATATGTATGTATATATTTCGTTCTTTTCTATAAAAGAATTACGCACACACAAACTCTTTCCATATCTTTTACACCTTTTTACATTTGGGCATAATTTTTTTTTCTAACCAACAAAATTTAAATTTCTTCATTTCGATTGTTTTGATTATTTTTTTTTTTTTTTTATTTTATTTTATTTTTTTTTTCATTCGAAATTTTATTACCTTTTTTAATGTTTGTTGTTGTTCCAAGTGTAATAAAAGCTGTTGTTTTTGTTGTTGTTTTTTTTAGCTACCACAAATTTAAAGAAAGAAATCGAGTAGAAAAACTTTGATCAAACACTTCACAATAACCAAAAAAAAAAAAGATAAATAAATAAATAAGTGTAAACTGGCAGCACAAAAAAATATGGATAAAAATAATAATCCGCAATCAACAAAAAAACAAACAAATAAAAACTTTTTTGAAGCGAAACAATTTCGCGCACTACAAAAATCAATTTTTATTATTTTTATTGGCGGCTTTTCGCTTTGGTTTTATTTATTTCTTTCTTTTTTTTTATTTAACTTTAAATCATTTTAAAAACATTAAATCAAGTGGCTTTTTATATTATTATTATTTGAATTTTTGATATTTATTTCTTTTTATTTTATTTTCTTTTTTTATTTTATTTATTCATATACTTTTTTTTTTTTGCACAAGCACGTTCGTTGCTTAAGTCTTTCGTTGCACTTGTTGTGAATTTAATTTTCTTTGATTTTTAGTTAAATTTTTATTTTATTTTTTTTTTTTAAACAAAATTTTCTTTATTTAATTTAAATAAATTTTAATATGTAAAAAAGAGACAACAATATTAAAAGTAGCAAAGAAAACTTGCTTCCACTAAAACGCGGACTTGCTGCTCTGCTTGAATGTTGTTCATTTGTTGTTGTTGTTGTTGTGTTTGCAGTGGTGCCAACGTATATTGCTGTTGTTGTTGTTGTTATTATAGTTGGCAACAGCAGCAGCAGCCAAAGAACTCGTTTGACTTGTTGAAAAATATTTCTTTTCGCCTTTTTTTTTTACTACAATATATTTATTTCTTGTATATTTCTCTTTCGTTTCAATGAAATATTTTCGTTAACTTTTTAATTATAATTTTATTTTGAAACAAACTTTAATTAACAATTAAATAATTTATTGGAAATTATATATTTTTGTATATATAAAAAAAATTACGCGGGACACGTTTCTCTCTTTCTTTTTATTTATTTTTTTTTTTTCACTATTATGGCTCCTTTTACTACATTTTTGCCTTCACTACTCTTTTTTGCTTCTTGTGCACGTTTCTCTGCTTTTTTTTTTTTTTTTTTTACTTTTGCTCTTCGGTTTTATTTGTAGACACTTTTTTTGTTGTTGTTGTAAATATTGTAAAATTCACTTAATTAATTTATTATTTTACACTTTTTAATTTAAAACAAACACATTTGTAGAGATTCTCAATTTGATTAAATTTTTAATTCCAGAGAACGAAATGCTAAACCGAAAAAAACGATTTTCACGATTTTCAAAGCGACGAAATAAAAAATTCTTTAATTCAGTCCGCACGTAACTTCGTTGTATGACGAAAACACGACGAAGTACCACGAAGTACTGAAGTTGCTCAATTTCAGCTAAACGTGTCTCACCTGCGCAGGTGAGTTCTTTTTGGACTTCGTTGTAATGCCGCTGTACTGTGTGGTAGGACAAGAAAGAGATTAGCTGAGCGAGCGAGTGAGTGAGTAAGCAAATATGTTTATTCAACACACTTGTTTGGCTAGTTTGTTGTTTAAAGTGTGTTGAAATGTAGCACCATGAACTGTGTAAACCTTAAGAGGAGGCGTGCAGTGCTGTAACCTGTGTGTTTGTATAATTAGATGAGAGGAGAAGCGTTGCATGCTATTCGGTTCGGGATGCTGGGCGCTGTATAAACAAAAACGATTGAAGCGTGTGGTGAGAAGAGTGATGCTGCGTATTTGTTTCGGAATATATATTCGCATGTAGGAGCGAAGTAATGCCTCTCTTGATCGGCAGTGGAGTTAATTTTATGCTGTTACTTACACTGTGCGAAAAGTTTCGTATTCAAAATCGAACATTTTTTTTGTCTCTTTCTTTCAAATGTCTATGGAATTACCTTACCTAAGATTTTAGCTCGATATAACTAGATCATCCATTGTTGAAATCGTTAAATATTTAACCATAAGTCGTAAATAAATTGTTATATCTTAGATTGTATCAGAATTTGGATAGTTACTGAACAGAGTTACTGTCAAACATAAGATATTTAGAGTACTTTTAAGTTTACTTTTAAAAACAATCACAAAAAATATTAAATGCAATTTTTTCTCAGATCTGATCAATATTTTTAGGGTTTGATTTCGATGCTAATGTCTCAATAATAAATTTCTTGCATCAAAAAAAATAAGTTGAACCATGGTTTTGCCTATACAGGTAAGAGGTACATCTTACAACTTACTATTTCAGATAACTTTATATTGTATAAACAAACAAATATTTCTTTTAAGAGATGCACTTCAAAATAGTTTTGTTTGGTGTCTTGTCTAGTTTTTATTTTTTCGACATCCCATTGTGGAATGGAGTTAAACCAATCAATCATAATCGTTTATTATAAATGCCAATCAATTCATATTCAATTTCTAACTGTGCAAAGTTGCATTCGGAGTTACACCGAGCCGAATGAAGGAATTTTAAAAGGTGCATACTCGTACACGAGAAAAATACAACAATAACAAAAAAAAAAAAAAAAATCTCAAAAGAACTGACGACAGGTCCACAATTAGCCTCGTTCAAGAATAACAAGAACCAAAATAACAGCAATCGAGAAGGAGAGAAAGAGAGAGAGAGAGAAAGAGAACAATAAGAATGTATGCGTTAAAAACTATAGAATGCACCCACACAGATGGTAAGATGCGAAGCAAGAGGAAAATGGTGATCAAGTAAAGAATCACGGGAGATCTCAGAGATACAAATAAAACAGAAAAGTATTTATATTTGCAGTTTGAACGTTGCCAACTTTGGTTAAAATAAATGTTGCAGGTTTTCAATGGTACAACAAGTGGTGAAAAAGCCAGTAGAGAGTTTATATAAAGCCAGAGAGCACGTGCAACACAAACAATACAAATATGTAAGAGAAAAAAAAATTGAAGAAGAAAAAGAAGAGCATAGAAGTCAAGTTTAGCAATGCATTCAACGCCTCAGAACAATGCAAGCGCACATCCTCTCACTCTTTGTCTCACTCCTCTCATCCCATTGCAATATCATTCGAACTCTTTTCAATCCACACGCGCGGTATATTTTATGTTGCAGCAGCTTCCAAACAGCAGAAAAACAAAAGGTAATCAAAAGCAACAAAAACAAAAACAAAACAAGACAAGAGTGGTATGTAAATTAGCCCGAGCGCAACTATTAAAACGCAATGAGAAAGAGCGCAAAGAGTGTCAAATATCAGCGCAGCTTATAGAGAGTTTACTTTACTAATAGGCAGAAACCGGTTTAAGTCTTGAGAAAGATAGAGAGAGAGAGAGAGAGCGAGAGAAGGACAAGCTTGCAACAAGAGCTGCACCAACAGATAATGGATGCTGCTGAAAAAAAGGACCATTCTTCCTGTTATACAATGACAATAAGGCGACGTATTCAGTCTTTGTTGTTTACTTAAACGCTTAGAGCAATAGAACCCAAAATATAGCTGAATGTATTTTCTGTACTCCTTTCGTCAAAGCGTTCGTATGTGTATGCATACTGACAGAAATAAAACACCAAAACGAGAGCAACAATGCGTTTTACGACACTTTGTTATTATTTCACCATGGTCCTGTCTTCACTCAATTATTATTTAGTTGAAATGTTTGAAAAGTGCATATTTAAACAGATTTTTATTTTGTTTTTATACTCGCCTCACTTAGTGTGCAGGCTATATTCAGTTCTGTCGGAAAGTGTGTAACTCATTAAAGGAAACATTGGAGATCCCATAAAGTATTTACATTATTGATCCGTCCGTCTATCGGTCTACGAACCGGTTCGGTTCAAATGGTTCAAGTAATGCATGTGTTAAAAAACTATAGCACCACATCAATTAATAAAATTTTGCCTTCTTGATATGAGCACCTACTTTACTGAACAGTAGTAGGTATGTAATATATTTTTCATTGTGTAAAAATTCAGCAATCTCGATCTGTTTTACTCACATCTTCTGCTAAAATCATCGTATTTAGCACTCTTCATCGATCCCAACGTGCCATTCAGATTGATTGAATTTTTAAAGTTATTGTTTTTTTTAATTCGCTCAGATGAACCGACGATCGGTATATGTAACACTTTAAATTTAATGACCATCTATGGGTTCTAGTATTATGACGGTTATAAGAGCTTTTATTATCATTTTCAACAATTTCCAATATACACACTTAGTCATAATCTCAAGCAACATCCTTACTCAAGTAAATTTTTGAATATTATAATATTAAATAAAACAAGAAAAAACGTTAACTTCGGTGGAACCAAAGCTTAAATACCCGTCACACGAATCTTTGAATAGTTTATGTGTGATCATAAAAGTCGGCTTATATGTAAAGTACATTTATAAAAAGTATATTCGAAAAAAATTTACTTTTTAAAGCATACATTTGTTCGAAAATAATCGATAAGTTTATATGGGGACTATGGCTAAAAATGGGCGTAGCACCTTGGTTTTGTTATTGGCTATGCTTTCGGAATTTTTTGAGATATTGAGCTAAAATTTGAAACCCAAATTTGAGTGATTATTTTCAAAAATAAGTACCCATTTTTATATACAAACACCATTCGATTTTTGTATGAAAATAGTTTGATTGACTAAGAAAGTTGGAAAATTTTGTGCATAAAAGTGTGCTTTTTGGTATTTTTTGGTGTATTAATAATGGGCTTGTTGTTGCTTGATTTGACATTTGATGACATTAAAATCGTAAAATTTTTACCAAACTCGGAGTAGACTACATTTATATGTTGGAATATTAAGATAGCTATTTTAAACATGATAAAATATCTGATTGCATTAAAAACGGTAAGTTTTTGTATGGGGGGCTATACCTTAAAATGGGCGTGGCACTTCAACAGCAGACTTTACAACACTTGAACTCTATTTAGAATGTCTGAGAAAAGCTTAAGTTCCATAAAGAGTTTCAGGTCAATATCTTTAAAATTGAGCGAATGAAACGCATACATACAGGCAGACAGACAGACGGACAGACAGACGGACAGACAGACGGACATGGCTAGATAGACTCCGTCTCATCGAGCTGATCAAGAATATATATACTTTAACAAGCGTTTCCAAGATGTTGCCTTTGAATGCAAAAAGTTACAAACTTTCTGCTCTAGCAAATTTCCTTTTGTATAATACCCTCGACACACTTTGTAAGTGTTTTTGCTGTGTGATCGGTCTGCGAGTGTTTGGTATAACTCAAATTTTGCACTTTTGGATCGACTACGAAAGAGAAAAATTTTTATGCTCGATATACTAAGTCTTGAAAAACTTGGCAGCCTCTAGTTTTTGGGATTTTTTGGTGAATTAAAAATGTTTTTTCAGTTATAATTATTCAGCTCCATACTAGCAGAAATATATACTGATATAAGATAGAAACTGTCTGGCTATACAGACCACATCACAGCACAAACAAATGTTGTAAAGTTGTATTTGCACATTGTAAGGTATTCGATGGGCTATATATTACCCATCTAAACAGTTATCTGCGAAGTGTTTATTATTTACATTAGCATACGTAGCTACCATATTTTAAACTAAGACTCTCATATTTGAAGGGGTAGCCCCCATACAAATCTACCCCAAAATTTTCGGTTTTTGCTTAAAATGGTTTTATGTTTTTGTTTCTTATTCTAAGATCTCCAAATTTAGTAAAAATTATGCCTATGATAGTCCCATTAAAATAACCTCATATGGGTAGGACCAAAGTAATTTTAGGTAAAGCCCCATTAGTAAAGATTTACCCCATTATTTTGAGTTTTTGTATGAAAATTCAATTCAATGAGGTATGGCAGTAAAATAGAACCGATCTTAAGGTTCATAAAGATCGGCTACAGGGTATCTTGCAGTCGAGCAAACTCGACTTCAGCGTTCTTTCTTGTTTTATTTGTTTTTGTTGTTGTCGATTTGTATTTTATCAAGCAGATAGGCATGCCTTTAACAGCAGCCACAGCAACAACAACAACGACAGGAAAAACAATAACACCAACTAAAGGAACAACAACAACACACCTCGTATGTTGTTGTACTTAGTTATTGCTGCTGTTGCTGTTGTTGTTGCTGTTGAATCACATTTGGGAATTCAGGAAGTCAATGAAGATCTTATTGAAAAACGTGTGTAACGGATTACTGCAAAATCAAGAGAAAAGAAAAATGTTCGAAAAAGAAAATTGGAAAAAAAATAAAATAAAAAAGAAAAGTAGAAAATGTTTTTCATTTTTGCCATGCAAATTTTCTTCGACAATTGAATATTATCTTTTCAAGAAATCAAAAAACAACAAATTTTCGCAAAAAAAATCGCCCCAAAAAAAATATTTGCCGACAACAACATGGAAGATCAGTAAACCAGTAGTCGGGGTCATTCATCATCATTAGATCGGAAAATTAGTAGAACACGCACGAACGAACACGAGGCGAAATGCAATCACGATGCGTGATCATGAAAACGGTTAACAGGGAAGAGGGAAGAATGAAATACAGGGAATATCTTTGTAGATGTAGAGCAGCAATAGCGGCAAAAAGACAACAACAACAACAAAAAACAACTTGCTGCGTTAACGAAGATCGACCAAGAGGCCTATTGGATGGATATTCGCACAAAACTAATTAAGTATGCAAAAAACGCAAAAGGTGCAACAACAGCAACAACAACTACAACGTTAAAAACGTCAGTGGCAACTACAGCAGTAAAGTAAGTTGCAACAAACATTCACAACCGCCGCCCGCAACCAATTGCAATACAATTTGCAACAGTGTAAACGGCAGCAGTCGAAGTTTATAAGTGCGAAATCTGTAGGAAATTCCAAAGAATTCACAAGACAAGGATAAATTTTGTTGCAATGAGTTCGTTTCGACTTGATCAAACGATCATCAGTTGCCAGTGGTATGTAGAATGAGTGAGAGAGAGAGGGAGAGAGAGAGATTTGTGTGTTAGCGTGAGAGATGTACACAATAACAAACGACAGAAGAAGTTACACAAAAAGTGCGTGCAACAAATTTTATTCTGTTTTTGTTGTTGGTGATCTAGTACCAATTTTGTTATAGAATATACCAAATTTGTTGAATCAACAAAAACAACAACAACAACAACAACATCAGAAATCGTCAGCTTAACCATAAAATATTTTATTGACAATTAACGTTGGTGGTAAAAATTTTTAAGATTCTTTAAGTGTTTTTATTTATTTTCTTACCCAACTGTTCAAATGGTAGCCGCGAGATTTAAGTTACTCGCAAATTATTGTACTCGTGTCATAAGGTAAATTTGCACAGGAGCACTCTGAACACACTTTGCAAAAATTAAAATTGTGCAAATTAACATTGTCAGCTGTTTGCAATTTGGCTTGTTTGTTCCTGACGAAGAGATTAGACCAATTTGTCAAAATAATCTCTGATTATTGAAATTATATTTATCTTTAATGCAGCAGTTTCATCGTTTGGACAAATAACACTAAGGACTCACTGCAGATTTGCACAAGTTCTTAAAAGGTAATTAGCATGCTCTTGGGTAATGTTACCTGAATACATAATTCGAAAACAATAAATATTTGTTATTTTTTATGTTTTTATCACTCTAAAGTAATACATAGTAACTGCGATCTTATGTTTATGTCGGAACATGGTTTGCCGGATGATGTGGCCGGAAATATGTTCTATTTTTTTGGTTTTTTTAGAGCAGATCAAGTCTTAGGGCGAAGCGCCTATAAACTTTATAAACTTTAAAGCTGACTAACTTTTTTGGTTTATTATTTCATGTCAACTTATTTCTTATTTGCTCACTTTTGTTTTCACGTTTGCGCCTTACTTGGCAGAAGTACTCTACCATCCTCCAACCTTGCTCTATAACACCTACCTCTGCCATATACTTGTATTTAAAAAGTCTTTGGCCTGACTGATTACATTTGCATAGCCGACTTCTAGAGATAGTATATTCAAAACAGTTGAGCTCCATAATAGGTCCGCGAGAAGAATCTTAAATCTTTCAAATGTCCCCTGAGGACTAAGGCACATTTAAAATATCGTCAAAAATATTTTTGACATGTTTCAGCAATTTTCATAATTACGATTCAGGACCTGTTGGAATTCTATCCAACGTCATCCAATGTCAAAATTTAGGTTCCTCGCGCATTTTTCAGGTGTAGTCCCCATACAAACTCACCACCCACTTTCTTTTTTTTTTTTAAGAAAATGTGTATGTCCTTAGGTTAAAATTTCCCATTGACCCCATGATTTTGTCTTAACTTTTATTGTATCCGACTATTGACTCCAAGCCATCCAATCTCCAAATTTTTCCCAAGCCACTGATGATCTTAATTATATGAAACCAAGATGTCGTTAAAGTTAACGTTTTTTTTTGGCTTATTAACACTTTTGTTATAAACGGGAAGGACTGGAGCCTTAAAATTTAAAAATGAAGATAGAGAATATAGAAATATTTTAGTGGTTGGTGAGGCTATTTTGAAAATTGCCCATTATGCTTTGATGTTCTATTCGATTTCTCGGTTTCGAAAAGAGCTGTGAGATTTAAATTAAATAAGTATGTTGTGAAGAGTTACAGGATTTTAAGTGATTGAAATATGAGAAGAGCCAAAACCTTTAATGTGCAAACGTTTATAGAGGAAGCTTACACATATTTTATCAGGGTCCGAAAGTTGAATATGCGTTTAAGACATATGCAGATTTTTTTTTTTTTACAAATTGGTCGTTTTTGTTAGCACATGGACCGCTTTTTATGACCCAAACTTGATTTTTTAATGTAAAACGGTTAAAATCTTTAATGAAATAGAAAATTTCGACAATGATTAATTAGTTCATTTTAAAAACACTAGCTTACAGAGAAAAAATGTTCTGGCTTCTCATAGGTCTATTTTGGGCCGTAAAATCCAAAAATTGCCACGAAAAAAGTTTATCTTAATAACACAGCCCTGCAAATTTCTATTTTTCGGATGCGAATAAAATGGGACCTAGTGTTTCCCAAGGGATCTTTTATGCTGAGCACGAATCTGCTCAAAAATTTTCCATCACGTCAGGTTTTCGAGGTAAAGGGGGTTGAAAACCCTAAAAATACCGTTTTTGGCCATTTCTAAAGAATTGTAGAGTAGAACCCTGACGTGCTACGATCTCCGTTATTGTCTGTAATTGAAAGTTTAACTTTGCTCTTTAAAATGAGCCCAAATTATTCGCATGCACCCTTTGAGCAGGGGGTCCACTTATGATAATTGGGGTTGGAAAAATAGAACATAGTAACTTATATACACCCAAAGCTAAGAAATACTGGAAGAAGCAATGTTCCTAGGAGTATTCAATGTCGCTGATTACAAATCTACAGTCAGATTTCAAAAATTTAAAATGGCGGTTCCAATATGGCGGACGAAAATTTTAAAAATTTATCAGATTTCTTGAAACTTGATATTCGGGGGGTTTTTGATGATTCCATTGATCAGCTATTTTTAATTTTTGAAATCTGATTGATTGACGTGATGGAAAATTTTTTGAGCTCAGATTCGTGTTCAGCACGAAAATTTCCTTCGGTAACACTAGGTCGCATCTTATTCTCAAATCTGATGCAGGGCTGTATAATCGTTTTCGAGATATCCTCAATAAATCAACATATAAAATTGTCTGACTTTACTTACTTTACAACTCTATAACTTTGGTCAACCTTAGGCTTGATGTTCTTGTAATGAAATAACCTTTAATTTATATATTACTTTAATTGAATACTTTTCTAACAAAAAAATTGAATCTGGATATTTTCAGAACGATCATTAATAAAAATTTGTGTCATTTTTTGAAATTACGGCCTAAATTACATGGGAATACATCTATATGAACCTTTGACAGAGTCAAAATTTGTAATTTAGTGTAATTTGCATATTACCTTAAAATAATTTGGTTTCTTGATTTTGATAGTATGGTAGCCATTATTATATTTTGTAGAGAAGCCTTGTATGCCAAATTGTAAAGAATGCACATATTGCCGAGGATTTTTTTCATTTCAGAGGCCTTTGTGATCAAGAATTCAATTCATTCGGAAAAATTTTCTCGATCTTTAAGAATTTAACATTGAAAGTAAGGGTACGGTCTTATGTTTTATTTAGGTATTCATTTTAGATATTTATTTATGTACAGAAAAGCCCTGTATAGAATTTCACTACGAAGTTAGCGTCGCAAAGTAAAAATTCCCGACACCTACAAGTTTTGTATGATTTGAGTCCATAAAGCAACAACATACAAAAGACTATTTCGAGTGTTTGCCAACTTGGCATATAAAATGATGTTAGGCTAGATAGGAGTCTCGACAAAAATTTGTGATAAGCAAATTCAACCGAATTGTTCAACAAACTAAAAAAAAATCAACACTTTTAACGATAATAAAAGACCATGGCTTCTAATAAGCATTTTAGAGGCCTAATTAGACCCTATGTTAGAATATACTAAAATCTCTTCTCATTACAAACCTAAATCATAAACTACATCTGTGATGAAAATTTCTGAGCAATATCCCTTTTAATTTGTACTGTAAAAAAAAATAAGTCAGTGGGACAAAGTTTAAGTTTAAATTGAGTTTTATCTTGTTTCGATAAAGTTTAATGCAATTTGATATGTTTTGATCCATCAGGTCTGTCTGAAAAAGCTCAAAGCTGTAGCTCATAAAAATTTCGACTTGATTAAATGTTTTTAATTTCTCTTCTATTGAACATCAATTGCATCAATTTCTCAAATGTAACTTGGTATGCCCACACAAAACCAATCCATCATTTGCGTATGCAAAATTTACAAAAAGAATAACGACAACAAAAATACCTACACACACATACATACATACATAAATAGGTATGTACATAAGAATATATACAAAAACAAAGAAAAAAAGCTTATAAACAAATAAACCGACAAAATGAGAAAGAAAGAAAAAAACAACAACATTTTGAAATCGATAGAATAGTGAAATTCTACATAGAAATATAGTCAGGCAAATGCAACATCAGCAGCAGCAGCAATAATAATAACAACAACAACAACATTATTGTTGTTGTTGTTGTCGTCATCCTTGAAATCGTCATCATCAACAACAAAACAACATTCGCCTGTCAACAACAAACATCATAAATTGTTGTTTAGCCACATGTTGCAACGATTCTTCTTGACTTTAAACTTTTGAGTCGAGTTGACTTTACGATTCAATATGAAAATATATTTTTCTATATTGTTGTTCTTTTTTTTTTTTTTGTTGTATGTTTTTTTTTTGTTGTAGTTGTATTTTGTTTTGGTGTTTTTTTTTTTTTTTTTTTTTGTATTTGTATTTTTTTTGTTGTTTCAGCAGCAAAATTGTTGATTTCTTGTTGCTGATAGTCGGATTTTTATTTATACGAATGAATATACAAAGTACATGTATAGATAACATACATACGTAAATATTGTGTGTGTGTGTGTGTGTGTGTGCGTTTGTATTTTGACTGTGGCGCATAAATATTTTTTTTTCTGATTGGGCGTTGTTGCATTAAATTCAAGTTGTAGTTTACTAGGCGATCGCAAATGTTGCTGCTGCTGCCGTTGTTCTACGTATGCAAATGTTGTAAGCTATTTATTTATACTTTTGTTTCGTTGCTGCTGCTGCTGCTAGTCACTAATATTCATCAAATGCAAATCATATTTTGTCGTCATCCAAATGAAGATTTTCAAAGAAAGAAACAAAACGAGGAAAAAATTAACTTCGATAAAACCGAAGCTCATATGCCATACTCTCTTGCAAGGGGTGTGAGTGTGTAGGCAACATACCCATCCATAAAAATTAATATGTTGGCATGCATAAAACACTAGTTTACAAATTTTAACCAACCTCTGTCACTATCTCCCAAAAACTGCATTTTGGTATGTAGATTCCAAAAATGACCATTAAATTTTTCAAAGAACCGTTTTATTATTTCAAAATTTTTTTAATTGAGATTGATTATCAGGGGTGTCAGGCAAATCTCTAGTAAATTCGGTTGGTTTGTAAATCTCAAAATAAAATTTCGGTGTCACATAGAACTTCGAAAGATTTCATTGCGCAAAGTCAAATTTCCAATATCTGTAAGGGGTTGTCATCACAGCTCAAACATTTTTGTAGACTTTTTGATACATTTCATTTTCATATTTTATTCAGATTTTATATCTCGATTTTGTGATCGTACTTTTAAATTAAGCAAAAAGGAAATTTAATATAATTACCCTGCCAAATAAATCAAGTTGCATGAAAACTCATTTAAGTGGATTGATTTACATACACACATACACATTTATGTTGCATTAGTTTACAGTTTTTACCATCACTAGCGCATATATATTTCCTATGCCTACCTGCCAACTTAGACCATTAACATTTAATTTGGGATTGTTTCGCTTAAATTTATAAAACCTTAATCGTAGAATTGTAACTTCAATTATAAAGCAAAATACATTTACTTGTTTGTTTTAAGAAGGCCATCCGTTAAATTTAAATAAATCCAATCAATCTGAGTTTAATATTTTGAAGATGTCATGTTACCCAAAAGAGTACAACCCCAGTTCCTCTAACTTAACTCTTGGCTGAGCAGTCACTGACAATGTATCCAAATTAAAGTCCCTAGCAGTCACCGACAATGTAGGGACTAAATTAAAGTCCCTAGGACTACTAACTTCCTCAGCTTGCTCATCTTTAACTTTTTTTAATCATTTAAAATGTAATTATTTCTGTAACAGGAAAATATTTTAGTACTGTGAACTACTAAAAATAATGTATCCAATTATTTACTGGCCAACACTTGGTAAATTTTGCCAGAATCGTTAATAAATCTATCAAATAAAAAACTCCACATTCTGGTAATGCCTGTTTGGCATAAATTAATATGCCATTTGCAGGGGCGAACGATTCCTGGTTGTGCGATTTTGGCTTTGACTACGCCGAAACCATTTATATTAAACACTTCACTTTGATGAGTCCATGACTCGTCGAAATACAAAATACCTAATGAGCAAATAATTTTATCAGAACGAGTGTCTTCAATACGACAATTAAAAGCTCTAATGTTTTGGTAGTAGATACTAGGTGGGGTTAAGGAGTAACCTTCTTGAGAATAAAAAAACAAGGAAAAACGATAAATTCGTTGGAACCGAAGCTGAAACACCCGTTATATGGGCGTGGCGTCTTGGTTTTGACCCTGGATGACAAAGAAATGTAGAAATGTACATTCGTAAATGATAACTATTTTTAAACAAAAAAATCGAAAAAAATCGATAAGTTTGTATGGGGGCTATACCTAAAAATGGGCGTGGCACTCCTCATTTTCGAACTTAACCTAGTCGTTGCCGAGAAAAGCTTTGAAAAAAGTTTAAAATTTCAGCCCAATATCTTTATATCTTCATCGAATAAATCGCTCAGCAACAAACAGACGGACAGACGGACGGACAGACAGACGAACATGGCTAGATCGATTCGTCTCATCGAGCTGATCAAGAATATATATACTTTATGTGGTCCCCGTTGCCTCTTTCAATGCGTTACAAACTTTTGGACAAATTGAATATACCCGTTTACACTATGTAACGGGTACAAAAAATTGTTTAAATGTTTTTTTTATTTTATTCAATGTAGACTTTTAGCTCAATACAGTAATTCCAGTGATTTTCCAACTTCTTGATCCCGTCTGAAAAGTATTTTTCTGGAAGGTCTGCAAAATGCTCCTTCGCGGTGTCGATGATTTCCCCTTGCGTGAGCGGGAATTGATGAGCCATCTTTAAAAGAAATTGGAGGCCGTTTTGCACCGATTTCGATCTAATAATGCACAGTAATGCTCGCTGTTGATGGTTTTCCATTTTCGAGATAGTCCACAAAGAGTATACCATGACAATACCAGAAAACCGACGCCAAAACATTTTGATCCAGGTTTCATGAACAGTTACCAATCGACGCCAAAAGTCAGCCCGATTCTGCATGAGCAAGTCCAAACACGCTTTTGAAGTTCTCTCTCTCATATGCAGAATTACGCTTCACTTTACGGTCAGCCAAAACCTGTCTGATGGAGCATTAGTCTCATAATATGGCTCATGGCTTTTTTGTTTCGGAGATTATTCAATTTGAACAACATCTGAAGTTCTGAATGGTCTTGGTGGAACAAATTATAGTATAATGAAAAGCCAAGAAGTCTGGTTGCCCTACTGCACGCCACATAAAGTGCAGCTCTGCTCATACCACTTTTGGTATGTACTGCTACTTTTTCATAAGAGGTCCTTGGCTCTTATGAATTGTTATTGCCTCTACACGAACAACTGGAAACAGTTTCTAAAATTTGCTGTTTGCCTCTTTCAAATAACGAAGCCACTTTAATTGTGTATTTTGTTTAATGTTACTGCAAAAGTTGAGTGCCCGCGTTGACGCATAATTTCAGTTAGTTCGAAAATTTTAATAAATCCCATAGAGATGTACCCTATTATGGAACTGTATGGCTCGCTGCTATTTGTTTAAAAATCAATGTGTCGCCGACTGGGGATAGTTCGTTGAAATCCCCAAAACATAATAATTGAAAAACCTCCAAGAAATCTATATTTTTAAAAATTCACTTAAACCGGGCTTCCAAATACAAAATTATGTTGGCGCCGACCAAAGAAATTTCAGATGAACCTTTGCCGACTCTGGGTTGCTGCCAGCATTTTGATTGGCTCTAAAGTCAGAGACTGATAGCCGAAATTAGTCGGCTTTTACCAACACCAGCACCACCACCAACGAAGTCACAAAATAATTGCTTTGCTTGCAGATTGTGCGTAACGTAAGCAAAATATTTGCGTTGCTTAAAATTGATAGATCGAAACATATCAAAAAGGTAGCTTTCTGGAATTGAAGGGACAGTTTAATCAGTCGAATTTCCTCTAGAATTTCTTACAACTAAGCTAGGATCTAGAATATTAATGTTAATGTTTCTGTCAACTTTCGGAATTGCAATCGCTTAAAGTCTTCGTCAAGGAACGAAGTAGGTAAGACTTTAATTTGATCAAGTTAAAAATCATTGAAATACCTGCACCAATATGCTTCGCACTAAAATGCCTCAATCTCAACATTAAGGGTTTGTTTGTTTAATGGACCCACCCACAGAGTAATCTTTTTCCCGTTACTTTCTACTTTTAAACTAACTCATTTTCATTATCTAATTCATCGTACTCGTCGTTATCTCTTGCAAAAAAAAAATGTTAAGTTTGATGCATATGAAGCTAGGCATTCGATTTCCAACGCAGCATGCCGTTGTTTTAGGGGTCCAATGAGTTGGGAATATAAATATTAATGGAATTAAGCGGAAGATGTTCAAGTTCCCGCTTGGACTTAAGCATTCTATCCCTTTGGTCAGGATCCGTGGTTATCTTCGAAGAGATGTAAGCCTATAATATTATATGTAGCTTCCTTTTGCAGAAATATCTGTCCCATTGACAAATTTATTGCCAATGTGCTGCAGTTTTCTTTTGACAGAAAAAGTGGCTTCACTAATTTTCAGTATGGCTTGCTGAAACAACTTTGATACGCCTCTATTAAAGCTAAACAATAATTTATACACTTTATAGGGTCTACGATGCCTCCTTTATTCCTTTCAAATTGTCCGACAAACTGATAATACCTGTTTTATAGTATATTATGTGTGACGGGTAGAAAGGGGGCATAGCTTGGTAAGCATTGGGAAAGTGTCTCTGTCGGTAGAATTTATATTATGGAGCTCGGATATTCTTTTTAATCGGCACCTTTGAAAAAAAAAAAAAACAAAAGCTATTGATCAAAAATCTAGCTTTTTAATATTTATGTTTATGGATAAAAATGTTTGGTTTTCCTTGATTGCCCATCAAACAACTATTTTTATAATTGCTTCATAAACGACTACAATCGTACTTCGATTCATTCGGTTAAAGAATCATCTTAAAAGTCTTTCACTAGAAAAGAGTGGTTTCAATTTTAAATTAAATTTAAGTTTTACATTTTACTTCCTGAACCAGTGGCTGCTTCTCCAATTTCAAGGCCACATTAGGTGCCCTAGGGATACAAATAGAAATTATAACATTAATTTTGAATTACCAGTTATTTTCAAATGAGTAGTACTTTATAAAATAAACACCATATTAGGTCGCACCTTCCTCATTGCTGCTGTGCAAACTTTCTGAATTTGGTTCACACTATAACATATAGCCCCAAACAAAAGGTCCTTAACTTCGAAGACTTGTGAAAAGCTTACCAAGAAACGCTTACAATAAAGCATGGTACCAAGATAGGACACAATTTAAAAATAAACAAGATAAAACGTTAACTTCGGTAGAACCGAAGCTTAAACCCCGCCACACGAATCTTTAAAGAGTTTATGAGTAATCATCAGTGGTCACCTAAGTTTACACACAATATTAATTCAATAAAATTCAAATTTGAGCTAAAAATACAGATATGTATAACAACATATTTCTCAAATATATCTGGAAATGGGCGGTAAGGTTGTATGCAAGAAACACATAAAAATGGGGCGTGGCACTACGGATATTGGATTTGTTTTTACCCAATATGGAGTAAATTCATGAATAAATAATAACCATTTTGATACAAAAATCTTCGAAAGTGGACGGAAAGTTTGTAAGGGGCTATACCAAAAAATGGCCGTGGCACTTCTATTTTGACATTGGATGACATTAGAAGTGTTTTTTAAATTGGAGTAAATATATGCATAAATAACAACTATTTTCATTCAAAAAAAAAAAAAGGAAAACGGACAGTTTATATGGGGGCTATGCCTAAAAGAGGGCGTGGCATCATGGTTTTAACACTAGGATTGGCAGTGATGACGATGAAAATCGAAAATTTTAGATAAATTCAATTTTCATCGTCAATGCGCAGACGGAAAGGCATCGTCGTACAGCAATCGGTTTGTGTACACAAATTCTGGATATGTGAACCCAGCTTTTGAGCCCTATTAGCGTCCCAAATTCGCAAAAAAAATTTTTAACGACCCGCCCTAATGAATAAGCTTCAGTCCAACCGAAGTTAACTTTTTATCTTGTTTGTATTAAAAGCTATAATTTTGAATGTATTTACTAAAGATTGGTTAAAAGCAGGGTGCCACGTCCATTTTTAAGTATTGCCCCCATACAAACCTAGCGCCCATTTTTATAAAAATAGTTTTTATTTGTGAATATATTCACTCCAATCTGGGTAAAATCACTTCTATTGTCGTCCTATTAATATGCTACCGATATGTCAACGATCGGACTACTATAACTTACAGACCCCACAAACTCACCTTAAATTTTTTTTATTTTTTCAAGAAAACGATTGCGTTTACGTATTGACCACCTCCAAAATTCGACCTTTCAGGCGCCTGGCGGGTATTTAAGTTGTGCTCTAGTTGTCCGAATTTAACGTTTTATCTTGTTTTGTTTTGTTTGTTACTTTTCGAAAGAATTTTATATTTCGAAAACGAACTGCACCATTCGTGCTCCGTCATTTCTGATAAAAATCGTTGATCAATGGCATAAAATTGTTCTAGTTTTCACATTGTTTTGAAAATATTTATTAGCTTTTCCTTTTCGAATGCAAAGTTTTTCTGTCAATACCTACTTTCCGGTTTGTATTCTTCGGATTGTTAATGTGATTATCGTTGTCGTGCTTTCGTTATTGAAATGCCATCGACCTGTCACTTTAACAAAACAATTTTAATAAATTTGTTATTTTATTTCGGTAGCTGCTCGGCGGCTACTGCTGCAAAGTCAACGCATCTCCGCAGCTTCAACGGCGTCGAGCCGAAGTTTACTTCATTAATTTCTAAATTATGCGAATTTTTAATGAACGCACATTTCGACGATCGTTTCTATGTCCGTCCGTCCGTCGATACGTCGTTACGTCGCGACGTATCGATCAGTCGTTTCGTTCTCTCATATGCTTAACATTAATGTTTGCGTCTCTTTCGATCATGTTAAATCCGTCCATTTACGTTTTGTGTTTCATTTGTATTTAATTGTAATGCTTTTTAATAAACTCACATTAGAGGCCATCTCTATTCTATACATACGCGACTATGCAAAGTGCCGACATAGAATCGCGTATCGTATCGAATCGAATCGCCAAATGGGTTCGAACTGAACTAGGCTAGGCTATGCTAGGCGAGATCACTTTGAATTGAAACAGAGCAGAGCAGAGCAGTAGAGAGTCGAGACGAGACGAGACTAGCGGCTGTCGTCGCTAAGCTTTTGAACTGATAAGCCTTTGCAGCTCCCATTTGGGCATGTGTGGCTAACTTGTTTCGATTCTTGATGATTGGTGGCCTTTTGAGGCCCACTTGGGTGGGTTCACATACATATCTGTCGACGCCGTTGTTGTGACTTGTTAATGAACTCGATCGACTTAGACAAAGCAACCTAACGAAACTAAATTAATTTTCATTTTTTTTTTTTTGTTTTGCCAAAAAAATTTAATCATTTAACCTCTTCGATTGTGGTCAGTTTTAACGCAGCTGTTATACTCGCAGCGCAATTTGCCGTCATTACTCAGAATGCGAGATCTTAAAAAGCGCCATGTTTCATCAAGTTTACCACTCAGCGCTCCATTTTTCAAAAAAAATATAGTAAATAATATTTCTCCACTCTTCTCGTTTAACTTGTGTGAACGTTGCTTGACTCGGCGCGATCTCAATAAAGAAGCCATAAAATACTAATTGACTCCACCTCAGGATTAGTTGGTTCGTTCGCGTTAAATTTATGTTACACAACATCTAAATTAAATATTTAGTTGATTTTTATGCGAAATCTATTCTAATTCAATGCGACTGTGTATTGCCTCATTTTGTTCAACTCATTTCTCAAAAGCTTCTTGATTTCATTGCCCGATTTGCATCTATTCATCTAATTTGACTTTGCTTGTTCTTCAGTTGTTTTCAAATTTATGTTGCCCATTTCGAGAGTCGTTAAAATATTTTGAATAAATTTGGAACTTTTGAGTACAATCTGTGCGCTTATGTTCATATATTATCGACTTTGTTTCATGATTAGAAAGCACTGATTGAAATCTGTTGAACGGTTGTGCGTTTGAAGATGTAATTAAAATGCTAATGAGTCAAATGCGATCGAATTTAGTATTTGAAAATATTTCAATTTTACCAGAAGACAAAAAAATTGATGTTGATAAAAAAATATAATTTGTTTGGAATCGAGAGCAAGAAATAAAACAAAAACACTAAATGTGCGTATTTATATATAGAATTGGTTTACGAGATAAAATTTTGTACGCTCAAACGTATGAAGTATGAAGTGGGAGGCTTGGGATGCCTTATAAATAGATTCTTGATCAGCTTTAAAAACTGATTCATTCATGTCTATCTGCCCGTCCGTCCATTCGTCATGATATTCATCAAACTCTCGGAAGACACCTAATACTAAATGATAATTTCCACCACTCATAGTGCGAAACGGGTATGATCAGATATATAAGAAAAGAGTCAAGACCACCTAACTATGTCCGTCTGTCTGTTTGCAGCTGCGTGGTTTATTCATAATGTTAATGAATTCAATTTTCAACGATTTTGAGACTATTTTATATGTCAAAGTCAAGATGCCACGCCCACTTTCAAGTAGATCCGCTAAACCATTTTCGAGTTTGTGTATGAAACTGATATTATTTATAAAGCACACTACAGTTGAACCTCGATAAACCGTGGTGCTGGGTACGAGCTCATAAGCTTGTTAAAGCAAAATACTTAATAAGGAAATACCCGAACATACTAGGTGGGGTGAAAAGAAATCTCCTTGACCGCCAGAATGTGCTGCTACTGCAAAAATGTATGTTGTGTTGCCTTAAGCAGACATGCCAAATTTCAGTGCGACACCACCTTTAGTTTTTTAATACCCGTCACACATAGTGTGAAGGGTATATTCAGTTTGTCTGAAAGTTTGTAACGCATTAAAGGAGACGTCGTAGACCCATAAAGTATATATATTCTTGATCAGCTCGACGAGACGAATCGATCTAGCCATGTCCGTCTGTCTGTCCGTCTGTCTGTCTGTTATATTTCTAGGCATCTTTTTTGTTGAAGATATAAAGATATTAGCTGAAATTTGGAACTTAAGCTTTTCTCGGCAACGACTATTATAAGTTCGAGAATTAGAGTGCCACGCCCATTTTAGGTATAGCCCCATACAAACTTACCGTTTTTTTCCGATTTTTTGTATAAAAATACTAATTATTTATGAATGTATTCGCTCCCAATTGGGTAAAAACATTTCTTTTGTCATCCAGTGTCAAAACAAAATACCACGCCCTCTTTTGGGCATAGCCCCCATATAAACTTCCCGACCATTTTCGATTTTTGTATGAAAATGGTTATTATTTATTCATGTATTTACTCCATATTGGGTAAAAACTCTTCCAATATCATGGTGCCACGCCCATTTTTAGGTGTTTCTTGCATACAAACTTACCGCCCATTTTCAGATATTTTCGAGAAATATGTTGTTAAACATATCTGTATTTTTAGCTCAAAATTTTAAATTAATATTGTGTGTAAACTTGGGTGACCACTGATGATTACACATAAACTCTCTAAAGATTCGTGTGACGGGTATTTAGCTTCGGTTCTACCGAAGTTAACGTTTTTCTTGTTTTTTTGACAGTAGGTTGTGGTTGTTGACGTGTTTCCCGACATATTAAGTATGGACAAAAATTATGGGACTAGTCCCTCAGATTACACCGTCAAATATTGGTTTCGAGAGTTTTGTGGTGGCCATAACTTCACTACCGATGAAGTCCGCAGAGGCAGCCCTCGATGCGGTTACAGAGGGCAATGTCAAATAAAAACATGAAATGGTGTTGGCTGTTTAGAAAGTGAAGGTGCGCAAGCTAACAAATGCCACAGAAATAAGTACTGAGCGCACACGTCATATTTTGGACGAGATTCTACCGGAAAATTACTTTTCAGGCGGGATGAAGAAGTTGGAATATCGCTGGAATAAGTGTATCGAGCTAAAAGGGGACATTGAATAAAATAAAAAAGCAAAAAAATTTAAAAAATTTAAATTTTAAAAAATGTGCGTTCACACATACGTGTGCATTCGCATTATAATAAAATGGGTGTTACAGATAATTGAGGTAAATAGAGATTTAAAATCAACCGTGATAGGTTAATAGAAGCCCGTATAAGCTACTGTTTCAATTATGATAAACACACTTCTTATGTTAGCCGATGTACTTGTATACACGCCCATTTTAAGGTAGAGCCCCCATACAAACTTAGCGTTTTTTTTTCCATTTTTTGTATAAAATTACAAATATTTATGAATGTATTTACTCCAAATTGGGTGAAAGCACTTATAAGGTCATCTTATATGTACTCTACTAATACTACAACATATAGCCCCAACACAAATCATCCGTTTTCAATTTTTTTTTTTTAGAAAAATGTTTATTATTCTTTTACCATAAGATTAATCTAATCTAATCTTTGCTTGTATCAGACTATTGACTCCAAGCTATACCTTCTCCAAATTTTGCCAAATCCACTGTGGCGGGTATTTGAGATTTGGTTCCACCAAAGTTAATGTTATAACTTGTTTGTTTTTTATTGCAGCGCAACCAAAATGTGTTGGGGCTAATATAAAACATACTAAAAAATACCAGTTTTTTTTTATCGTACCCAAAATATGTTGGAAAGCGAAATTTTTAAAAAGCAAAAATATTTTTGTCTAGAAAATTAAGAAAACCGATCTCTTAAATGAACCGAATGTGCCTAATCCATTGTTTTAGTGGATTTTGAATTTACTTGCATTGCACTATGGGCAAAATATCGATAATTTTGGCAAAAATACAATTTCAATACTGAAGATAGAAATAAAATGAAGATAGAAATAAAATGATGTTGCATAATTTTTTTTGAAGCACCCCTTTATATCATATGCGTAGTCAATGTCAGCTGTTTCAGTGTTGCTTTGACAATTAAAAAAGCGCGCTAAATTTGTTGTCACTTGCATCGTAAGTTAAACTTTAATTGTAAACAAATAAAAAAAGTGTTAATATGAAAAAAGTTGGTCAAGGTATGTAAAATAAAATATTTGTAGAGATTTTTAAGTATCTGTGTTTAGTTGTCCAATTGGGCATTATGTTGTTCATGTGTTTTTTAGCTTCAAACTAACAAATGTATTTGTGTCCTGTGAAGTCTTACTTTCGACTTTATGAATTTTTAGGTATGGTTTTAACGAAAATGTATTTACAAAACTGTAGGGAATTAAATGATATTAACGCTTTTTGCCCGTTTTTTGTTCCTTTCCTAAAAATTTCATATGTTTGCTTGAAGTTTGAAGTAACATTCGCCAAGCAGACGCAGTATCACAATTTATTTTGGAAAGTATCAATCAAATATCTGAACCAATTTGAAAATGAAAATTTGACTTGATATAAAAAGCATTTGTACCATAATTGAAGCCATTAGCTCTCTAAATAAATTGTATTTCGTATAAGAACTTAATAAAATGTTGTACGTTTGTGTGGGGGCTATACCTAAAAATGGGCGTGGCACATTGATTTTAACATAGAAAGGAAATAGGACCTAAAAAATCTTAAGTTTAAAATTTCAGCCCAATATCTTTAAAACTGAGCGAATAAACCGCGCAGCAACACACAGACAGACGGACGGACAAGCGGACAGACGGACAAACAGACATACGGACATGGCTAAATCGATTCGTCTCTTCGAGATCATCAAGAGTATATATAGTTTATAGGGTCTACGATGCCTCCTTTTTACACTATGAGTACCAGGTATAAAAAAAAGCAAGAAGGAAAAAAAAATCAAAATTCTACTTTATTCTTACAAAAAATAAGAAAATTTTTTAAAGTCATCATCTATAAAACTAAAATTAATGCCAAAAAAATTGACTTTTTGCCCATAGTGCATTTTTGCCTTTCAAATGAAGCCGGTTTCGGACTCATTGGTTGGATGGTTACAACGTCCACATCGGACATAGAAACATTTGTACTATTTTGTATATATAGATTTCGATTGTTGCTACCATATTTTAATAAAATTATTATTATTTCTGTTCAGAGTTCCGAGTCTATCATCAAATAAGCTCGTTATACAGAGCAAATGATCCGTTATGATGATTTATACTATGTATTTAACCACAGCTAAATTTTTAAGTTTTATTCGATCAAGAAAAAACAAAGTTTTCAAACATGAATGATGCAAGTATACAGGAATTCCGAATTGTACCCAAAACTACTCATCTTAGAATCGAAACAATGTTTGAACGTTGAATTAAAAACGGTTCAAAAAAATTATCTTGCAGAAGAACTGGCTCGGTACTCGATTCGGAAAAACAATCAAAAAACAAAAATACGGTATAAGTCTTGATTTATTTTGTTCTAGTGGCTTTGAGAAATAACTTCAAAAAAGATATAATACAATAAAATACGAGTTAGCCAGGACTGGCTCGTCAAACCCTATGATCGGCCCTTAACCATTCTGCGGACTCGGCTATGTCTCTGCACTCGTTAATGAAAGACACTTCAAAGACTCCGTTTCTCAACACTGGCTACCTCATTCTGGCCTTTGCAAAAACTAATATTCTTTTCAGTCGCTCTGAATTAAGACTACTTACTTGGTATCTTACATTTCACAACGTACTACGATTCCACCTAAATAAAATGGGTTTGTCCTCTGAAGAAGAGTGTAGACTTTGTCTGGAAGATGATGAAACCGGCTCTCATATCTTATGTAAATGCACAGCCCTGGCTAGACTATTTTTCACTCAGTTCGATCAATGCTTTTTAACATATCAGACTTTCCTCGACAAAGATCATTCTCAGATTCATCAAGGCAGCAGAAAATGTGCTTAGTCTCGTTACCTAACCATTCTGGGACAGGGTACAAATGACCTAATATGATCGCAGAGCCCGTTTTCCCTTTTGGAAAGCCCGCCATGTCTTCATTCCGCCCTAAGTGCAGAATGTAGGCATTTGATGGCTCTCTGCGATCCAGACACTCCGTCAAGCTCTTCTGGTTATGGTTATAGTATTAGCAGTGAACTCACACATTGAATACATCATACCCCTTTAAACTTCTATTCTGCTTTCAACTCAATGTCACTTCTTATTTTTTTCTTTTAACTTTTTTTTTGTAGCTATCTTCGAATGAGCAATCTACATAAAATACACGTTCTTAACTTATCTTCCAGAAATATCTACGTAAATTACATAAACTATTGGCTAAGGCAATACAGTCACTTTTGATGTGGAGAACTCATATTTTTCAATTCGAAAAACTTTAAAGATATTTGACAATACAACAGGCGATCGATCCAATGTTCGTTTGTTCGGCTCTGAACAAAATTTGATGAGCGATGCAAACGGTTTTGCAATGCAAATTCGACTTTCTCAGCTCACAATCAGTTGTGCGTATATTGATTATGTTTATGCATCCGTATAAGCGGAGTCTAGCAGAAATCGCCATGTGCATGCAAACTGTCGCTCGTCCAACTCGACTGCGTACATCAATCCAAAGCTGTCCAAAACAGCGGCAATGCTAATCATTATCATCATCGTCATCATCGTCATCCTCACCATTGAACAAACTGTCGAACTATCAGTTTGGTAAGGCGAAATCCAAACCCAAAGCCGAAACTAAGCATGTATCTACAAGATAGCATTCGTCTCGATTCTCTTACGTTCAATTTGACACTGTCTGTTCCATTCATTGTCTGTTTGCCCATCATCATCATCGTCATCGTCATTCTCGTCATTGTCGTTCTTGTCGTTGTCGTTCTTGTACATTGTTTCAGACGGTTGGAGGACATAGCTGCAGCATCACCATGTGTATCTGTATCTGTTGTTTGAAATCTATGCTCCTGCTGCGCTTTTCTGTTTAAAAATCGCACTACTCAATGTTGTTCTGTCGTTCTGCCTGTTGTTCTCTTCCTTCAACAATGTTCTTTAAACTGATTTCCCATATTTACTGACAACTAGACAAATTTAAGGCATAATTCATGCGTTGTATTTGCCTTATTTGCCGAAGCATGCTCATCCATGAGTCCATCCGTCCATCCATCCATCCATCCGTTCGTCGGATGTGCGCTGATCTATCTTCTATCCCCAATCATACGCCTTACCACGGCGTTGAAAGTGTGTGTGGCATTTGCATAAGTTTGCAACACTTTTCACGTCTTTAACTCGCCCTCTATTTCCGTAGGCAACACCTACACGCGCTTTTAGGGTGACATGTAACAATAATATAATTCTTTTTTTTTTTTTTTTTTTAATATACTCATATACCCGTCACACAAAGTGTGAAACGTATATAGTCAGTTTTTCGGAAAGTTTGTAACACATTAAGAGAAATACTTAGAAGTTTATATTAAATATTCTTGAGCTACTCAACAAAACAAATCGATGAGCTATTTATGTACATCTGTCTGTCTGTCTGTCGGGTTGCCAATCAATTTCAAAGGCAATCGTATAATTTGGATGTCAAAACCATGGTGAAATTACTTAAAGGTGGTGAATTTGCTCAATCTTGCGACATAGTTTGAGAGCATGGTAAAAAAAAAACCATGGATGAGTGAACGAGAAAGATATATACTTTCTGTTCGTTTCGTTTAGATTGATTCAGATAAGAAGACTGACCAAACAAATACACCACTTTTAGGTAATTTCACCATGGTGAACACCATTTGTAGGTACTGTTTATCAAGATATTAATTTTGACGATTCTATATATTTAATAGCAACGCTAAGTACTTGAAATTCCATAAGAAGCGCAATAAAGTTTCGTTCGGCCTTAACTTCCCATTTTGTTTTTTATTTTGGGTAAATTAGTGTTTGTTGTTTAAATAAATTATCGATTTATTCAAAAACGTCAAACAAATCATAGTCAAAGCAACTAAAGCATTTTTCCGTATCTCTTCGTAATGGCCTCTAATGAAAGAGAGTATCTGATCTGATGTTTTCACTAGTATGTATTTTTATGTATGGATGGTATAGTAAGTCAAGTTGTTCTTCTTTTGCTGTGCTCCCTGCTGTCATCGTTTTGTTTAATTTAACTACAAGCACTCAGCATGTTCACGCAATTTCTCATCATTAAAATGGAAAAAACGTTTTGTTTGCTATCAAAAATTTCTATTTGATTAACCGTTTTTGATTAATTGTGTTCGTTTGCTAAGTTTATAACAACAGCAACACCAAAAGCCATGAAAGAAAAAAAAACAACATCCGATAACAACTTCATTAAGACTGCTGCGTGAAAGTATTGCATCGAATTTGAATAAAAAATCTAACAGAAAAAATTTAAATATTTACAAATGTGTAATTCGAAAATTATATTTAGAGATGCTCGTGATAGTTGATTAATAACAACGACACTTGATTTAGATAGAAATTAGTTTGTGAAAATAAAAAATAATAATAATAAAAAACAAGAATGGCTTAAACTTCGATGAAACTAAAGCCTTAATATATGTAATAAATGCAAGAGCATCAGGAGCGCAGCTAACTTTTCGAAAAGGTGTGGGTAGGTGTTTGTTAGTGATCTGATCTAAATCAAAGTATTTTGCAGAAATATGTATATAACAAATATATGGGACATATTTGAAATATGCATATTCACTTTATAGTAAATAATTTTTTTTATAAAAAAATGGGCAATAAGTTTGTATGGGCTATGGCTGAAAATTGGCGTGGTACTTGCAACAAACAGTTGTGATGTTCACGAGGTCTTGCATGAGTGGATAAAAGCAAAAGTGCAAACGGTTGCAACAACAACTAACACAGAAAATGTTTTGTACTTTTTGCTCGACCTTGACCCTTGACTAAAAAAGTGGGACATTTTTTTGCATAAAAGTGTTGAAAAACATACACAAAAAAAAAAAAAAAAACGAGTGGCAGCCCAAGTTTTTGATATTTTTTGCCATTTTAAATATAGTATCCAGTTTTAAATATTTCAAAGGGTTTAGCCGGGTTAGCATATAAAAAGTGCCTGAAAATATTTTTCTGCGTCTTTATTTATCCCGATATCAATCAACGGAACCCATTTTGGATCCGATGTAATTCGATTCGCCTCCATTTTTTTGTAATATATGTAAAACATTTGTTACATATGTTTTCGGCCCTTATCTACACTTATTTTATAGCCCATGTAATCGGTTGCTACAGTCATCGGGCTGGAATATGAACGAAAATTTGTGGGCTACTTAAGACCCTGCATACAAAAAAACGTAAAATGAACCAAACTCTTTAAAAAACAAGGAAAAACGTTAACTTCGGTGGAACCGAAGCTGAAACACCCGTTACACACAACTTTTTAATAGTTTATATTTTTACTAGGCGCTTTACCATATCGATGGAGTCGACATTAGAATTGATTTCAAAAAAATTTTAATTCAATTCATTCAGAAAAAATTAATGTTTTCATACAAAAATTCGAAAGTGGGCGGTAAATTTGTATGGGAGCTATACCTTAAAATTGGCATGGCGTCTTGCTTTTGACCCTGGATGACAAATGAAATGTTTTTACCCAATTGGGAGCGAGTACATTCATAAATAATTACTATTTTTAAACAAAAAATCAAAAAAAATCGATAAGTTTGTATGGGGGCTATACCTAAAAAAAGGGCGTGGCACTCTCATTTTCGAACTTAACCTAGTAGTTGCCGAGAAAAGCTTAAGTTGAAATATCTTTATATCTGCATCGAATAAATCGCATAGCAACAAACACACGGACAGACGGAAAGACAGACGGACAGACAGACGGACATGGATAGATCGATTCGTCCCATTAATCAAGAATATATATACTTTATAGGGTCTCCGATGCCTCCTTTAATGCGTTACAAACTTTTGACAAACTGAATATACCCGTTTTACTGGTATAAAAAAGAAGTCAAATCGATTGAAAACTGCTCAAAAGAGGTTAACAAACGAATATAAGTCTATACCAAACACAAAATATGAGCTTTAAGCCCAATTATTTAGTTCAAAGTAAATTGCATGAAATAAGCTGTGACATTACATCCTTATTTTCTATTGAAAAGTATAAGATGTATAATAAGCATAACAATATTTAATAGTTTCCGAGCTAGTTTACATCAAAAATGGGGTCCTTTCTATTCGAACTATTTATATGGATTTCGAGGCGTAGATTTCAAAAATGGTCACAGAGGTTACTCTCTTCTATAACTCATTAAATAAAATAATTTCTATAACTTTCACACTTTTAGTCAAATTTGGACAATCTTAGGTCTTATAGTTTCGCAGTGAAATTGTCTTGACTTATTTAAAAAAAAAAATAAAAATATTTTCTATCTCTTGCAAAATTGAGATTAAAAATTAAGATTTTTCAAAAATTCATGAAAAAATAACATTTTTTTTGTGTTTCCACGCTTGGTACACAAAAAGTATTCTTCACAAATAGCATATTATCGTGTAGAGAAAGGAAATGTCTTCCCATGAAAAGTAACCCATGAAAAGTTCATCCACTTTAGAGATTTTTATTTATAATTGTAAAAGTCTACAAAAAATGTTTTTTTGAACGGTTCTTAAGAAAAAATTTTGGGGACCAATTTTGGAATATACGCCTCAAAAACAAAAGATTTTGAAGGCCCCCTTTTCCGTTACCACGAGAAAATATGACGACACCCGGAAACGTTATAAAACCACGATACACAGATATTCAGCTGGAGCGTCCGATCCTCTATGGGGATGGTGCAACAGAAGAACTCATTGCCACTATCGACAACTTTAGAGCAGACAACACTGCTATCCGGGATATGTGATAGACTTGACACTCTTGACGTCTACTACAGTGGCCATGAGAGGCACTTTATGAGATGTGAGGCTTTATGGTAAAGTAGGACGATTTTTAGTAAACCACCTCTTGATCACCTCGGCGAGACGAATCGATTAGCCATGTCCGTCTGTCTGTCCGTCTACCTGTTTGTTGCTGCGCGATTTATTCACTCAGTTTTCAAATATTGACTGAAATTTTAAAATCAATGTGCCATGCCCACTTTTAAGTATAGCCCCTATACAAACGTACAACATTTTTTCAAGTTCTTATAAAAAAAATGTCTTTACAAATGCTTCTTATATCAGTTCAAAATTGGTTCAAATCGGGCCGCGTATTTTTAAATTTTTTAATTTTTTTTAAATTATTTTTAACTTGTTTAATATTTTAAGATAAAATTATATAGAAATGCTGAATACAAAGATCTATCTACGGCAAATAATGTATGACAGGTCCACCCTATGCTAACGTTTTTTCATGTTATGTATTATTTTTATACCGGCAACATTAAGTGTGAACGTGTATATTCAGTTGTTCTAAAGTTTAAAACGCATTAAAGGAGTCATCGTAGACCCCATAAAGTATGTATATTTTTGATTAGCTCTATAAGAAGAATCGATCTAGCCATGACCGTCTGTCTATTCGTCCGTCGGTTTTGTTTCTTCGCAGTTCATTTAGTCAGTTTAAAAAATATTAAGCTGAAATTCAGAACTTAAGCTTTTCTCTCCAAAACTTAATTAAATATGAAAATTAAAGTGCCTCGCCCATTTTTTAGTACAGTTCCCATACAATCTAGCAGATTTTAGATATAATTCATAAATGTATTCGCACCAAATTGGTTTAAAACACTTCTAATGTCATCTAATGTCGAAACTAAGGTGCCACGCTCATTTTTAGATATAGGCCCCATACGGAATTGAGTAAAAACACATTTAAAATCATCCTACCTAAAAATCATCATTCTTAAGAAAAAGTTTTATTATTCTGTACTTTGGTTAAAATTTAAGTTTCGGTTCCACCGAAGTTAACTTTTTCCTTTGTTTTTTTTTTTACGTCACTCACTTCTAAAAGAAGTTTATTTATTGTTATCGCAACATGAAACTGTATGCTGGGTTCTTAACGATTGGACTCGTTTTGATAGATAAAATTCATTGTTCTGTCAGCCGTAAAAAAAGTTATACATTTAAATATGATATTAATAGACTACCCAATATTTAGAGGATGTGAGATAAGTTTCTTAATATTTAAAACTGTGCAAATTATTTCTGTGTTTGCGATTTGCAGAACAACTTTGCTTAATTAAACTAGAATTTTATTGTATGTTTGTAGTTTGTGTTGGTATCGTTCTTCTTCTTGCCTTGGCTTTAGTTGCAACAGCAAACTTAATGATTTCTTTTCATTTCTGCTCTTTCCAATTTGAATTGTGCATATTAAATTTCATTGATGATCTATGTTTCACTAGATTCGCATATAATTTTTCAACGCAGCGGGACATTTTCACACATTTCGCTGCTGATGCTTCTGCCGATGTTAATAAAATGCTGACAGTGTCAGTAGAAGATTGCAATAAGTGAAATTCGAATGAATATACTATATGCATGTATCTGTATCTATGCATGTTGTAGGTATAGAAAAAAAGTGTGTGTAAGTGTATGATTAACACGGCGTATGATTAATGGGAATATTTTAATTGAGTTATTGTTGCGTTGACGTCAATATTGATCTCTTAACCCATTATTGATTGTAAGTTAAATAAAACTCTACAAAATTTTTATCAGAGATGTCGCATAAAATCTATTTTGGTTTGTTGGAAAACTCTTCTAAAATTCAACGAAATAAAGAATATAATTCATTAATAATTAAAAAAAAACATTTATAAAAATATTAAAATTACGGTATTTTATTTATTTTTTAAATAATGTTTGAACCAATTGTATTAAATAATTCTTTGTTTAATTTACCAAAGTTCATATTAAATAAATTCAGAAGATTTATTGAGTGAGTTTTATATGAGTTACGATAGAACACGAATCTGAGCTAAACTAGATATATCCGACTGTGATTTGGTTCGTTTCGAAAAACGAACGGTTTCAGAAACTGATCCCATCGTGGATTGTGTATTTCAATGATCTCAAAAAGATAAGAAAATTATAAATTTCCATCATTTTTGCAATTTTGAGACATACCCTGTATCAGGGAGAAAAACGGTATATTCAGTTAGTGATATGTATGTAACATGCAGAAGGAGGCTTGATATACCCTGTAAAGTTTATATTATATATTATTAATTCGCATTGGAAGGCAATTCGATAGAGCTATACGATTATATCGAAGAGTATAAGATATATATTCGAAACTTAGACTCTCTGAAGCCCTCAAGTGATCACTTATAAACGATTTTTCTGTACCCCAATTTTAAGGGCACCCCCATAGAAACCTACACAAAAATTTTTTTTGAACACTAAATTGAGTATGGATTATGTCTACAAATTCACCGCAATTATTTTGTTATATATTTTTTTTATAAAAATCCAATACAATAAAGAAACGAATATAAAAATTGGGTGGGATTTCTTGGAGTCGAGCATACTTGACAACAGCGTTCTTTTCTTGTTAACATTAAAAAATAATACAGGTCTCCATGGTCTTTATAGTACACCCGTTACTCATGCTGTAAACAGGTATATTCAGTTTGTCAGAAAGTTTGTAACGCTCTAAAGGAGACCCCATAAAGTATATATATTCTCGATCAGCTCGATGAAATGGGTCGATCTAACCATGTCCGTCTGTCTGTCCGTCTGTTTTTTGTCAACAGGATTTATTCGAGA
Source organism: Leucophenga varia (assembly GCA_018903435.1). NCBI lineage: Eukaryota > Metazoa > Arthropoda > Insecta > Diptera > Drosophilidae > Leucophenga > Leucophenga varia. The sequence continues at coordinate 492,914 of JAEIFJ010000992.1, forward strand.
TTACTGGAGATATTTAATTATTATTCGAAAATTAAACTTTTCTCAGCAACAACTATCTCATGTTCGAAAATAAAAGTGCCACGCCCATATTTAGATATAGCCCCCATATAATGTATTCACTTCAAGTTACCAAGTAACTACCAAAATCTACAATAAATGATTGGTACAAATTTTTCAAAGAAGGTTGAGAACGTGTTGAAGACGAAGAGCGCACTGGTCAAACATCGACCTCAACGGACGATGCTCACTTCCAAAAAGTGAAAGAATTTGTGCTTGCACACCTTCGATTAACTATGAGAGACATTGCTGATGAAATTGGCGTATCGAAAGGATCAATTAATACTATTTTTGAAAGATGTTTTGGGCCTCAAACGTGTCAAGTCTCGATTGGTACCAAAAATGGTGAATTTTCGTGGAAATCAGCGTCGATTCTTCGTGACTTCTTCACCAAAAATGCAAAAACATCGTTCCCCAAACACCGTATTCGCCTGATTTGGCTCCGTGTGACTTCTGGCTATTCGCAAAACTCAAGAGACCACTCCGGGGAACGCTTTTCGAGTCAATTGAGGAGATAAAATCTGAATCAAAGAAGGCGCTGATGGCTATACCGGAAAGGGACTATTTGGCATGTTTCGAGGATTAAAAAAAAGTTGGCATAAGTGTATTTTATCGAGAGGGGATTACCTTGAAGGTTATGAAATTGATTTACAAGAATAAAAAATTTTTTTTCATTTTACAAACAAATTCACTTTGTAAAATGCCCACAGTAGTATGAGGAAAATGTCTTTAAACGAGGTACAGCTGATCGTTATAAAACTATTCATTCTTGATTTATGAAATAATTAAAAAAAATTATGTATCTACATATATATATAAATTCACTGACATAGGTGAAACAGGACTATAGTCCAAACGGCAGCAGATAGAAAGCTGAAATTTTTACTGTAGATTCGTTTTATAATAAAAATACCGACAATAAAGGGATTTTGAAAAATTTTGGAAAGGATGGTCAGATCTAAAAACTTGATATTAGGTTCATTTGACCTGAAGCACAATGGGGACCAAAAATGGGTTATTTTTACCATTTATCCTCTTTTATTTGGGCCAAATCCTTAAAAAAATGTTTTTCTTGTGTTTCGGTCTTCATGGACCCACCTGGAGACCCAAAAATCGAATGAACCATCTCTTTTTACATCTAATTCGGTAACAGAAGGAACTAGAGACTTGATATTAGGCACATTAGAAAGATATTTCAAAAATATTTTTGATGTATGATTTTTTTGACCAATTGTTTTTTTATTTATTTATATACAATATATTTCTTACCTAGAGCCTTCAGACATGATTAGAAATATCTTTGACCCGGAACCATGAAACCGGAAAAACCATATCTTTGAAATGAATAGACGAGAGCCTAGAAACTGGACGCATTTGAAAGAGGGTAAGAAAAAATTTTTGGCATGCTCTAGGGATTTCTAAAATTTTGATCTGTGGCCCCATGGGTGAACAAAAAAAATCTGACCAATTTTGCCTTTTTTTTTTTTTAGGTTTAAAATGAGAATGTTTGACCCGGCGCCTAGTTTGAAAACGGAAAGTCCGTATCGTTGGAATAAAAAGATGTAGAGATAGGCAATGTGGAAAGATAGTTAGAAACCTAGGACCAAAACCTTAATCTTATCAGTGTTTTGTTTTATTTTGATTTCGGGATATGTTGATTTAAAATCGGACAAGTGATATCTATGATGTGAAAATATCTACAAGCTGAATATTGGGCGCATTTAAAAGATGGTTCAAAAAATGTTTATGTGTTCAAAGGGTTTCCCGTTATGAAGAGAGTTGATATAAAACTCTTTTGGGTTCAATGTTTAGCTCGGTGGCGACTATGTTAATTTATCTTCCGCAGGGCGGTCAGATATCTTACTTGGCAACATCCAGTCTTTTCTCATTAATTATTATTAAGAATATATTTAGTTGACAAGTTAAAGAAGAAAAAAGAACGCGAATTAGTGTACAAATAAAATTAAAATAATCAAAAAAAAATTTTTTTTTTTTTGGCAAAAACACGAACGCATGAACGTAAACATTTTTAGTTGCTGGATCTTAAAATTTCCATTATGCGAAACTAGCGATTCAGTCTGTCAGGACAATTATTTTTACTATAGATATACATATAAAAAATTCGTTCTACACTCTTTTCGCTACCAATTCGCGAATAACTTTTCGCGGCGAATCAGCCAATTCAAATTAATCAGAATTAGGCAATTACAGAAATTACAAAAATTACAACGTAATTTTGCTGGCTCTTCACTTTAAGAGCTTTTGAAAAATTGCGGCTGAGCGCGCATGCGCATGCGTACTAAACTAAACAGAACTCTACCTTAGCCTTAGCCTTAGCTGAGTATGAGTATGGTAGTTGGACTGATGTGGAGTATCATCGTAGGCTCATCATCATCATCATCATCAGCTTCATTTTCATCTTCAGCTTCATCGACCGCGCATCACCATCTCTGGAATATTGTTGAACGTGTGCTATTTGCGAATGTTGAGCGCTTGTTTGCGAATTTAAAAGGGATTTTTCGAGTTGTGCAAATGGAATGGAATTTTGTGCAAGTCAGTGAACCAATGTTCGAAAACTAATTTTACTGTGGAACAAACCCTTCCCTTGTCTTTTTTATAAAAAAAAAAAAACATTGATGTTTGTATGTATGCAGTTCATATTTACTTGGCAATTGTGGGCTACATGAAGTCAAAATGTTTTGAACGCGCGAAAAATGAAATTTATATGTTGAGTAATTGTTTTTAATGGCGAATTGAAAACAGAATAACTTGTTTCATTGATGCACATCTGTCATTAAATTGTGCTATCAAATTTGGGGACTGTATGAAATAATTTTGTTGTGGCGCACCACTGTGCCACCGTTTCACAGAGTGGCAGCTGCCAGCTGAGATCAGTAAAGAGGAAAGCGGTGTGTTGCGTTGCGTTGTGTTGCGTTCTGAGGCATCTTTCTGGACTTGCGGCCTTCAACACAACTCCGCCTTTTGTTTAACTTAACGCGTCGACATTGTTTCTGTCATTTTGCATACAATGTTGTTAACATATTTTGTTTATTTCGTTGCTGTCACAAGTGTGTAAGGCTTGTTCTTCTTGTTGTTGTTGTCGTTGTTGTTGTCGTTGTTGTGGAACAATTTAATGCGAATAGCAGGCTTGGGCAATCGATTGCCTTACAATAGCAGTTCCGTTCAGTCCTCTTCCTTTTTACATACGACGTAGACATTGAAATATTTGCAAAATTGATTTTTCTATACAAAGGACCTTTTGAAAATCGTTAAATTGCCACAATCGCACGAATATATCATGGGGCGAACTATCGATTGAGTAGTTTATTGGCGGTTTTTAAAGATAGGAATTTTTTTTTGTAAAGTATTCTCGAATATTAAAAGCTAAATACAAAAAATATATTTAAAAAACCGTAAACTATAATTTTAATACATTTGCAACTTATCACCCGCAGTTTTATGATGCAACGGAATACTCGTATATTACGGCTGCAGATACTGATTATAATTGTTTTTATGTGGATTGTAATGTAATACCCTCCGCTGTGGTTTTCGATAAATTTTATGCCCTGAACACCATTCTCCGTTTAGATAAGCCTTAGGAAAATCAAGATTTTGCCCTAAAAACATGCCAGATACTTCAAACTGAAGACGTGTAATGGGCTAGCCACAATAGGCACACCCAACAAATATTACATTATTTTTTTTTCCTTTCGATTTATATATTAAAAAACAACTTGTCTAATTGAGCCATGTTAAAATTTACTCATAATAAGAAAATAATTTTAATATAATATTTGATCGATGGAACCGCCAAGATTTAAAACCCAGAATCTTCAAAACGACTGACAAGACATTTTCCCTACTAAGCCAACGAAAATATTATTATAAAATTATCAACTCATAGAGCAGAGAAAAAAATCGGAAATCACGTTTAATATGTCCGATATCAAGAAATGTAGTACGCAAAAAAAAAATTGCTAAAGGCAAGAGTTATCGAATCTAATTTAAGGAAAATCAATACAGTTGGGAGCAATTTTCCAATGGTTACTCGGCTACGCCCTTAAAAAATTTTTTTTAAAACTTTGCTTAATCTGCACATAACGAAGTTAGTATAATGTTTTGAACCAATGTATTTTTTTTTTAGGTAAGGGAAGAACCTTCCTACCCAAATTGGCTCGGGTGTCGCAAGTTCTTTTTAAATATTTTTATGACACCAAACAGCTTCTCCTAGCGCCCACTTTTGCAATCAATTATACTTTTCGGCTCCTTAATACCTAGTTTATGTCCAATTTATTATCCTGCACCCCAAGGGTAAAAGGTGACATTAAATTTAAATTAACGTAACAGGAGACAGGATAGACCCTTTAAGTATATATATCTAACTAGCAGGTACCCGCGGCTTTGCTCGCGTTTTTTTTTGCTTCTCTTTGGTGGCTAAATATAAATTGTTAAAAAAATGTGGGTTCAAATTTTTGGAAATCCCATAAACACGACTAACCATCATTCAAATACGCCCAGTTTCAAGTCTCTACGTTCATTCAATCCAAATGTATGACTTTTTTTTTCAAGGCTCTCATTAGGCCCCGGGTCAAAAATTTCTAAAATCCCGTCTAAGTGCTCACCTGTAACAAAACTAAACGAAATTGGTAAAAAATCTATATTGGGTCCACATATGGGTCCCAGGTCCAAATTCCGAAAATTCCTTGAACACCTTGAACGCTAAAACTGTTTTTTAGCCATCTTTCAAATCAGCCCTGTATCAAATCTCTACGTCTATTCATTTCAAAGATATGGCTTTTCCGGTTTCAAGGCCCTACTAGGCCTCGGGTCAAAAATTTTTTAAAACCCCCTCTAAGTGCTCACTGTACTAAAAATAAAAAAATTGGTTAAAAATCTATATTGGGTCCACATATGGGTCCCAGGTCCAAATTCCGGAAATCCCTTGAACACCTTGAACGCCAAAAATGTTTTTTAACCATCTTTCAAATGAACCCAGTTTTAAGTCTCTACGTCTATTCAATCCAAATATAGAGCTTTTCCGGTTTTAAGGCCCCATTAGGCCCCGGTTCAAAAATTTTCTAAAATCCCGTCTAAGTGCTGACCTGTATTAAAAATAAAAAAAAATTGGTCAAAAAATCTATATTGGGTTTACATATGGGTCCCAAGCCAAATTCCGGAAATCAATTGAACACCTTGAACGCTAAAAATGTTTTTTAACCATCTTTCAAATGAGCCATGTTTCAAGTCTCTACGTCTATTCACTCCAAAGATATGGCTTTTCCAGTTTTAAGGCCCCCATTAGGCCCAGGGTCAAAATTATATTTTAAAATTTTTTTTTTGCCCTAAACCATCCTTGTGTGAATACGAACACACATGCAAAATTTCGTGAAAATCCGTCCAGTAGTTTTCGCGTCCATCGATCACCAACAGAACTTGGGACTTTTTTATATATATGTATAGATAAATAAATCTCTTTCGCATAATTGATTGATTTCAGGTGATCAGAATACAGGCCAAACGACTTAAAATAGATTATTTGACCCAAAATAGATTTTTGATCTGCATCCTAAAAAGGTCCTTGAAATCGGTAAAGCGAATGAATAGACGCATGATAAGCTGATTTCAGTCGCATTTGAAAGATGATTAAAAATGATTTTTGACGTGTTCAAGGGGTTTCCAAAATTTCAACCTGAAGCCGAGAGAGGGAGCCAACACCAAAATTTTATACATTTTTAAAATCTTTTATTTTGCTGTAGATTTAAGTTATGAGAAGATGATCACGCTGTCGAGAAAAGTTTTGACCAGGGGTTTCCGATAATCTAGAGACTTTATATAAGGATCTTTTAGATTCAATGTTTAGCTAACTAAACTAACTTAAACTATTAACTATGGTAAATAGGAGCATCATATTTGAAACTTAAACTCATCTAAGTAACAATTATTACTTAGCCCCATTTTAAGAGGTACCCTACCAAATGGAAAATCTACCATAAAATTTTGAGATTTTCCATTTGAACTTCTTTGTTTTTTCAAGTGCCTATGATAATCCTAAAGAAATAACGCATTTTGAATAGGACCAATCAATTTTTTAGGAAAAGCCCTCAAATAAATTTACGACTAACCTTAAGGTATACAGAGATTGGGTACAAGGTACCTTGATAGACTTCAACAAATTTTGAAGTTTTGAATCAAATTCAACTGGAAATAAAAACGCGCTAATGTCCTAATATTTTCTGTCAAAGGGTTTTGGAACCAGGTATTTTAAAATCTCGCTATTTTTTTTAATCTGGCAATATTCCTGGGATTTTTTAGAGCCTAACAGTTTTTTAAAATTTCTCAGATTTCGGCGCAAATTTTATTAATTTTTCTTTTCGAGATTCAAACTTCTAAAAAGTATTTGAACAAATTTAAAAAGAGATGAATGAGTTTGGTGAAGTCATTCTTAAGTTATATGTAGCGACTTGCCAACACAACGTTAGACTCCAATATTGATATAAAATATTGGTGTCACGCCCAGTGGCCATTTTTCCAATGAATTATACTTTACTCGGTGTAGTTACATCTATACCGATTTTTTTTTTACGGTTCAATTACAAATTTGCAAAAACAGGATGAATTTGTTTTGAATCGCTTTTAAGAAGGAACGCCCACCTCCTATTTGTTCAAATTTTCAGGTCCTAGTACCATATATACCGAATCTTATTACTCTTAAATACTTGTAAAAATACGTTGAATTTCTGTATCGATTCAAAGGAGGCCACGCCACAATGGCCAGCAAACTACGCTGAAGAAACCAAACAGATGAAGTAATTCGTAAATGCACTAAGGCCCTGCTTTCATGCAGAAAATTATTATGCAAAACCCATTAGCTGCAAACGCAGTATCATGCATCGGCTACACAACATGGTAGTTAAACCAATACTTCTATCTGGGGTAATAGCGTGGGGTGAAAGAACAAAACAGCTCACGACCAAAAATTAACTAGAATCATTACGATACGAACCTGTCCTACAGCAGCACTAGGCAGAACTGCATCTACCCTTTGCCGAAAACTCTTGGACGGAAGGGTCTCAACTCATTTCTCATGCGAATGGACTTAATGGTCAAAAGGTGTAACTTTGACAAGGACTTCAGTATTAGTACAAAATAAAACCACACACCATCAAGTCGAACATATTAGGGGGTCTCAACAACTAAGGCGACGGTTTACTTGTAGCTGGCCCAAGAAGAAAGCCCTGGAAACCCTTAGGAAGATACATTACCATCTCCCAGGTGGAGAACTTTACTATAATTCGCTATGCACAGATGAATATTGAGAGTTATTACCATAAATGTTATACAGCAATACTATCGGGCTTGTCTACTGGCCCCGGATATTAGTAAAGCCCAAACTCGTACATGAGGATACCTGTAACTGTATTCAGTATTGAATTGGATAAGATCGGACCATTATAACATATGGTCCCCACACAATAACATAACACATATTGAAGTCTTCGTCAAAAAAAAAAAAATGATTTTCATAGTTTTAGCTTAAGTTAAATTATGTACTTAATTTTTTTATACCCGCCGCACATAGTGTGAAGGGTATATTCAGTTTGTCTGAAAGTTTGTAACGCATCGAAGGAGACGTCGTAGACCCATAAAGTATATATATTCTTGATGAGCTCGACGAGACGAATCGATCTAGCCATGTCCGTCTGTCTGTCTGTATATTTTCTAGGCATCTTTTTTGTTGAAGATATAAAGATATTTAGAAATTTGGAACTTAAGCTTTTCTCGGCAACCACTATTTTAAGTTCGAGAATCAGAGTGATACGTCCATTTTTAGGTATAGCCCCCATACAAACTTATCGATTTTTTTTCCGATTTTTTGTATAAAAAATACTAAGTATTTATGAATGTATTCGCTCCCAATTGCGTAAAAAACATTTCTTTTGTCATCCAGTGTCAAAACCAAGATGCCACACCCATTTTTTTTTTTTTTGAAAATAGGCATTGTTTTTGAATGTATTCACTCCAAATTGGGTGAAATCACTTCTTATGTCATCCAGTGTCAAAACCAAGGTGCCTCGCCCATTTTTAAGTATATCCCCCATACAAAATTACCGCCCATTTTCGAAATTTTGTATGAAAATGGTTATTATTTGTGAATGTATTTACTACAAATTGGCTAAACACTTCTTATGGCACCCAATATCAAACCAAATGTGGCACGCCCATTTTCAGATATATCCCCCATACAAACGTACCGCCCATTTTCGAATTTTTGCATGAAAATGGTTATTTTTTAGTAATGTATTGACTCCTAATTGGGTAAAAACTTTTAATATCATCCAATATCAAATCCAATGTGCCACGCCCCTTTTTTGGCATAGGCCCTACACAACGTGAGTTGTATCAGATCGTTGACCCCGTCCTATCCCATCTCGAAGTTCTATGAAAGCCATTGATGATAACACATTAACAATTTAAAAATACGTGTGACAGGTATATAAGCTTCGGTTCCACCGAAGTTAACGTTTTCCCTTGTTTTTATTTTAAACCATTGAACCTGGCTCCACTACCAAAACCAACAAATAATCTATACCATTGTAATTACGAGTAAGATGCATATGACGGTTATTAAAGCTCCAATTCCATCGAAATACATTTTTTTATTTTTTTTTTTTTTATAGATGAGATACAGAGTATACTGTTTCTTTTTGCAGCTCAAAGGCAGGTCTTTCACTAAAATTTTCAGTTGACCACCTCAGACTCTGACGTAAATACTATTTTTAGAACAAATAAAAGCCACCGATTTCAAGCTTTACAAATATTTTTTGTTCAGTATTACAACCCGAAATTATAAATCGTCAACTTTTACACCCTTTTTTCTAGAAACCTACCCATATGCAAAACCTGATTTTATAACCGTCACACCTATTCTGTTTTAAGTTAAAACTATACTCTTGGTTGAATACTACCATTACAAAAAAATAAATAGAAATAAGTATTTATACATACAAACCCAAACATAAAAGTCTCTAAACATGGTTGTATCGAAGCATTGAATCCGAAGCTGCATAAACAAAGAACCAACATTGATTGCAGAATAAATTTTGTCAAGATTTGGGGTTAAAGTTTTATAATTTTTAGTTTTAACTACGTAAAGTGAACTAAATTATGTTAATTTATGTTAATGCAGTACGAATGTTACCGAAGCTTCGAAAGTTTTCAAAATTCTCACTTTAAATCTTATTAAACCCAATTGGCTTGTGGCTGATCAATGATTGGGGTGTAATCTTTTCCATTTCACGTGTGCCATCCTTATCGATAATTGTGACATTAAAGTTTCTACAATTGATAACCAAGCGCTTATGAATTTCAGCAACGCAACTCTTCAATATATCCAAAGCTTCAGTCTTGGTCAAATCCTTGTGCCAGTAACGAGCAAAATGCTGCCAGCGAAGAAACCACCATAACCATGGCTACCATAGTTTATCTCCTTGCTATTGGCCAAATAGTCAATGTGGAAAAGCAGAGGCCCCTCAATAGGATCATAACTTTAACCACAAACAAAAAAAAAAATAATAAATAACAGGAAATGGGAACACAAAAATCAAAAACATCTTACCCGGCCATCAGCAGATGCACCATAAATGGAGAGCGACTGCGTAGGTAATCTGCAAGATTTTTTACGCGTAAAATGTGCCGCGGCTTTTGGTGAGAGATCATAACCATTACGAATGTTGTATAGCGTAATATTCTTTGATATATAATCGACGAATTGCATGGGGTCGCCACCATCGCCAATTGCCGAAAACATCAGATTGTTTGATACGTAATATGTTTTTGGCTCATCTGTGTGCAAATTTTCATTTTAACATTTTACAGTGTCATATATTTTCATTCTTTTGAACTTACCATCACGCATAACAACAATTGAACGCTTAAAAAGCCATATCTGTAGCCAAAATAACAAAATCTGGACCCTTTATACCAAGCAATGTATCCATTTTTTTGTTTTATAAAATATTTCAATATTTCACAGAAAATTCAAAGTATGACTGACGAAAAAATTTCACCGGAGCAGACAATGTGCATTCAAATTGACAGTCACACAAAATTAGAAACAAAAATTTTATATTGTTCTCGCTCACTCCCGTACGAATGAGTAAAATTCGAAAAGCTTCTTGAAAAAGGTCCCTGTACACGTTAATAAAAAAAAAAAAAATACATGCGCATACATTTAGTAATCATTTCATATAAGTTAGAGTGAGATAAATGTAATAGGTCAACTGAATCAATAAGATACAACATTTTGTGAAACTATACTACCCTTCTCACCATGTGTGACGCGTATAAAAACAAAAAAAAAACATAAACTTCGCTGAAATTGAAACTCAGGTGGCAGGTGGCGCTACTGCTCCGGGGCATCGGCAAAGGAGGTGCCCCCTATATGAAAAAGGTAGCGAAGTGTAATTTTTTTTTTTTTAGAAAAGTTTAATAACTTGTTCAATTATACATAAAAAGTGTGTAGTTTTATCATAAATTTTGGCTTCCAAACGAAATTGTGTAAAGAAACATCGATAAAGATGAAAAATTTGGAGAAAAAAATCAATAGACAACGTTTGCCATGAATTTACACACAGATTGCATCTGAAATGTCATAATCCTATATATATAGATTGAAAGGTGTAAGTTTTTTCTATCCTAAACTCGTTTAAAATTAAAATCAATTCGAGGTTAACTGAGTTAATGAAACATAAGCGAAAAAGAAGAAACAGATTTTGGTAGTGTTCCGCAAATTTCAAATATACAGTTTTGTTTTACTCGACGAACCTATAACCCCTTCTATCAGAGGTGTCAGGAAATCTTTATTGTAAATCTGTAAAATAAAATCTTGGTGTCACACAACTTCGAAAGATTTCATTGCTCGAAGACAATTTTCCAATATCTGTAAGCGGTTGTCATCATAGCTGAACATTTTTTGTAGACTTTTGTATACATTTCATTTTCATATTTTATTCAGATTTTATATCTCGAATTTGTGATCTTACTTTTAAAATTAAGCCACAGAAAATGTAAAATAATTTCTCCGCCAAATAAATCAAGTAGCATGACAACTCTGCTAAGTGCATTGTTTTAGGCCCCGTTTCCATTAGGCCGCGTTCCGCGTTAGCGTTAAAAACTCGACAAACTCCCGTTAAATCGTATACAAAAAGATAGGCAGTTAGGTATGGAAAAAGTCGCGTTAATTTTGAACGCGACTTTCGATAACACGCGTTCAAACCGATTTCACACCGATTTTAAACCGATTTCTCTTATCGGTTCGAATAATTTGGCAATCGTAAGTTGCGCATACTTATGAAAACAGCTGACAAAGTAACCGCAAAAAATAAACATTTACATAAAAGCTTATGCTGCATATATTCAAACGACGGATTACCTTATCATGCTCGTATTGGACAGCAGTTACTAAAGGAACAACAACTACATCTATTCGTTATATTAAAAATCTGCATTTCAAAAAAAAAAAATTTTTTTAACCTGTACAATTTTTTACTACATAACAAACAAAATCAGCTGTTTTAACTCGAACGCTAACGCTAAAACGCAATGGAAGCACCGTTCCGCATTTTTCGATAAATTGTTAACCCGATAACAAAACGCGGCTCAGTATAAATGCGGCATTACATACACATACATGTGCTCATAAATGCTAGTGCGGGCAAATTATCTATGAGACTTGCGATAATTGTATTAGTTTACAATTTTTCCATCACTAGCACGTGTACATTTCATAAGCTAACCTGTCAACTTAGACCATTTACATTTTACGCAAATACTTTTCATAAATGAAAATTTAATTTGGAGTTGTTTCGCTTTAAATTTATGAAAACATTAATAATTTTAACTTCAATTATAAAGGAAAATACAATTACTTACTTGACAAATATAAATCTTCGAAATATACAAAAGTCCATTTCGAGCAAGTTGGCATTCTTTTTTGTTCGGTTGGTTTTGCTTAAAGAATTTTATTTGAAATGAATTTGCTAGATATTTCGTAAAATGCTAATTAAACAGTTACACCAATTTAATTTTGGATTGTAGTGGTGCAGTTAATTCAGAAAAATAATAACGTTTCTGCTAATATAACTTTTATAATTTAAACATATTTTTTTAATGGTGTATTTTACTAAAACTCTATCAAAGTTCTAACAAAAACTTGAGAGACTTGAAACCAATTTGAGTGACACCTTGAAATCTCTTTTGGTTGGAATTGAGTTGGTAGAGATTTCCCTGATACCTCTGTATAAGACATCCCATATATTAAAAATTTTCGTTTTCCAATAAAATTTAAACATGAAAATTTGACTTTACATTATCTCGGGAATACAATCAGGTAGGCTTTTTTCATTTGGTTTGTTTTTTTTTTTGTCATTTTCATGAATCCTGTGACCGTTTGATGCTTAGTGTGAGGTTAACAAATATCAAATTCTGACGAATACGTTCGGAGTCATGTATCAGAAAAGAAGTGTGAAAGTAAATCCACTCGTTTTCAAAAATTTAAATTATAAAAAAAAAGGCTCCGAACGACGATGGGACAAAACCGGCTGTCGAAGCTAAACCTACT